>VDFB02086081.1:147903960-148131550 GCA_007258455.2 Sequoia sempervirens | reverse complement strand
CTACCATTAACCCTTAGGTCTATGTGTGCACAAATTAGATATCTAATTCAAATCAGATATTCAATTTGAATCGGATATCTGATTTGTAGCACTAAAATCATACCATTATAAAACATTTTAAAATATTTTTCAAATCAAATATCAGATTTGATCAAATATCGGATTTGTGGGCCATAGAAAAACCCAATGTGGGTCATTTTGTGCATTCCAACGGACCCTAAATTTTTTTTGTAGACTTTGCAAGTGACAAACACGTAGTTTCAAATAGGAAGAGCCAAAGATCAACTTTTTGGAGCATATTATACTCAAATTTGTCATAAGCAATGATTTCTTAGCATCTTTTATGAGGTATAATAGGGAGAAACAATCATCGGAAGCAAAAATGTAAGAGAAAGCTTACAAAAGAACAAATTGAAGCATATAGACAAAGAGATAGAGAAGGTCATAGGAAGAGAAGACAAGGTATGTTAAATATTGGTGAACCTGAGCCCTATGGTCTTTCAAGTGAAGAGGAAATTGAAAATGTTCAAGGTGAAAATGTTGAACATGATATTGAAATTGGGAATGAAAATGTTCAAATTGATATTGAAAATGTTCAAGGTGAAAATGTTGGAATTGAAGATGTTGAACATGATATTAAAATTGGGAATGAAAATATTGAAATTGATAATGAAATTGTTCAAGGTGAAAATGTTGGAATTGAAGATGTTGAACATGATATTGAAATTGGGAATGAAATTATTCAAATTGATATTGAAAATGTTCAAGGTGAAAATGTTGGAATTGAAGATGTTGAACATGATATTGAAATTGGGAATGAAATTATTCAAATTGATATTGAAAATGTTCAAGGTGAAAATGTTGGAATTGAAGATGTTGAACATAATATTGAACCAAGTGTAAATTATGTTTCACCAGATTACATGAGAAATGAAGAACCTTGTGTGGAAGAAAGACATATTCCAAATTCAAGACCTTCAAGAACCCCTAAATGGTTACTTGAAATTGATGAGAACATTATAAAAAAAATTGAAGGTAAGAGGTCAACATGAACTATTCAATTGTGGGCTGCAAGACTTTTCAACCAATATTTTAGTGATAAGACATTGATCGAGCAATGACAACTTTTTGTACAATTGCTAAAGATGCAAAAGATGTGACCTTTGCTAGCCAAATTGAAGATTCGTGTGAACAAGAAGACTGAAAAAATTCTATTATTATCAAAAATATTTTGAATGCTCTCAAGTTTATTGGAAAAAATAACAAGGAAAAAGATAAGAGAGTTGCTCGAAGAGTCATTACAACCGCCCTAGAAAGCCATCAATTGAAAAAGGTTCGCTTTATGAGACAAACTTGTATTGATTTTGACATAAATCATAAAAATTTGGATAAATCACTTGCAATCAGAGAAAGAATAGATGATCCTCTTCAAAATGATACTTGGGATTTTGCTGGGAGGCTTCCATATGTTGATAAGAAGCTAACTGATAATGTAAAGCAGGTGATTCAACAATTTTGGCATGATAACTCTAAAGTATCACCTAATGCAAAGGATGTTTTAAAGTTAAGAATTAGCAATCGAGACCGTACACTGCATCCTAACATTTCTTGGAATCAAGCAAAACAATGTTGTTCAAATTTTTTATTGAAACACATCCAAATATCGGAAAGGACTTTTGAAACACATCCAAATATCGGAAAGGACTTTTGAAGGTTTGAAGCCATTTTATTGTGTGCCTCTTAAGATTCATAATACTTGTTGCAAATACCATGTGAAGTTTTCAATGTACCATGAACTATTATGCTATATTCATTCTACTTTGTACACTAATGAAATGTTGCAGGAGTGTGGTGCAATGCATCTTCCGAAATCATCAAGGGACTTGCTAGATCTATTTTTATGTTCTAGAGATGATGGTTGCTTTTTCTATAGAAATGATTGTTTAAATGCGAAGTGCTCACAATGTGGTGGCTTGTCAAAATTTTGTTCAATGTTTTCATGAGGGTTCTAAACATGAATTTGGAAAGAAGCTTGTTGAGAAAAAGAGATATGAGATAGTCAAATATACTTTGCAGAGTGGAGGTGAAGGTTATAGATGTGAGTCGGTTACAAAAGACTGCAGTGCTGCTGATTTTATTTCAGATTTTAAGGAAAATATTTTCTACAAGTATGCAAGGCATAGTCATAGGTCTCAATGGTTGGATCAACAATTCAGGATGTGTAAGGAATCTTTTCCGATTGGCACTATTATACCAGTGGTTGATTTTGTAGAAAACTACACATTGCAACCACAAAACAAGGTACAATCTCAGTATTACAATTCCATTTGGATTGATATTTTTGTCCACATAACGTTTAGACATGCACCTGATAGTACAAAGGAGGATTGAAAGATAATCAAAGAGTATCATTTTTATATGAGTGATGATATATCTCACTCGTCTGAGAATTTCCAACATTGTTTTGATATTATTTTTGAGTTCTTGCATGAACATGATATAGCACTGGGTTGACATCTCATTTGGTCAAATAACTACACAAGTCAATTCAAGAATGATCGTATGTGTTATTGGTTGAGTAGAATGCATGTAGAGAGGGGTGTACCTCATATTTGGAGTTTTTTAAAAGCTGGGCATGGGAAAGGGGAACATGATGGAGTAGGTACATGTGTAAAAAGAGCTCTAGTTAAGGAGCAATTGAAGATTTCAGGAGCAAAATTCATTGATGCACGTTCTATTGTTGATTGGTGTATTTCAGCATTGTCACAGGGAGGGACACTTGATTCAACAGTGCATAAATTCTTTTGGTTGGTTGAGGAGGGTACAGTGGGAGGTAGATTGTATTGTCATACAATCAAATATTCTTCAAAAATGCATTTGTTTCGAAGCTTAGATGCAAGCACATGGACCATTGGACATGAGAGTTGGCTTGTTTTTTTCAAAGTTGTATTTAGTGTGAGTGGGATCAATGTGAGTCAAGTGAGTGGGTGGGTACATGAGTTCCATAGTATCTAACTCCTTTATCTCAAACTATATCCATGAAAAATGACACAATGGAAAGTTTAATTGATTACGATTGGCCTTCAGATCTACTATAGCTAGGACATGTTTTTGCAGTTGTTGCACTGTAGGGGAATGAAGAGAGATCAGACTATTGGTTGGCTTGATGTGTGTGGGAAAAACAAAAGCTAACACAACCAATGGAAGATGATGATGGGTTTGTGTATCCTACAGGTTCAGTTGTGGTTGCAGGAACTTGGTTGCTAATATACATGATTAGAAAGAATGGCATACTGCATTTGAAGACTACGAGAAACACAAAACCATTCTCATGTACTCACACTTTGTTATAGAAACAAATGTTAAGTTGTTGAAGCATCATGCCAAACCAAAGATTAAAAAAACTATGGACACTTAGTAATGTTGATCATGAAGCAATATTAGATACTCTTAAGCAAAGAGATGACCCTTCAGGAACACTTGAATAGCATATTCAAGAATGAAAGGTACAATTCTTAGGTTCATTATGCTTAAGTTCATTAGTGTTCTTTATTTAATACTGATATTTTGTATACTATTGCAATGAAGGTGTCTTTAATAGTGATATTTTGTATGTACTTTTGCGATATTTTTGGCACAATTGATCATGGACCTACTACAACAATAGCCAGCTCTGATCCTTTTGGAGAGGTATGCGAAAGATTACAATAATATAGATTGGTTATTCAAAGTATCTTTTATAGTTTTCATTACCATCTCATCATCAATTAGGTCATTTAGAATAATATAGATTGGTTATTCAAAGTATCTTTTATAGTTTGCATTACCATCTCATCATCAATTAGGTCATTTAGAATAATATAGATTGGTTATTCTAAGCATTTTTTATAGTTTTCATTACCAATTCATCGTCATTCAGGTTGTTTAGATTAATATAGATTTGTTAGTGTAAGCATCTTTTCTATTGTGACAATATAGATTTATCATTTGACAACTTTTGCAATATTTTTGGTATGATTGATCATGGAACTGTTGCAACAATAGCCAGCTCTGATCCTTTCAGAGAGGTATGCCACATGTTACAATAATATAAATTGGTTATTCAAAGTTTCTTTTATAGTTTGTATTACCATCTCATCATCAATTAGGTCATTTAGAATAATATAGATTTGTTATTCTAAGCATCTTTTATAGTTTGCATTATCGATTCATCATCATTCAGGTTGTTTAGATTAATATAGATTTGTTATTCTAAGCATTTTTTCTATTGTGACAATATAAATTTCTCATTTGACAACTTTTGCGATATTTTTGGCACAATTGATCATGGACCTATTGCAATAATAACCAACTCTGATCCTTTCAGAGAGGTATGCCACAAATTACAATAATATAGATTGATTATTCTAAGCATCTTTTATAGTTTACATTACCATCTCATCATCAATTAGGTCATTTAAAATAATATAGATTGGTTATTCTAAGCATCTTTTATAGTTTGCATACCAACTCATCATCATTTAGGTTGTTTAGATTAATATAGATTTGTTAGTCTAAGCATATTTTTTATTGTGACAATATAGATTTCTCATTTGACAAATTTTGCGATATTTTTGGCACAATTGATCATGGACCTATTGCAATAATAGCCAGCTCTGATCCTTTCAGAGAGGTATTCCACATATTACAATAATATAGATTGGTTATTCTAAGCATCTTTTATAGTTTACATTACCATCTCATCATCAATTAGGTCATTTAGAATAATATAGATTGGTTATTCTAAGCATCTTTTATAGTTTGCATACCAACTCATCATCATTCAGGTTTAGATTAATATAGATTTGTTAGTCTAAGCATATTTTCTATTGTGACAATATAGATTTCTCATTTGACAACTTTTGCGATATTATTGGCATGATCAATCATGGACCTGTTGCAACAATAGGCAGTTTTGATCCTTTTAGAAAGGTATACGACATATTACGATAATATAGATTGGTTATTCTAAGCATATTTTCTATTGTATGTAGTTTAATTGCTACCTTTATGGTTTGTACCGGTGCTTGTCACTCCAAAACATCAATATACTACTCTTGTGGAAGACTGTGCCTTGAATGCCTTCAATAGGAAAATTTTGTAAAATTTGAATTTTCAAATGTGAAACAATGTAAAAAGGTCATAACTGTGTATGGGAATAATCTATATCTAGTGATGTTTTTTAAAATATGGGTCAAATGTCTGGCATTGTATAAAGGGTATGTTTAAAATGTAAAGGGTTTTGTATTTTGGAAACTCATAGGTTGAAATAGTCATACAGGTGTATGCTTTGTTACTATTATTGAGACAATTTTGTAAGATATTTTTGTACTTAATCGAGCTACAATTGAAGATTTTCTTCCTTGTTCTTTCCTGTTGGTATGCTCATTTGAACCAAGTTTTGTAATATCTCCTATTTATATATAATAAATTATAGTGGCTTGCCACTTTTTCCAAAAAAATAATGTAAAAAGGTCATGTGAAGGTCATTTCCAATGTAATTGAGTCTTCGATCTAGCAAAGTGGAAACAAGGTATTTGGGTGTGCATAATGTTCAAGTTGATTGGGTAAGAGTTTTTTGATGCAAGAGCTAGGTGGATTTAAACAACACAATTACAATTAAAGATGATTCAAACTCCAATTTGATCCTCAAACACAAACTTGGGTGCAACTTCACTAAAATAGGCCCCTTTTACAAAGAGACTCATATTTAAACATTTCCCAAACCTAAAATTTTGATGGGGCAGCATTAAAAATCCTACCAAACTACCAAAACCAATTTTTTTTTTGGTGAGATACACTTTCTAAAGCTCTATTTCAACAAACCCTCATTTTTAGCAACTTTCATGAGGTTTTTAAGGAAATCAATGTTTCCAACCTTTCCACCCCCTATAAACTCATCAAACATGTCTATTAAGACCTACACAAGTTTGATCCAACCTTAAATCTTGCTGCCCCACATTTCATTGACATTAGCATGTTGTAACCACCATTTTTCGCCTAATTTCACTCATTTTTGCCATGCATGGCAACTCACCAACTCAACTATAGACCTTTCCAACTCTTTAGACCCACATATTCACCTTATACAGTCCTAATGACATCTACCATGGCCATAACATTGAGCTATAGACCATACAATAGATGGTATGGCCTTGTAACACTTTGGACTCTTAAGGGAAATCATCAGTCCAATGAAGCTTAGAGTGATTCAACATATTTGGGTGCAAAAGAGGACCATCCATAGCATAAATGTACCCATCTAGATGTGTTAGAACAATCTGTTTAGTCGTATGAGTTGCAAAATGAAAGTTGCACCACTTTGCAACTTTACACTACTTGCATCTGACAACTTTTCCCTCAACTGAAAACTCGTCACCACGAGAAAATGCCTCTAAAATAGAAAAAAAAAGAGAGGTTATTGTAGATGGTCCCAACATGATCCCATAGCCTCAGATGGAAAGTCTGAAAGTGTCACAGTTTATGAGAAATAGCCCTTCAAAGATTGTTGTCTTTTAGCACTTTGGACTCTTAAGGGAAATTGTCAGTCCAATGTAGCTCGAAGTGATTCAGAATATTTGGTTGCAAAAGAGGACCATCCCTAGCATAAACATACCCATCCTAATGTGTTGGAATAGTTTGTTTGGTCATACGAGTTGTAGAATGAAAGTTGCACCACTTTGCAACTTTACATTGCTTGCATTTGATAACTTTTCCCTCAACTAAAACCTCATCACCACTAGAAAATTCCTCTGAGATAGAAAAAAATGAGAGGTTATTGTAGATCATCCTAACATGATCCCATAGCCTCAAACAAAGATTTTGTAAGCATCACGGTTTCCGAGAAATAGCCCTTCAAAGATTGCTATCTTTTAGCACTTTGGACTCTTAAGGGAAATCGTCGGTCCAATATAGCTTAGAGTGATTCAGTGTATTTGGGTGTAAAAGAGGACCATCCCTAGCATAAACGTACCCATACGAACGTGTTGGAATAGTCTGTTTGGTCGTACAAGTTGGAGAATGAAAGTTGCACCACTTTGCAACTTTACACTACTTGCATTTGACAACTTTTCCCTCAACTGAAAACTCATCACCACTAGAAAATGCCTCCAAGATAGCAAAAACTGAGAGGTTATTGTAGATGGTCCTAACACAATCCCATAGCCTCAGACAGAGAGTCTATAAGCATCATGGTTTCTGAGAAATAGCCATTCAAAGATTGCTTTCTTTTAGCACTTTGGACTCTTAAGGGAAATCGTTGGTCCAATGTAGCTCAAGTGATTCGGCATATTTAGGTGCAAAAGAGGACTATCCCTAGCGTAAACGTAGCCATCGGACATGTTGGAACGGTTCATTTGGTTGTACGAGTTGAAGAATGAAAGTTGTACCACTTTACAACTTTACACTATTTGAATCTGACAACTTTTCCCTCAACTGAAAACTCATCACCATGGAAAAACACCTCTGAGATAGCAAAAATTGAGAGAGGTTATTGTAGATGCTCCCAACACGATCCAATAGCCTCAAACAAAGAGTCTGTAAGCATCACGGTTTCCAAGAAATAGCCCTTCAAATATTGTTTCCTTTTAGCACTTTGGACTCTTAAGGGAAATCATCGGTCCAATGTAGCTCGAAGCGATTCGGTGTATTTGGGTGCAAAAGAGGGCCATCTTTGGAATAAACGTACCCATCTGGATGTGTTGGAATAGTCTATTTGATCACACAAGTTGTAGAATGAAAGTTGCACGACTTTGCAACTTTACACTGCTTGCATCTTAACTTTTCCCTCAACTGAAAACTCATCACCATGAGAAAACACCTCCAAGATAGCAAAAACTGAGAGAGGTTATTGTAGAGGGGCCCAACACGATCTCATAGCCTTAGACAATTTTTTTTTTAGGAATCACGATTTCTGAGTAACAGTCTGTCAAAGATTGCTACCCTTCTGCACTTTAGACTCTTAAGGGATTTCACCGATTGAATGTAGCTCAGACTGCTTCGGCCTATTTGGGTGCGAAAGGGGACCATACCTAACCTAAACATACCCATATGGATGTGATGGAATAGTTGGTTTGGTCATACAAATTGTAGAACAAGATTTATTTATGCCCTTACAAATAGTTTTCAGCCTCCAACCGAACTCCAATGTTGATTTTCGTGCAAAAAAGCCATGATACCATAGCTTGTTTCTTTATTTTTAATGGAAACTGGTGGGAAATATAGTTAACTTCTTCACAAACACTCACCAAGTTAGTACCAACAAATATTCTACAAAACTCTTCTTCTAGCCATCAAATTCACCATAAACTTGACATTTTCCAACCCTAGGGCTTGTTTCATCCACTAACAAATCAACCCCATAGCATCCTAAACATGTTAGGAATCAATTTTACATGTTAGAGGACCCATTCCATAAGTTATAGTAGTCACAAAAAGTGGAATGGGTCGGATTACATTTTGAAGACCCTCAACCCACAAATCTGGAAAAGAGAGGTAACAACAATAAAAATTGAATAACTTTCACAAAACAAGGAGTTAGACCCTAAAATTTGATGCAGATTAAAGCTCACTCATAGGACCAAAACTTCCAAAAAAATTTAGAGCATTAGGAGTCCATACGAATCCGTACAACAATAGAAAGTAGATAAAAACCAATAATTTTCTAGAAATCAACATTGCTTTTGTATTGGAATTCACATAATTGCCTTCAACCAACCTATTTTCGAACTTTTAAGAGATTTATATACATTTTTTTAATTCAAATAGACTCCCCAATGTCCACAACCACCTTTTCAACTACCAAGACCCTTCATTTTTCTTAAAAATTGCTAAAATTGACAACTTTTTGTTAATAATGCACTTTTATGCAACTTTTCTTTCCAAGACACCTATGACTAGTAAAACTAGTCAAAAACCTTTATTTCAACCCTAATACAACTTATAGACTCATATCGTGTACTTCCCTTTACAATTTTAATAATTTTCCTTCAAAAGACTACATGGCAATTTTGACAATTTTGAAGCAAGAATGCATTTTTGGCATATTGGACCCCTAGACTCAAAGCTTCAACTTAATACACCTTAAAAATGATCTTGATTGACCTCATTTAGCATAAATAGATCACACCTAACCTCTCAACCTATCAACATTCAAATTTGTAATCTTGTAAATAGTAGATTAGGTGGGAAACTAGAGAGGAAGAGTTGATGGTGAGTGGCCTAGTGAAGGCTAGAGAAGGTCTCTACGAGTTTGAGGAATATGGTGTTAGGACAGGGGATTGTCCCTGGTTGTCATATTTGGTTGTGTGGAAGATGTATGCTACTATGGGGATGGTTCTAAGCATAAAGAACCTGAGAAATATTGTGAAGAGAAGAGTTGAAGGGCAGAGATACACTTGTACTTGGCAAAAGCTCATGGAAGAGCATGAAACATAGATATTAATGTATGGATGTTTAGCTCTGTGTACTAAATTTTTTTGTGTAGGTTTCAAAGCTTGGGAAACACCATTTTTAGGTGTCAATGAAGACAAAGAGTAGCAAGAAGATCCATTTGAGAAGGATCAAGCATGGCAAGACCAAGACAAAGCAAAGCATGAAGGGTACAAAATACCTTGGAGGAAGATTTCCATGCAAGTGACTTGGAGAAGGTTTGAAGGGATTGTGAAGAAGATAGGAACAGACCTATGGAGTGATTTATGGGGCATAAATCTTGTGTACCCAAGGAGTATGGTGCAGGAGCACTTAAAACATGTAAGCTTTCATGAATTGACAAGGCCATTCCTCATTTTGTATAGGTTGTACCTCAGAGGAATGGGCCTAAATTAGATAGGGGTAGGCGTAGGAACAAGTTTTTAGGGGTGATAAAGGGATTAGAGTGGTCTGAGAATGTTGCCCTGTTAAGAAACACAAATTTTTGTGCCTTTTGAGTAAGGCTAGAGAGTGAGTTTTTGAGAAGTTGAATGAAAATAGGTTGGAACTTGTTGGAAAATATTGGAATAGGTGTATTTAATGGTGTTTAAGAGGTCTGAGTGATTAAGAGTAACCCAATAAGAGTAAAAGTGTGAAACCCTAGTTGGAAGAGGCAAAAACAAGGGAAAACTGGTGATTTTACAAAGAAAGTGTAAGCAAAATTATGGGGCAGCATAATACAATGATGTTTTAATTTTAAGCAGACAAAATTAAGAGGGAATGAAGTGGTTTCAGGATTGAGTGAGGTCAGAGAATACAAGTTCCAATAAGCCCTAGCTAAGAGGAAGAAAAGTGAGGGTTTGGCACATGAGGGTCTTAGAGAGCAAATGGAGACCTAAAAGTTGAAAAATACTGTGTTTTGAAAGCAGTTTGAAGACTGTTTGGAGGTATTTTGAGTTTTTGATGAGGTTAAAGGTCGGTTGTTTTGAAAAAGAGGCCTAATTGAGGCCTATTTCAATGCTAGGAGCCAGACTTGGTCAAGTTGTTCCAAAGGAGTGAACATTGAATTTTGAGTATGTGAAAGAGGACCTTAATGGGTGTCTAGATTGGTGAATAGTAGAGAAGGTGTTTTTGAAAGGTTGTGAGTTAAGTAGGGAAAAGTGGTCTTCCTAACCTACAAGAAAGATCTAGTGAACAGTTGGAGAAACTAGCAAAGAATGGTATTGTGAGAAAAGAATGAATTGAAACTCATTGAATGGTGAAGACAAGTTGTTTTACTGTCCTATTCTGCATCAAATGCTTTGATAGACATGAATGAAAAATGTTGTAGCATAGACAAGGTAGTGAACTGTTTGAAAAAATGCCTCAATGAAATGAGGTCTCATGGTGATGGAATGCCATGAAAATCAACAAGGAAGACAACTATTTGAAAGAATGCCTCAAATAAATGAGGTCTCATGGTGATGGAATGCCATGACAATCAAAAGAAATTTTGATTGTCATGGCATTCCATCAGCATGAGACCTCATTTCTTTGAGGCATTTTTTCAAATAGTTCATTTCCTTTTCTATATTATTGCTTACTATTATGCTTTGATAGAATTTTTCCAAGCATCCATAGCTTGTTTGAAAGCACTTGTTTTAGGATTTTAGCCATAGCAACAAGCCAGTGAACTCTTTGATAAAAATATTTGGTAGACATGTATGAAAAATGTGGTAGCATAGACAAGGAAGTGGACTGTTTGAAAAAAATCCTCAAAGAAATGTGGTCTCATAGAATTTCATGACAAGAAAATGCAATTGACAACTGCTCCTAGTTATTAGTTATGCAATGTGAAGTAATTGCATAATTGATTAGGTTGATTTTGTAAAAACTATACTGTAATTGATTTTTTTTCATCTATCAACATCTAGTTGTTAGTTATGCAATGTGAAGTAATGTTTTGAGTTTGAAAGATGTGCAATGCAATGTAATCAACAATATGAATATAAACTACATAATATAACCATTTTTTATGCTATTTTACATTGATAGTTAACCATTGCTCAAGATTAAATTTTCAAAGAGTTTAATCATGCACATGAGGAAAAAATTAAATTTTGATTGTCAACTTCTATATATCAAATTATCCAATAATCAAGTGTATGTACATATACAAAAATGGCATCAACGCCAACTCAAACAAAGTTTTACAAAATGTGGCATATGCCATCTCAATATTATTCAAAATTTACATGCCAAAATGTCTATCTCATCCTAAACTATTGGTGGATCATCAAAATGGAGCCTCTTTGAAGCACTCTTTGGCTTTGAAGGTAGATGTACAAGAAAAATTCAAACCACAATTGAGATTAGTTTTACTATATAATTTAAAATTGAATAATTAACATCAAAATCAATATACATTGAATTTTAATTGAACTCTAAAATTGAAATCTTGATTACCTAAAATATATGTCTCTTCAAAGGGTTAGGAGTCCTAGAATATGCCCCTCTCAAAGAACCAACCAAACCAACTTTTGAAATGTCAATCTATATATGTGAATAAAAACATAAAAATTGATCCAAGTTAGCATATGATTGTTGGTAATAGGAACATATTTACCAAACACAATAAAATAAACACATACCTCTTTAGGGATGATCTTTTTCTTTATCTCCTTGAGGTGTTTCAACACCTACTCCTTGAGGTGTTCCAATACCTACTCCTTTAGGCATTGTGACACTTGTCAACAATGATGTATAACTCATAACCGCATGTACATAAAAATGACAATTACATATGAAACTACCAATCTATGTCGATGTATGTATAATCAATATAAGATCTTAAAAATATTAATTCAATCCAATTTGAATTCAATTAACTTCCCCTTATCTAACTTTTCACCTCCATAGTCTAGACAAGGTTGTACCTCACTCACACTAGGTATTTCCTACAAGAGGAAAATAAGATAAACATATAAGTTATTATATAATTTCATTAATGACAAGCAAGTATATAATAAAAAATTTAAACGAGTGAGTGCGAAAATATATACTGTGTGCATATCGAGGCCAAATGAAATGGCCCTAAGGGTGTTATCAGTCACCTATGTGAGCTCCTCCTCATACATCAACTGTTAAATAGACCATGTAAATAAATATTCGTACTTGATACTATATCTTATTAATATTCATTTAAAAAAATGTAAGTTATGAATTTACAACTTAAATCTTACCTGTGTCACTATTCCAATGTCCCACTCTCTAGCAGGAGAGGACTCTATAGGGTGTGCTCCACTCCCCTACGTTTTATCTATAATGTCCACATCATGGAGGTCATAATTAGAAGTGTCCAAGGGATGCTTAGTGGGTTGTACAAGAGGACCCAAACATATTTGGTGGCACATAGTGCAAGTATGTGGCATACAAATATGTGGACATAAGGAGGAGGATGTAGCAACACTCGAGCCATTGCCAACATCACCAGAATGTGGCTAAGCTACTGTAGAAGCATGTGAAACCAAAAGACCACTCTGTTGATGGTGTTTTCTGAACAGCAACAACTCAGACAAAATGCAATATTTTATCTCTCTTGAAAGATAATCTTCAACAATAAATTGCTAAAAATCACCCCAAGGTCTCTCAGGTGTCAGGTCATGACAATGCATAAATAACTCAGATAAAATGTGAAATGCTGGTAATCACAATCGGACCTTACTACAAGCAAACTGTATCTTCTAATTTATCAGATCTTGCAATTTGATGATCTCAAATCCTAAATATAACTAGATAATAAAGAAATGTCAAAAGATAAGGGTGCAGGGATATGATAAGATCTAAACTATTCCTAGAATGAACAATGCAAATGACAGATATTTGGAATGGACCAATCTCAAATAACCAATTCCTGCTTAACCCACAATGCAGTATCACAAGAACGGTGCAATCTTCTAAGGTATTTAGATTTTCAAATCATAGATATTCATCCACAATCGAACTTAAGCACAAACAAATATACGGTCCAGGTTGACTTCACCAGCCTACTACAATCAGGTAGTTACTGGGAGTATAGACCAGAGATTGCTACAAACATTCCAAATATGAAATCATGAACATCATTCACCACACTAATCTAATTCTCAATACTAAACCCTAAATCTTTAAGCAATTTGAAAGATAGAACAACAAGAACCATGCAAGATAAACCAACACAAGAGATTTCACTAGGAAAACCACAATGCCTTCTATTGTATTAGATCACCAAAATGCTGCAACAATTCCACTGTTCTGCTACAATATTTGCTTCAAGAAACTAACTACTACTTCTACTACAAAATTCTCTAGCTCTTTGGTCTAACTTGTCTTTGTTATTTTCTAGCTCACCCTTACAATGAGGCAAGAATGCCCTTTATAGCAAATTCTCAAGATATGTCGGCCCAGCCAAACATTTACAAAATAAAACAACTGCCCGAAACAAGTCAGCCTTAGGAATTCAAAATAAGGCACACATTAAATGCCAATATATCATCAAGGTCGGCCTAGACACAATCCCCAATGTAGTCTAGTTCAATACATGCCTCATAATAATAGGGAAGCACAAATCTCCAAAATGGCATTAAATACCGCCTCCCTTATCCTTGTTCTGGGCCAACGATCCTTGAACCCTCAAAAACACCCTATCCAGCTCGGTGACAGGTGGCAAGGGAAAGATCTTAAGTCTGCATTTAATAGAATCAATCTCCTCCTTTGACTACTCAACAGTCCTATTCCAATCACCCTTGTGAGATTGATACTTATCCATTACTGCCAGATAGGTTGCCGCATCATCTAACTGGTGCCCTGTTATGACATTCCCAGAATCTGGAGCATAAACCTCGTGCCACCATTCCCTAAGCTGTTCCAGACTTAGGTACTTAGGGACAATCTTTCTCCTGCCAGTCATAACCTCAAAAAATGCAATGCAGCCCTCATAGACACCAGTTAAATCACCATCCATCTGTTTCTTTCGCTTCTGTATCTTCCTCATGGCCTTCTGCCGAACTTGCAGAGCCTCAAACCATTCCCAAGGTTCATTTATTCTGGAGGAAGGAAGGATCCCACCTATAACCAACTAATCTTTACCATATTCTAGGATGACCTTGGATTTCTGCAGTAGAAGGTCAATGTCTTCCTTATCCTGGGATAGCACATGCCCCAATAATTCCTTGGCTCTGACTGCATCTTTCCCAACTGAAAGGATATCCTTGATTGCACTATCTCCTTTTACCTGCACATCCTTCAACCAATCTGTTGCAGTTTGAGCAGAAGCCTTCATCCTTTCAATTTCGGAAATAGTTTCCTTGTGCAAGAAACCAGGAGTGGCAGAGGAAGAGGGGTGGAGAGATTACAGAGGCTTCATTACATCCTCCAAGCACTTCCTAAGCCTTTCATTTTCTTTTCTAAGCTCATGCTTGGTCTGAGCTTCCTTTCTTAACCTCCCAATTATTAATGCACTGGAGCCTTCATATTCATCAATGTCATGTTCCATAGAGGCTGGCCCAAGGTTAATGGTTTGCACATTATAATCTTTACCAGTGACCTCTTCTCTAGTTTTATCCGCAGCAGGGGTGGCAATGTGAATGACTCTGTTACTCGCCTCATCCCTCTCTATCCTGGAAACCACACTGGCTGCCTTCTTTTCTTTCCCTTACCGATCTTGGACAGCATTTCATCCCAATCCAAGGGAGTGTCCTCAACAACAACCTGTTTTTTCCTTGTGATCTCCTTTTCAAGCCAATCTGGGACAGCAGGGTCTACCCGTATTTCCTCTGTTTTTGCTTCTTCTTGTTGTTTTTCTGGCGTTTCATCCTTTCCTTTCTCAGGAGATTGCTCACCTTGATCATCTACTTCAACCTCTTCTTCTTGAACCGGTGATGAAGTTCTAACAAGGATATCTTCCTTTTCAGGTGATCCATCACCCTTGCTGCTTGCCGGAGAATCTTCATATTGCACCAGTGGAGAAGGATGCTTTTCCCCCTCTTCCACTTCAAGCTCAGCTGCCGCGCCAAAGAGTGCTCCTTACTTGAATGGCTCCGCTTCTCCGCTAGTCTCATGCTCCTCAAGAGTCTCTTGCTCAGGAACGCTTGGTGGAGGAGAAGCAGCCTTAGATGGCTCCACAGCCGACATCTTTGGGGGAAGAGTCCATCTTTTGCAAAACCTCCCTGGGAGAAGGAGTCCTGGATCTTCTCATGTAAACTTTGGTCTTCTCTCCTGAACTCTCCACATCAACAATCGGAGGCTCATCCTTTGAGTTATCCTGAACCTTCTTCCTTGAAACCCTCGTTGTCCTTGTCTTCTTTGGCGGTGGAGGAGCATCCTCTTCTTCTGGCTTTTCAACTTCCTCCTCCTCAGAAGATTTGCCTATTCTCAGAGCTCAGCTTCTTTTCTTTCCCTTTGGTTTTCTCTTTGGTTCTGGCTCACTGTCTTTTGGGCCTCTGATTTTTATTTTGAAAGGTGAGCCCTTCTTAGTTTTCCCTTTGGGGTCATCGTCCCCAGATTCCTCTGAAGTAGACATTGGGTTAAGGTTTCCCATCAAATTGAAGGTATAGGGTACCTTCTCACTCTCCAATTCCCAAACCTTATGTTTTAGCCATGAAGTGGTAAATTTCATAACGGGGGCCATTAGGTCTTCCAACTCTATGACCTCATCCTCATTCCAGTTGATTTCCCCGATTGACCTATCCTTAACAGCTTCATAGGCATGATCTTGCACTAGGTTTCCATCATCCTCCAGTTGGTCGGGGATCAACTTCATATTATATTGCCTGATTACATCAAGAGGAAGCCTAGAGTACCTCTTCTTTCTTGCTTCAAGACCATCCTTGATGTTGGCCCAATAGTCCTCTAGGTCATCCTTGTGGCGGTACTCCCTAGTGGCCTTCTTTTGTGCTTCCCCGGTAATATCAAAGTTTGTTCTTTTGGAATGGAAGGAGAAACCATATGCTACCCATTCATCTCCTGCTGTGTGTGCTGATTGAATAGAAGGGAACACCTCTGCTACGCCAATTCCAAGAGGGAAATCCCCACTGAAACCGGTTTTATGTTTCTCCTTTTTTACAATGGCATCAAATTCACATATTTGTCTAATAATTTCCAATAACGCAATATGGTCGGTAGGGTACCTAGGTAACCTGTATGGAGCAGCCGGGCATCCATCAATTCTGAGGTAGGAGAAGGGGGGAAACTAAATGAACCAGGCCCCATAATTCTTTATCAACCCCTTTACTCCATCTGAAAACCTGACATGTTCGGCATTTTGAAGCATCCGAGTGATATGCATCGTGAATGTGTCATTGACTCTCCTGTAATTCTTGTGTCCTAGGTGCAACTCTGGGTAAACCTCATAGACTATATCTTGTCCAAATGTCCCCTGCAGACTCAGACCCCTGTATGGGTAGAATCTAGCCAACACATACATCACATATGAAGACATGGTGAGCCTCTTGGTCTCTAGGACATCCCTCAGCTGTTTATCAATCATGGTGCTAATAAGTCCTACCCAGTGATAATTGGAACCCTGCTCAATCTTGTTGATCACATGAACCATCTAGTTCTATAACACCCCAGCTGTCTTTAAACCTGCCACTTTGCTCAGAAGTGTGATTGCATCATAGATATCCGATCTAAACTTAACTCTATGCAACTGCTTGGGTAGTTTGGAATAATGTGACTTTGGCTTCTCCAACCAAGAATTTATCATCTATTGAGCTTTGGTTGGCTCATTCTCATAATATGTCCTGGCCATGTCCATGTTCAGAGCACATACCGAAGGCAAATCTGGCATGTCAAAGGCTTGGGCAATAGAAACGGAGTTGAAATTTGCTAAGACCCTTCCTTCAGTGCTGACAACCCTTTGGGTGTCGAAGTCATATTGTCGGGCACACTCAAGTATCAATTCATAGCATTGGATTGCTGGAGGGAACCCTGCTACATGCACCAGTCCGGACTTCATCATTCCATTCCTTAAAACTGACAGATTCTTCTCTGCTGTCCTCTGTTTAAACTCTTCGTATCTCCAGGCCCCAACATTGGTGTCAGACACTTCAGACCACATGGAGGATATCTTGCTTTCTGGCAGCTGGCTCTTAGTGTCCAATCTTAACCTCTCTGCCTCTGAAATGGAAGATCCCTCCATGTCACCCTTAGATTTTCCTGCAGCAGCTTTACTTGATTCAGCCTGCATTTGCAAAAGGATGTCATGAGTAACCAATTATCATACATATTTCAACCAAAGGTTAGCATAAAATCAGATAAAGCAGTTAAGAACTATCACAAATCACCAATCCTCGAAAATCCAGAAAAATAAAGCAATCCAGGAAAACAAGGTACACCAGAAAAATCAAGTCGGGGCAGAATTTCGGAGAAATCCGACCCAGACGGATTCCTGTTGCCAAAACATCATTAGTCAAATAAATCGCTAGTACGGACAAAAGATCATAAAATAATCATGAAATTCATTTATTGGCAACAAGAAATTAGCATTAAGCACTTACTCCGTTAATCCTATCTTTGGGAAATCGAAAAAAAATGAAATGAGACGGGAAAACCGGAAAAGTCCGGATGGGATGGATTTCGGCGGACAGTTCAAATACTCCGGAAATCGTTACACCCCGCGGAATTAGCCGAAACCGGGAAAATCCGGGTGCGCAGGAATTCCGCGGACACCTCAGAAACCCGATGAACGACGACACACGAACCATTAATCAAATGATCATGCAACCTTTTCTACTTGGATTCTAATGGTCCCAAAATCAACGCTAATCAACAAAATTCGGAATGTAAATGATTTCAAGTTCTCAAAGCCCTCAAATGACGAGTCCTCATGGCAAAATAACGATGCCCTAATTTTGACTAACAACCTCCCGCCATGAAAACCAGGGTAAGCTCAAGGTTTAAAATACCATCTATGAAGATCAGTCTAGAGTGCTCAGAGGCTTCCCAAGGGAGGGGTCAGTTTAATACAAGTGCAAGATTGACAAATCATAACGAATTCACTATTCAGGGCCGAGCACCGAGAAAACCCTAACCTTGCACAATACGGAAAATTACGCACTAAGAAGGCAAACAACCTGACCCAGAACACCTTCCAAACAGATGCACCCATCATCTAACGGATAACTACAAGCTCACATGGCACGGGTGATGAGGTTTCACGAAGAGATGGGTCAAACCCTAACTCGATAAGAAGGAAATCGTGGCTAAACATGGGCCGACCCGAAATGACCACCAATCAACTCAGAAAAACTCAATCATTCCATAAACAAATGGAAGGGCCATCGATAACCTACCATGGATTGTCCCAGACGAAACTCGAATTCAAAGAAGCGACCACAAAGCAAACACGCCCAAGCAATGAAAACCTTAATCAACGCTCCAAACAATCCACACACAAGTGGCTCAAAATCAATAATCAAAGCTCGAACAAGGAATGCACTCAAACGCCACAGCAGCAAACAAGTGAATAATGAGGTCGAAATGATGCTTAAAAGGTTTTAAATCCACCTATTCACGCGTCTGAGCAAAGGTACTGCAAGCATTAATGAGCGACAAGATGTGTTTGAAAAATCTGGAAACCCGAGCCCAGGACGAAATTTCAAAAAATCCCAAGATACACGAAAAATCCAGATGAACACCAATTTCGCGAAAATAGCAGAAACCGGGATTCTAATGAAGTTCAAGATTTTAACACAGACCGGGAAAATCCGCCAGTACTAGAAAATCCCGGTGTCAAACAAAAACCCGGATTCGGAAGATAAAGCAATGAACAGACAATGAACCAGGACCCGGAGAATCCGTCGGAGCCGGAAAATCCCAGATTCAGGTCAAAACCCGGATTTTCACTAAAAGCCAATTTAAACCAACTTAAGACTCAAGGAAAAACCAATGCCATCAAGACCAACATCCCAAGACCCTAAAAAGACATCTCATAAAACCAAGGGTCGAAATACATCAAGAAAGAGAGGGTCCCTACTCCAAGTGGGGCGTGTGTGCAAAACTGCACAACACACTCAAAGAGTGAATAGCTTGAATAGTATGTGTGGCTGCATCCTAGATAATATCTGGATGATATACTGGAGGTGGCGGAGGAAGGGGAGAAGGGGGAACATATGGGTGTGAGACTACTCTAACTGCCCTTGGTCTATCCTGGGACATACCTCCACCGACGCCCTGGAAGGGTTTAATGTCAAAGTAATTGACATGATACCCTAACACAAACTCAACGTATATTTTTTTAATAAAGTAAAATGGTATATCACAATTGTTGTTAGGTGGTTTATAAAAAAAATACACCAACGATCCCAAAAGTTATCTACAATGTCCTTATTCATGCACCATTTTATAGAAAGTTTTGGATTATTAACATTAACTGGAAAAATGGTGCGGGGGTTAACGAATAAAGAGGCTATTTGGGCTTTTGTTATTTGGAGATCTTTCACATCATCATAAGACAATCCACATGAGTAATATTCCCTCATGTCTTCTCACCACAAATGAAAGGCATTATGTTGGGTGTAGAGGGTTTCCATATTTTCAATTATTTTCTTTAATGTGTTTGTCATCTTGGATAATTGAGGGATTGTCTTATAAACATCATAAATGCCCCTTAATTGCTCCAATTTTTCACCAATTAAGTCTTCAATTGATGGTTGCGGAGGTGGTGGAGCATTTGAAATTTGTGCATTTTCACTCTCATCCATAATACCTGATTAAAGTTAAAAACTAATTAATCTAATTTAAATTACACAACATAAATGAAATTATTATAAAAAAACCCTAGTTTTTAAAAAATATCCAAAAAAAATCCTACTTTTTAACAAAAATCCATAACAAACTATAGTTTTTAATAAAATACATAAACAACACTCATTTTTTTAGCAAAATCCATAAAAAACGTTAATTTTTAATAAAAATCCATTGTAAGCTCTAGTTTTTAATAAAACCCAATAAAAAACCCTACTTTTTAATAAAAATCCATAAAAAACTACTTAAAATTATACAAATCTAATAGAAAAATTGATTAAAACAAAAAAAAAAAACCAAAAAATTACCTTCAAAATTAGATATCTGCTCAAATTGGATATTTGATATCCATATGTCATTCTCACTGTGTGCCCTCAGCTCTTTTAAATGACTAAATTGATTTTAAAACATCATTGTTATGTATTTATAGTTGATTCAAATTGGATATCTGATTTGTACGTCTTGCCTTGGGCATTGCTTTGGAGCAATGTACTGATACCCAAGCCATAAAAAAGTCAACTCAGGATTTTTCACATTTTTGGGTTGATGCAAAATGCAACTTTTTTCACATTGCCACTTTTCCGCCCTTCATGATCCTGCACATACCCTACTCCCGACTGGTATGCGAATGTGAATGCTAATGGAAAAATTAGCATTATAGGTGCAAATTTGTTATGCAACCAACTTTATCTTTCCTTACGCATAACCACCTCAACGGGTGCTTGAATTAATAACCTTTTTTGTAGTTGCCAAAATCCCTTTCTATTTGTTGGTGCAACAATGGTCGTTACCAAGCCATCCCACATTCTCACAGTTCTTAGTAGAGGTGAAGAGTTTGTCATGGGAGAGTCATGAGAACTCGAAGCTTGGTTGACTCGGAGAAGTGAGTATCGTGGAGGGGATCCAGTGTCACCAAGCTTCTACGTCACCCACTAAGAACAAGTGTGGCTGGAGAAATCCAAGTGGAAATCCAATGAATACAGTCCTTACCATCCATAGGGTTGTGATTGTCTTCAATGTGCTTGATTTCAACATTTCAAGAAAAAATCATGTGTTTGCCAAGTGTTTTTTGAATCAATAAACATATAAGACACCTTTTACAAATCTGGAAAGTCACATTCAAACTAGAACAACTTCAAAAATTTGTCAAAATTGCAAGAAAACCAGACCTTGTTCAAATTGCAATGCAATTTCTTCCTTAAACAATGCATTTGCTTTTTTGCAATGCAATTGTTGCATGAAACAATGCATTTGCTTTTTTGCAACACAATTGTTTCCTTAAACAACACATTTGTTTTTTGCAATGCAATTGCTGCCTTAAACAACCCATTTTTTGCTTGAAACAATGCATCTTCCATATTGCAATGCAATTGACTATCATAAACTGCATCTACCTACCACCTAGAAAAATAACATAGTTTAGGTTGCATACCTTAGGCTTAAGTCATACCTTTGCATTATCATTCTCTAGGCTTCACTATCATGTCTTCAATTCACCTTGATATGCTTGCTAGTCAAGTTGAATACCAATTATGTAAAACCCCGTCCCGCAACCTAGAGGACGATGCAATACTGCAGAAGCACAACTAATTTTTTTTTTAAAGTTAAAACAAGATGAGTAAAGTAACCTACTCTAGCCACATACATCCTCCAGGCTACACAACGCGTCTACATGTGAACACCATTACTTATAAAATTTAACCAACCATAGCATATGAATATTAAACTCAAGATACAACTTACAATAAAGCATTAAACCATTTTAAGATAAATCTAACACATAGAAATGTATTAAACATATTTCCACATATATAACACCATTAAATCCAATAATGAATAGATCATAAATACTATTACAATTACATCACAAAGGTTCACCTCGATACAAATGAGGTATTACAATTATACACATAGATCCATAGTTACAATGAAGAAGGAGAAGAACAACTCCAGAGAACCACACGAGCTCCTCGAACAAGAAGATCCAGCCATCATGAACAGGAAGAAAAACTCAACAGTGTAAGATGCACGCCACCCAACCATCTGGTACCCGTAGGCCCAGCCCCCGTGCTAGGAGATAGTAATAGGAAACCAAGACAACCTATTACCTCTAGACACAGACAATATACAAGACCACATTGTACCAGTAAATGCAAAACAACACTATACCAGTAAATACAAAACAACACTACCAAAAAAACACAAAACAACACTATACCAAAAAGATACAAAACATAAGGTTACATTACTTCCAGAACCACTGAATCAAATACATCCACTGTATAATACAAATTGACCGTTGTCATAAGAGGAGTGTCATCACAAATATTGCATTGGTTATCCAAAGGAAATCTTCCTAGGTCTCGGCCCCCCTCTAGGGTTATCCTGGTAACCTCTCACGATTCCGGCCCCACATGCACACCAGTGCGGAATTGGTTATCTTTCGAGAAGACAAGATAACGATCTTGTCATTCCAAACCTTCCCGACTCATCTCAAGTCTCATACTAGCCTTTGAGCCAATGAGTAAAGCTAAATTATCTAATTAAATATTAAGCTACTCCATCCCTAATAAAGGTTATTTAATTTTCACTGATTAAACTGACTTTCACACGAGTTATCCTGGGACCCCTTTGTGTCCCGGCCCCTGTTGAAAGCCACTCTCCTATCGACAATAGAATAACAGATTCCACAACCCAAGGGTAGACAGTGCACAAAATACGATAACAAATATCAACTATTTTGCAAAGAATAATATCTCGTTCGTAGTAACCGGGTGCTCAAATCAAATCACACAACCTGTTCATAGTAATCAGGTGTTCAAACTAATTCACGCATCCCTATGGATGTCAAATACTGAAACCCAAAAAATCGTGCACTACTCAAAGAAAATCTGAAAAAGGGCGAACAAAAGATACAATAACCCTCTCACAATTTTACAATCTCTGGAAAACTTAAAATTTTCTCTACAACAAATATCCCCAATGCCCAATACATAATTACAAAAGAATACACAACAATAAGAAGCCACTCAAGTAATTAAATAAATGACCATTAGGATTTCTTAAATCTAATAAATCCACAATGAATTAAACCAACTGCTTAACTTCGAGTTTGACAATTACTCATAATATTCTATTCAAATTGTCTGCAAATGTGAACAGAAAATAATACAACTTAAAATAATTCAGGCACTTAAATAATCTAATATTCGGATTTCTCAAATCTAAATTGAATCAATATCTATTTAAATACAAATCAACTCACTCCTAAGTCTTTTTATTTTAAGATTTTATTAACCCATGCATTTACATGCTTTTATTAATATATAAATACTTCTGTTTACAAATCATAAGTAAATTAAAACTAATTGTTGACTCAAATTTCATAAACAAATATAAATAGAAATCTTAATCCTTCTAATAAAATCATCTTATTATAAAACACCTACTTGTGCATTGTATGCATTAATTAACGATATAATATTTCTTTTAAATAAATATATATATATATTCTAATTATATAATCTAATTATTATTTTCCAACGTTTATTAAAAAATATCAAATTGTGCATGTGCATGCACCTATTTAAAAATACATTTAAATATATTTTAAATACTCTAAAATTATATGCAATATTTTTAATATATATTTTTAAACAAATCAATAAATATATAAATATAAATTAACAATTTTCAAACAACCTTAATCATAAATCCCGTATTTTGCAACTTTAATAACTTTTGTTTTCGGATCTGGGTTTCTCTAAAAATTTTATTGAAAGTGTGCAATCAAGTCGTGTAAAACATATAAAAAAATAGCCCTACCCAGTTCGTAAATTTTGAGTTATGATTAATTTAGTGACGCACTATTTATGCTGTTTTGATTTTCGAATTACTAGAGGTTTCCAATTATTCCAGTTTTCTCGGAAGATTTCATTTTCAATCCTACAAAGGTTTTCTAATTCTTCAAATACTTTTATTTGTATTTTCTATTGTTTAAAATCATTCCCTGCAAGGATCTAAATCTTTACGGTAATTTACCATTTTCTACAGGAAGAGGTTTCTAGTTTTGATTTATATTCAACAGAGGTTCAATAATTCCACTATAATTTTCTCATGTATAAATCTATTTCGGATAAACAAATTACACAGAAGATTTAATTATTTTCTACAGACATTTCATTTTCACGGCAATCTTTTAAAAGAAAGAAACAAGAACTTCTACAGTATTGAAAAATCATTTTCTAAAACATTTCCAATTTGCATTACAATAATAAAATAACTTTTCAATTTCAAATTTCACAAAAACGAACCTATTACAGAAGAATGTTGCCTCAAGAAAATGTTGCCGAGCTTCTCTATAATTTCAATTTTCAATGTAGCCAAAACTTTCTTCAATACAATTGCCTCCTTCCCGAAGACAACAAAAAACACAGCCAAGAATTCTACAGCAAAATAATTCTAAACAATTTCCTCAAAGAGATCCACAATTTCCTCACCAATTTTCCATACACATTCAAACTTTTCCCGTAAAATCATTTTATTTTCTTCTTTTTTTTCCCAAAAAAATCTCTCCCGTGAATGAATTTTCAACAACTGGATAACAAATTTCTAACTCTTAGTTATCTTAAATAAAATATTTAAAATATCTTTTCCCTCAACAATTTAGATATTTTTCATTCACATGCATTTAAATATAATAATACATCTACTAATTGCAACCAATTTAAATATTTTTACTTATTTAATTACCATTTATTTTTAATAATAAAATTTACTCAATCAACATAACCAAAAAAAATTATTTATTTATTTATTATAAAGCCCTCACAACAATAATTCATTTAATTTAATATTTAAAATTAAATACACATTTAATCTACCAAATTAAATTTGCACAAGAATAAAATACCCAAAACAACAATAATAAATTTAAGACCAAATTCAAATTAACGACACACTGTACTAGGGTAAAGGTATGACTAGGTAATCCGTTACTATCTCTCAATATTACTATTGAGTAGTAGACATGCTCAGACCTGTGAAACCAGGTGAAGTTAATGTCATGTACATGCAATCATATAAACAAGCAAATGTCGCACATGTATATATATAGTAAATCATACACACCATGAAGAGAGAATTGTGGAAATCACAGGGCACTCACAAGTGAGTGATGCAATACCGTTCTCTTCACCAATACAGTCACATCAAGACTGACAAAATTAAAATATCAATAATCAATAAATGAGCATACATCAATATTAATTCAAATAACAACTATGCTAATGTGAAAGCATGTTTTAAACAAATAATCAGTCACAACATAACAGAAACACATAACAAAGAAAACATTGTTGATCAAAAGATCCAAAATGGAGGGGTGTTACAAATTACTCTATAATGGTCAATACCAACAAGCCGTAGACTTCAAAAGACAATTCATCCAATCCAAATACCAATTCCCTTCCTACCAACAATCCATAAGTCCTAGTCATTCAACTATCTACCCTTACTATCAAGACTCACTTAACACAAGCCATACCATTCGTACACAACAAACATCCATTTATCACCCTTATCCTAACTTTGGCAAGGGAAATCAACCATCCACTAATCCCTTCCAAGCCTCCATGTCCTATCATAATCCTTCATCCACTAACCCCTTCCAAGTCTCCACATCCTATCCTAGTCCTTCATCCACTAAGCATTTCCAAACCACTCTATCCCAACATACATTTAGTCATGCAAATTCTATCATTTTCCAAAGTCACATTCCATTGCCTAAATTTGAGAATATATGTCAAGATGAAAACTTAAGGCATGACATCATAACTTCACCTTCATGTCAAGATCAAGGTAGTCCATCCCATGACCCCATTCTTAAATCCATTCAAGAAGTCCTTCTAGATAATCATAGCATTCAAAATAAACCTATCCTTGACAAAGATTCCATTCCAAATCATGTCATCCAAGAAAATCCCATCTTTGACCAAGACATTACCATTGATCAAGAAACCCAAAACAATTTGCTCATCAAACTTTATGCCATTTATGATCAAACATTTGAGGATAATCCTACCCAAACTACGAACACATCAATTTCCCAAAATGAGACACTTGCCTCCTTTGGACAGACAAATGATCTTCCTAGATAGAACACGAGTCTTCTCTAGACATATTTGAAAATGATCAAGCTATAGTTGAATTTGGTAGACTCCATGACAATGACCATAAAGATGGTTTCGACACTGACTTGGAAGCACCAATAGAATAGTATGAATTTGACATCTCACAAAATCAGACCAAAGATATCAATTAGAAATATATACCCCATATCAATTAAACGACAACATCTTATCAACTAGGATCATCTATCTTTGTCAGAGAAGGCTTTCTTACAGATGAGAAAATACTGAGTAATGATCTCCACATACACAATGATGGGATTTCATCTTGCTTCCAAAATGAAAAATACCCCATTGCAAATAGAATCTGTTAGATCATGCAGTATCAAAGAAAAGGACTAGGCATACATGAGCAAGGAATTCGAGAACTAATAAATCCTAGACATCAAAGTCTTGGCTATTCCTCAGTCGGAGAATCTAATGATGTTAGTGGTACCTTCTCTATATTGGGGGAAACTTTATTTGATACAAAAATTTAAATGGGGGCCATGAGTAATCCTTGTCATAAGGTTGTTGCCAACACTCCTTCCATCCACACCATAAACCATCATTCCAACATGAATAAAATTTCCATTTGGAACCAACAAAAACAAAATTCTTACAAATCAAAAGTTCAAAATCAAATGTCAAAGGCCATTGAATTAAACAAAAATCCAAGTGGACAAATGAAGTTAAAATGGATCCCAAAGAAAAATGGATCAAGAAAAGAAAATATGCCAAATCCAAAAGTCAATCAAAATGTGGAGCCACAAGAAAATAGGACTCCCACATATAATAAATTTCCACCTCCTTCAAAATGGTCATCAAGCAAGACATATCAAAGTGTTAGATCCAAATGCTATCCTAATCAAAATTACAAAATCCCCCATCCAACATCCCAAGCTTGGAAAATAAAAAGTGATTCATCCAAACGTCCAAACAACCCTTACACATCTACCATCATCGATCACAATTCTACATCGCGCCTAAAGTCGAAAACACATACCTCCTAAATTATCCACATCTTGGCAACAACCTTTATCATAACGAATCTCATGGCACTCTATCACGATGTGTGTATTCTGATAAGGCCAACTCTAGTATCAAAAAGGATCAGAATGACATCAATCAGTTGTATGCAAGCGCTATGATCTTGACAAGGAAACTACTTCATAAAGGTCATTATTGGAGTATCATAGCACCAATCTCTACATCAACACCCTCTGTGGATTTAGAACATTCAGTGATCAACTAAAATATCAAGGCCATCCAAAAATATCAAAAATACAAAAAAAATAAAAAATAAAAAAATAGGAAAGATAAAAATTTCATCTAATAGTGAAAACCATTCTTATGGTGTTTTGGATATGTACCATGATGAAAACCTGGCAAATAAGCGTCATGTGTAAGAAAAATTATCTATGTGAACTTTTACACTTGGGGGCAAGTCATCTCATCTCCCACGCCTTCCTTATGACATTTCCATCTATCCTTCTAAGCCCTGGCATTTCCATCCATTTTTCTCGCCTAATTTTATTTTGATAAGGACTAAGGTACAAATATAAATCATGCTTTGGAAAAACTCTTGACATGTCTATCCTTTGGTCACATACTATTCATGAAACATCATGTCATTGCCTTCATAGCATTATCTAGACTCATATATTTGATAAAACTAATTATTCCTATGTGACATAGTCCTTGAAGATCATATGACAATTCCTCTCGTCTCATGTCTCCTATCTTTTACCAAGGCCACCTATCATCCTTTAATGTCTATTGCCCATCTTGGTTTTCCCTTGTCAAATGGTCTAAGGATACTCCATCATCCCATTTAGTCTTGAAAAGACGTCATTCCAAATGCAACAAGTCTAATCCATACAATCTTGCTATGCATCCTAGCACATCATCCAAAATGTTCCTTGGCTTTGTTCCTAGCCCTGCTACAAACCTTGATCCTTTGGTCATATTATCATCATCCTCATGTTGTTTTGGGATGTGTCTTTCCCACATCAAACAACGTCATTATCATCATCACCTATCAATTGGTATTCAGCTTGACTAGGGGCACACTCATGTTTGTCCTTGGATTCTTATGTGTAGGCATCATTCACATGTTTTTGTCTTGATCCTCTGAAAACATTTCAAAAAGAAAAAAATCAAAACATTTCAAAAAAGACAAAAAAAATCAAAACATGTCAAAAACCCAAATAAATCATAAACGTCAAAAATCCAAAAAAATCAAAATATCTAAAAAACACAAGAACATCTAAATAACTCTCAAAAATCACAAAATAGAGTCAACATTCGTCACATCAGTCAAATAATTCAGACATGGTCACACATGGACATATGATAGTCATTTGAAACATCAACATTTAAATTGTGAACCAACAAACAACATAGTCCAATCGGTCATCAAGTCAAAGTTAGTCAAATTTCCAAAATAATGTCAATCTCGTCACTCTATGGTCCCCTCCAAGATGTGTCTTTCTTGGACTTGGACCTCATCAAAATTTCATTTTCCTTTTCTAGATGTGTCCTTCCTGATGATAGACACCTTCCAACAGTCAAAACTGTCAAGCAATCCACCTTTGACAAACAAATATTGGCAAACACATTGAATGGTTGTTAATTTTACTAGTCTATTTTGTCTTATCTTTTTATTGTTTTGTCTCTTGGTCATGTTACTAGCTACCTCGAGGATGTCCCTTGAAGGATTTAGAGGTGTGATGACATCTCATGACCTATTTGTTTTCTCTTGATTGTTGTCTTTGGTGTGTCTTGAAAAAAGAAATGGGCAACTTAGCCCTTAGTACAAGTTAGGACATTCCTTGTCTACGACTGTCTGTTTTGCAAGTGGATGATCTTGCACACCTTGGTCTATGTCATACCATGGTGTTTGTTGTCCATTTGTGTCATTTTAATACCCAATGATGATTAATGAACACCAATTAGTACTTTGGAAAAATATTGAAGGTTTCTTTCCCGTCCTACCATTCATCTTTTCACTCTAACATTTCTTCTGGTCTGCATCTTCATCATCCTTATCTATGTTTTCCCCTATGCTTTTTCCCTTCATCTTCTAGTCTCCTCGTCCATTTTGAGAACACACTTGTATTCTCTGAACCCGACTATCCTCTTGATGGGGCATATCGCTACCTCCTTGTCATTCTTCCTCATCCTATTTTTCACTAGGGAATATTTTTGACTTGTTTTCTTTATCACAATGTGATAAATTGCATTATGACAAAGAGGGGAAAAACCCCGTTAAATAATTTGGTGGGAAATCATGCCTGATAAAAGTAGGGAGAATTTAACCTCCAAGTCTGATTAGGCTCCATTTACCAACATTCTCTTTTTCCTAGTAACCTGTGATAGGTGGCAATTTTGTGAGGCAACATGATGTTGATTGGTTCATTCTTATTGATCTTGTTGATTGGAAGACAATTATAATGGTGGAAAAAAAAGGTAATTAGCGTGTGGACAAAAGAAATGAGTTTTCTAGTGAATAAGGAGGAAAATAGTTTTTGGTTTTAAAAATAAGCAGTTCTAGAGAAAATAAGAAAGCAGTGAATCAGTGGAGAAGGGTTGATGAAAAAGCAAAGGAAGGCGTTGGCGTTAGTGAACAAAGGAGAACTGACTATTGAAGATAGGAAAGGCTGATTCTGAGGTAGCATTTAAGAGGTGGCTTTTGGGAATGAAAAGGGAGGAGACTTCAACGTGAAGGGAAAAGAGTTTAGCATAGGAAATAAAGAAATAGTTGAGACATGGCACTGGGATGAGAAGATGAAAGTTGAGTTTCAGATAAAATGCAGATAAAGTGGGAAAAGTGTTTGAATTGCATCACAAGTGTGGGAGAAATAAAGAAGAAGTAAACACCCAACCATGCCTTGATAGGAAGAGGATAAGGGGAGGGGTTGAGATTGTAGGTTAAAGGAAAAAAGACAGTTGAAATTCATAAATAAATTATAGTTAAAGTAAAGTGGGCGATGCTAGCTCGAAGAGGAGGAAAATGTGAAATATAGAGACTTGGGAATTGCATACGATGTAGTCAGTAAATTTATTTGTCTTCTAGATTTGTTGTGATTGGAATATGAATGAAATTGGATTTATATTGTTTAGGAATAATTAGAATTAATTCAATTTTCATCTATGTTAATGTCATTCCAAATTAATCTAATTCATGAAATGTTTGGGTACATATTATAAAATCAAATGAAGTTTGTGATGTGAGAAATTGTTCAAGTTGTGTGTGTGATTTTGTGTTCTATCAATGCAAATGAGAGTATTATTTTATTTTGTAATATCCAAAGTTTCATTTCTCTTGCCAAGACTCTATTTATGCATCAAAGAACAATGCATGTTAAAATCCATGTTTACTTTTTAAAAAGAGTTCTCAATGATTAAATTACTCTCAAGCTATATCAATAGTGAAGGTGAAATGGTAGTTATATTCCATGTTATGGTTGTGAAAACCCAAGCGTAACTCTAGTAGCCACTAATAGCCATGTATTCTTAGGCTTGAATCTTAGTAACCGCATTTATGAAACCTTTATGAAATGTAAAACTATCTACATTCTAAACAATGCTAGGGCCTCAAGGAGTTGTCATTGAGGAGGAGTGTGCATGTCAATCATAGTGGTCAACTATTTTTTTTAATATACATAAGGATTTATATACATTATGTATTCTCTTCCTCTATATTTATTCTTTCAATTATAAAGCACTATACATCTAAGATGTAACAATGATTTTAAGACTTGTGAGTTTTGGTTAAAACCTAAGGGCATTGTGTAAAGAACTTGGGGGAGATTATTTCGAGGAGGCTTGAGCTCCAATAAGGAACTATATAAGACACATTTGTGATCATAGTTGATAAAATTAGGTTTTAAATTGTGGCAAAAAAATTATTGTGTAGTGTTGAATATATGATCTTGATCTTGACATGTATTTTATCCATATATGTTTGTTAAATAAGTCTTTATTATGAAGAAACTTCATTTTTATTTTAAAATGAAATTGACAATGTATGGATCCTATAAATACTAAAGGGTAGTCTTAGAGCAGTCCACATTCTTATAAGTTAGATAAATTAATTTGTTCACTAATAAATATTAAATTCACTTTATTATTGTTAACTCACCCAAAATAGTCCCTCTCACTAATCCTATATTATAAGGAGTATCAAAACCAAGTGGTATACACAATTCAAATACTAAGTAAGATAATTAATTTAGTGTTAGCAAGGCTACTATAAATAAAAATATTGCATGTACATCTAAGAGTTCTTATCTAATTAAATTGGCAAGGAAAAATCTCTTATCATTGACGAATGCAGATAAAACATAGTAATGTTATCAATATATTTCTATGTGTAACAAAAAGGGTATATATGAGTGTTATTATCATTGAGTTTCTAACTTTCTATACACATAAATTTCAAATAAATTATCTGGGGAAAAATATTCTACACTTAAATCAGTTTATTCAAGTTAGGATAATAACTACATCTTAAATCAAGTACTAGGAATTAAGTTGTGATAAATCATTTTGGGCGGGACCCTCTTATCAATGCTATTACTTTAGAACACATTTAAGAGTTTAAAGGAGACTGCCAAATAAATGTTGGTGTAATTAATTATTTAAATTACACTAGCATAAGTTTGCTTAGGCATAATATTTAATTAATTCCTAGGTTGCATTTACTAGGCAATTAGTTATAATGGGGCCATCCCCCTTCACATGTATTTAGGATAAAAGATTCCTTCTAGAAGGATGAGTTTTTTTTCTAGAAGTCTTATCCTATCTTCACATCACCCTAGGTAGTTAGTTAGGATTCACATGTTAGATCAAGACACATGTCAGCATCATAATGCTTACTACATTTCACTCTTGTTTATATATACGAGGAATTTGTACATTTGTAAATCATTCTATATCAATCTCATAATATAATCTCAATTTGCATGCCTAAGTTGCAACACTTTTGTGTGGGTGATATATCCTATGAAGCTGCAACTTCATAGGATGATTGGGCATCCATAATTTCTACATGGTATTAGAGCTTTTCTATTGAAGATTCATCTCAAGAACAAGAAAGTTGGGCTAGAGAGATTCATTGTAAGCTAGTTGGCTCCACCTAGGGACCAAGATAAATTTTTGGTGCAGATTAGACTCTCTCTGACCTCGCCATTACGCTCAGAAGGCCTCAAAACCCTAGGATAGCTTGCTCATTCGTCAAAATCAAAGATATCAACTCGAGAGCCACTAGAGGTATTTTTTAGGGTTTGAAAATTCATACCATTTGGATTGCATGGTCTGCAGAAAAAAAAATCATTTCCATGTCCATCATACTTTGGAAATTTTTTTTAGATCAGTAGGCTTATTTTTCATTAATTCGGGCTTCTTCTATAGTTTTTTGGAAAAAAAATATATATATTTGAAGTGACTGCAATAATATTCCACAGTTGACATTATAGGGTTTCTTTTTTTACCAATGACATATTTTTCCTCCATCGACATTAATATTTCACAGTCGGCATACATTTTGATTTATAAATTTTTGCATGGTCGGTGTACATTCAAAAATATTTTTTTGATTTTTAATTTCCTTTTGGAAATATTAAAAATCAAATTTTATATTCGTCTGCTATCACAAAGTCTGCAACAATATGCTTTGTCGGTTGCATTCATTTTTTGCAAGGAGTACTCCATTTTTTACCACTTGGGGGTCCTTTCATCGACCGTTGTCACTTATATTGCTGGCATCTTGTGTTCCCGCTAACACGTTCATTGCCGGTGTCTTAAAAAGCCCATGCTTCCTCCCAATGACGACCAGTATTGATCAATCTACTCCCACTGACCACACCTTCATTGTTGTGTCAATCCTAGCCCTCTCTGCATGCACTGCAGTCACATACATGACCGAATGTTTTTTCCTCCAGCTGCCTTTTTTTGCCTCACTTTAGCCTACAGTCACATCAAGGACCAAGGCCTTTTTTTTTTTTGCCCAGGTGCTAAATTTTTGCACCTAATTAGTCTATTAGGCCCTAATAGGGTAGTGATCTTCTGAGGGGCATATCTTTTCTCCATGATCTTGAAAATCAACAAACAAGATATCATTGGAAAGGTATTTCAGTGTACTTTCCATTGGTACCCTCCATTTTTTAAAATGATGCTACTATAAAAAGATATAGTTAACTGAAGAAAAAACCCTAATTTGGACTCAAAAGCTCATATCTCCCTATTAGATTGTCAAAATTTCATGATTCTAGTGGCATTAGGAAGGTATTTCATTTTTTTTTATCAATCTTTTCTTTTTGTTTAGTTTTAGCTCCAAGTGCTTTGCATTGGTTTTTTTCTATTTGGTACACTTTGTCAAATACTTGGACATCCTGAAATTTGAAGAAGGGTTTCTTGCATTGAGGGACATCATTTCAATTGCATATCATTATTTGCAAGTTTCTATTCAATATTTAAGGTCAATATCTTTGTTATATTGGAGATTTGTCATAATATGTTATGGGGTTTTCAAGTCATCCTTTAGTGATAATGTTGGGAAAGGGAAACTATAGACAATGGAGAGATTGCATCATGCATCATCTTCAATCACTTTAATTGTTGCCACATTTGTATACTTTGGTTCCCCATCCTGATAATTGTATCCAAAAATTTGCTTGGAATTGTCGAAAGTATGATGTTTAGGGTTTATTACAATGCATGTTGTTGATGATGTGTTGAAAACTATTGATCATTGTGGTTATCCTCATACTCTTTGGACTAAGATTTGGGAGCTATATGGAGATCATGATACTCCATCATTCCCTAATGAGCATGATTCAAAATTTCATATAACTCTTCATTCTTCAGATCAGATACCCCATGATGATATTGTTGTGCAGGAGCTTGATTGTTTGGAATACTTTGAATCTTTCAAAGAGGTTGACAAGGTTTCTTCAAAGGCTTCCTCTTCTCCATCAGAGATAATTTATATACCTTCACCTTTAGTGATTCTTTGTCCAAAGTCATTGATTGAAGCTTCCATCATTTCTATTCATTAGGACATATTCAATTTTCTAGACATGGAATCAGAGGATGGCTTTCTTTCAAGTATTGCAGACTTGGATACTTCTACAGGTTTGTCCAGGAAATTCTTGAGGGGATATCTCTCCTCTATACAAATTCTATTTTGGAGGATTTTCTTGAGTCTCCACATTCCTTTGGTTGGACCTTGATTGGGGATCTTGATCTTGGTAAAACTACATTGGAGGCACTTGATTCCTCTTTAGAGATTTCATACATGAGGCTTCCTCCCTCCCATTTCATTATGGAGTTGGAGTTTCTTTAGCATCTACTATTGGATTTTCTTCTTCTTAGCAGGAGACTTGTGGCTTGGACATATTTTTTGCTTCAAACTTCTTTTAGTGGTTCTAAGGACACTTCATTCTGGGGGGGAAATCCACTCTCCATCTATTCCTTTAATCAAAGGATCATCGTATTGCAGTCTTTGGATCTTGTTCAACATCAGTTTTCGCATAGTCCTGGTTTGTCACCTTTTGGTCATGTACTTGATTTGATTGTGGCATCTTCATCTTCCTTGGGAAAGGAGACATACGAGCAGTTTTCAAAGACACCATCATCATCCATATTCATTCTTCTTTACTTCAATTCCTATCTGAAATGGGAAGCATCCTTTCATTTCTACTTGGTCTTGTTTCTTCTTAAAGGGAGACAAGTTGTTTGTTGAAATTGGAACATGTTTTGTCTATAGGAACTTACCATTTTTGTAGGTGATCACATATTGTGGGGGGGCTATATAGTCTCTCTCTTTCCCTTCTATGGGGGGGCTATTGATTGTATTGTATCTTTGTGATGGATGGTGTAATTGGGGGGTATCATGGATTCATCCATCCTTCCTCACTTATCTGGGTTTCATCTCCTTTTTGGAGAGGGGTTTTCTTCCCATTAGGTTTTCCCCTTTGCTCCATTTGTGGGAGATTAGTTGTATTCCATCTTCATGTCTAAAAGGGTATCTAAAATGGCCATCATGCAGCCGAGACCCATCATTCCATCATTGCATAATCATTGCATTTTCATATCCTCCCTAAGCTACACTTATGGCGGGTGTTGGTGTAATTAATAATTTAAATTACACTAGCATAAGTTTACTTAGGCATAATATTTAATTAATTCCTAGGTTACATTTACTAGGAAATTAGTTATAATGGTGCCATCCCCATTCACATGTATTTAGGATAAAATATTCCTTCTAGAAGGATGAGTTATCTTTTCTAGAAGTCTTATCCTATCTTCACATCACCCTAGGTAGTTAGTTAGGGTTCACATGTTGTCAGATCAAGATACATGTCAGCATCATAATGCATACTAGATTTCACTCTTGCCTATATATACAAGGAATTTGTACATTTGTAAATCATTCTATATCAATCTCATAATAGAATCTCAATTTTCATGCCTAAGTTGCAACACTTTTGTGTGGGTGATGTTCTTCTTGGAAAATATCCCGTTAAGGCTACAGCTTCATAGGATGATTGTACATCCATAATTTCTACAATAAAAACATGTCTAAACAAAAAATTGGTTACATTTGTGTTAGATCCAAATTAAAATGTGGGCATGATACCATTGTTCATCATTCTTGTATTTACTACCATTGTGCGACAGTGGTGATTTAAACCTGGGTGGAATGTGGGAATTCTAGTCAATCGAATATGAGTTGGGTAATCTCAAGTTGTTGAACTACGAAACCTCTGCCTAATACGTAGGCAAGGCTATCAAAGATGAGCACTTGAGGACTAAGTCTTGCCCCTAGGTCTTGTTCTCTTATTTTTACTTTGAGATTACTATCGGTATATATTTTATCATTTTACATGCAATTTGAATTATGTTTCAAGTTATTGATTAGTTAGTTGAACTAATTAGGACTATCTCGACGATATGGATTTTGTGTCTCCACTTGAACTCAATCATTATTGTCACAAAAATTGCTTACTAGACCAAGTTCTTATAATTGATTGCTCAAACATTGTTATGCTTTCATGAAGTGCATGGATAGGAAGTGGCCTTTGTGAATCATGAATATGTTTGTGATCAAAATTTGAAATTTGTGCCTTGTCCTTAACTATATTTTGGTGTAAAACTTTGGGCATTATATTGTCTAACATATATCCTATACTAAGATATAATATTCTAACATTCTCCCCCTTGTTACATCAATCTAAACCAAGGATGGAACACTACATAGATTGAAAAAAATAGCCCATCTAGAAATTTGATGAAACACCTCCACTCAATCTCCCCTCATTCAAGATACATTAGTGGATGCTCTACCATCAAATAATACCTTTGATTCAAAAACTACTCAACTATTCACAAGTACAACTCTCATCTTTTGAATCAAGAAATATTCAAGTATCTACAAAATATCACTCTGTGTGAATTGAGACACACAATTATCTATAGCAACAATATTTCTTCTTATGTGAATGAAGTCATACTCAACTAACCACATACATACCTCTTGATCTATCATTCAAAACATTATCTACTATCCATTGATGCAAATCACCAATTTTGTGGATCAAGACATTATCAACTGTCTATAAAAATGATGAAATTGACAAGCCCCCTTGCTCCAAGAACAGACACAAATGCAATGGTGTTTCTAAAATAATCTACAATCTCCAAGTGAGAAGCTACCTCAAGATTCTAAAAACTTTCAACCTATTTTGTCCTCTAGCCTCCTTTGTTGAATTGCTATCTTTATCTACTTGATATCTCATTTGAATCTTAATAAAGTATGTTAGAAGGATATTAAAGTTGGCATAGCCAGTTCGCTTACTGTACAAATCATATCCTTAATCTATAGGTGATTGATTCATTACTATCCACTACAGAGTAAAGTATGTTTCACAAAAGTTTCAAACCCACCACTTGGTTGCAAACCAATTGGTTTAATGTTTTAATGCAGTAGATTGAATCTATATTTGTAGTGATTTTGGAAAGAATCCATTCTTTCTACATGTGGGAACCAAATCCACAAAGATATGAATATATCAAATTAGGGCAGTCTAGTTTAAGTAGGCACAACCACTAGGAAATCCTATTATGTAATATATAAATCCACAATCTAAACTTCAACACTACTGCCAATGAAATCATTTTTAGTTTGAAAAATCCAATTTATTCCCATTCACAAATAGGAAAATGCAAAGCATTTTAGCACATTCTATTCTCCATTTTGGCATTTACATGCTCAACATATTGGTAATTATTGTTTCCTAGAATAATAACCTTTACCATCAAATAAAATAGATATTCATGGGTGACACTCTTCGACATACAATTTGGAAAGAGAAATTCATGAAATCCTTAAAATTTGTTTCACATAGCTTTAATATCTACAATAAAAACAAATACGGACAAAAAACCCTACTAAACATTTGAAAAAATATGAAGAATCCTCAAAGGCCATATTCCCTCACGCTAACTTCACTTACACAACCACCTACATTTCATCTATCCATCTTTCTCTTCCAAATGATGTGGCTATAATAATAACTTGAAAAATGGTAGAGCATAAAATCAAGATTACACCATGATACACATAAAAAATAATATACATTATATTATGATGAATCTAAGAGGATTTTAAATTTTCTTGTACTATTTTTTAATAAGCCTCTTCCTTTTAAATGACCTAAAAATTATTTATTCAACTTTTATCATAAAAAATAATCCCCAATCATTAATATTATTAATATATAATATATTAAAATGTAATATTCCAGCACAATGGTTGGGTCCAAGTATTTTAGGTGTAGGGTAAATGTTCCTTCATCTTGAGTCCAAAATCCATAAGTCAAAGTCCCTGCTTTAACCATTACTAAGCTATGTCTAATTTTCATTTAAATCTTTATTTAAAGTCAAATATACATCTCTACTTTAGTCTGTAGGAAGCTAAGAATATCAATAGTGTTTTCTAAATTACCCTTCTTTAAAAGTAATTTTTTTATTTCAAGTCTTGACTATTGATAGCCTAATACTAGCAACCAAGGAAAATACATATTCAATTAGATATTTAAATATAATGGAAAACTCCATTCAAATCTTATACATTATGTATACATGTAAATTATGTTTAAAGTTTTGAGTTTCCGATCTTAGAGAGATTCTCGGTATAATTTCAATAACAATTCCATCATACATACAATCTTAAATACATTATGTATACATGTAAATTATGCTTATAGTTTTGATTTTTAGATCTTAAGGAGCTTCCCCATATAATTTCAATGACCATTCCACCATACATACAATTCAGTTTGAGTTGTCATAAAATGGACAAATTAAACTACTAATAGGACCTACACCAAAAAAATCCTTTAGATTATAAATATTTGGTTTGGTCTAAGACTTCAAGGTAAATATTAAAGGTTTATTTGTGAAGGTTTCAACATCTAAAGAGTTAGATGTCATGGGAATAATGTCCAATTTATGGTATTTAAGGTATAAAGAAGTTTATGCAACATGTCATTAATTTCCCTTAAAAATCAGCCTGACCTCCATTTTTTGAGCTCATTCTAATCATTTTACCCTATGCAAATTTATCTCTTTTTTGCCCTATGTGTTAATAAGCCATGGTGCCTAACTCATGAACTCCCTAGATTGTGCATTGTGTGCTTCCCTCTTGATTTATTTGGATTTATGTATGGATAATTTTACTTATTCAAGCCCGCAAGGGAAACCTCAATAAATTTTTTTATTTTTCATGTTTCCTACTAAGAAAATCTTGATAAACCATGTGTTTTGTTCTCATTGGCCCTCGATAGTCTGGTGGCCTTATGAATAGTTTTTGTTCACCCGCCTTAATGAACAATGCATTAGTCTTGTAATGCCCATATTTTACCCTTAGGGTAAAAATACAACTAACAATTTTTTATTTATTTATTTTTTTTAATAATAAAAGACATTGACCTCTTGATACATGCTTTGTTGTGTTTCGCTTGTTAACTAGCTGCACACGTCAAATGCCATCACTCAAGAAATTTCATCAAAGACACATCACTCGAGGGTAGGGTGGAGTAAATGTCGACGGGTGCACAAAATCCAACACATACACTCTAAACCAAAGAACATGTGGACTCTAACATTAGGTTTACTAGGCTCATTAACTACCAACCCAGAAGTTGATGCTAACCTTTGCATGAACATTAATGTGCTTGTTAGAACTCTATGGTATGGGTTCTCACGTGGGGAAATCATATAAATATTATCAAATTGATTTACTAGAAACCATAAGGATTAATTGACAAAACATTATTGTACCGGTTAACCCTACCCCCCCCTTGAGCCACCTTAACGATATCAATGATAATTAACATTTTACGTTTAGTCTTGAAAATTCTAAATGTAGAAGTGGACAAAATAGTTGTAATTTACCTTAGTTGTTAATTCTTTTATCAATTTATTTTTATCTAATATTAATTTAATTATGTACTTTCCCCTAAATAATAAATATATACAAATTTATAAGTTATGATGAGGAGAAATATATACCATTAAATAAATATTAATTCCCTTTTTTTTTAATTTCCCTAAAAAGGAGGAAAAGAGGGAAACAAATAAAGAAATTTCTTTTCTTTTAGTTTTAAAGTATTCCTAAGAGTACTAGCCTTTATTCTTAAATAAAATCTAAATCATTTAATTAGAATATCTTCTTTTTAAGAGCATGGGTATCTAATTCCCCTCTTCTTCATATAATGTCTTATTTAAATTTCCTTTTAAATCTCTTTTCCAAAACTTATGAGAGGGATTTTTATTTTGTTTTGTTGTTATGCACATGTGGTATATATAATATGAGACAAGTTTTCTTTTAATATTAAGACCTCCTTCTACTACTCATAAATGGAGGGGCACTTTAATTTATTTATCTTTTTTTTATAAGGGACATACGGTGGTATTTGGAAAGAATGTATTCCATGGACAATCCTTTTAATTCGTGGGCATTGAATGTAGGTATGTAAACTTACTTAATGTTTCCATTTTGTTCGCATTATCTTTAACCATGCGAGGCCTTTATTTTACTTTTCTTTTCATACGTTTAGTGTTTATACCGATCTCGTGAATTGTCTTTATGTATATATATGTTTATGACACCATTACCCAAATTCACTCGCCTCAGCTTTGCATTCATAATAGCACTGATATTACAATTTTATAATTTCAGAGTAAATATATCTCGAGGGCTCTGCTTAGGATTTACTTTCAACGTTTGTTAATTGTACAGATCAGAGTATTCACAGTTTAGTATTGATTGAGGTAGTCTAAAACTCTTCACAGACAACACAATCGTACACGGGGTTTGTAGCCTATGTATTTCACTTGAACACATCTTGGACTTTCTTAAATCCTCGAGCCTGGTGTTATGTTAATGCAAAACAATAATTTTGTTAATAGATCATTTATTTATTTATTCTTTTATCTACCCTCGTATATTGATACTGACGCGAAATTTTATTATATGCTAATCTTAAATAATATGCTCCCCCTGTGGTATGAGGCATTGGATCTCGTCGAGATGAAGCTAGGGTTGTAAGGGAGGTTTGATCTTACAAGACATCACACCCCAGAGATTATAATTCACTCAACCGCAGGTGAAAGTGGTTGCAGTACGTACAACACACCCTTACAATTTTCAAGAGGCCTGTTGAGTAGCGATAGGCTCTTTCTATATACCAGCACAAGAGTCGATTTGATTTGTTAAATGCTCCATATCATATATTTAACTATTCCAGTAAAATTCAAATAGCCATCTACTCGCCATTACATCTCATTCAGTTTTTTTATCCCTTACCGTACTTCATTTACCTGACCCAAATACAGATGAATCTTTGTACGTACAAGAGAATCGCTACTGATTCCAGTGCATTATCACATCAACATTTTTATACGTTAACATTTTCCTATGTGTAATGGCGTGGAGGTCAAAACACACCACCATGTGCAAATGGTCTTCTCACGACCAACACAAACGGTGGCGAGGTAAACAAAGACCAAATAACCTACTCAGTACCCCACACACCCTATATTTCTTAATAGTCTAATTCAACGATTCACATCATGAAACAGTACACTATATGCTGGCAGCCTACTACAAAGTATGAACTGTATGCGGGCAACTTTACTACTATAGTAGCCTCGTATAGAGAAGGACGTGAAGATGGGGACTGCGCAGGGAAGTAATCCATGCCTCTCAAATAAATACTCACATAGCTTTGAATCACATTTACAGGTTGGTTTCCTCATATTCTCATCTACTCTTTGCTCCATTAGGTGAAACTCTCTTTCATTTATTCCTACAATTTAACCCTCTTATTATATTTATTTATTTAATTTTAAAGCTACTTCAAATTCCATTTATCTATCGATCTGCTCAGCAACTATAGTTCAACTCAATCTATCTGCTCATGGCTGGAAATAATTTTAAATGTGTGCCTGTACTGTTATGCCAACTCTCTTTTTACAACATATTCTTTGAAAAGTTTTGTGATGAGTAGCAATCCGCAATCATCGTTCTTTCTCTCCTCTGCTATTAATATTTGGTTACAGGAAGTCGGCAGCGCTGAGGGCGTTGGGTAAGGAATCCTCTCCTCATGCATCGCATGGAACTTTAGGTATGTTGGCGACCTTGCCCATGAAGGCGACAACCATTGTGGAAAAGACATTCGCAACAACACAACCTACAGAAACAAGCTCAATCTAATGTTGCTTGGAAAAGTGTTGCTAAATATATATCTTGTTAAATTTGTTTATAAATTTCTCCTTTGCAAGAAACTTACAATACACTGTCTTACTACAGAAATCTAAATAGCACTGAAATCCTCTATATACTATGGTGCGTTATGAAATGAAACCTTTTTATTTATTTATTTATACATTGTAACACCTAGATCTGTAAAAGACTGGTATATTCTTCTTTAATTTACTTCACAGGGATATTCTAGCGAAATATTTTAAAATTTTATAGTAGCAACAGAGTAACTCTATCATATTTATTTCTGTTACATTTAGGAAAAATAATACAGAGGCAGATGTGAGGCATAGTGCCCCTTTGTATTACACAAACAAAGAGCATAATCATTTCCCTATATTATCTTTTATTTTTCTTATATAATAATAAAATAATGCTTTAATTGATACTTCATTTAATCATACTAAGTGAATACAAAAAGTCAAATACACATTTTCATTTCAAGAGTAAAGCAACATCAATTCATAATGTAGAAAAGAACATTCTTGAACTTCCAAATCAAATGAGCCAATTTAGAATAATAGATTTATAAATACAATTCCTTTCTATTGTAACATTTACTATTCTCTAGGAAAGGCACATATAGGACTTTACAAGTGAATTTCACAATTTTTTTCTCCCATACTTATGCAATATTTACATGACTTTCAAAACATGGTATCCATACAATGTGATAATATTTACATCTTTTCAAATGTTCATCAAGATTAGTATGGTAATGGCTTGACATTCCACATCCCAATGTAGAATACAATAATCTCATAAGGCTACAAGTTGATGCATGTATCAGCAACCTGCACAAGTAAAAACACACTAGGGTCCTCTCTCATGGCCATAGGTGAGCTCACCTCCCCACCGTAGGTTTGCTCACAAACCACCCCCGAGTTAGGAGACAACTATGGGAACCGAGTACAAACAAAACCAAGAAAAACATTATTTACACACACATGATACACACAAGATTATTTTCACACCCACCCAAGGCATTTTCACATAACTTTAGGATTCCATCATGAATCCAAAGTGGGGGGATGGGGGTGGACTACGCACTCCATATGGGGACTTATAATAATAGTAACAAGAACAAGTCAATATCATACTCCCATCATTTTGCATGCCATCCTTCTTTAATATCTTCTCTTTCTCCGAAACCCATACCACCAAAACCATTTCTACCATTTCACAATTACATATGGGTACTCATACCCTTTTTGAGCCTCTCCTCCTAAGGAGGGATTAAACTTTCTCCATGGAGGTTCCTACTCCATACCATCCCCAACAAGGGATGCTCTTCCCAACTTGGGTGAGCCTATCCCTACATAACCCTTTTTCCCATAACACATAATACATCAAAAACACAAGAAGGTATGCTCCAAGAGCAATTTGAAATAAACATACAGATCAAACACAATGGCTAAAATTTCAAGCACATCTTTTCACCTACACATATAATCTTTCAAATACAAACATGAAGAAGTAGAAAACAAAAGTGGTGAATCTACCTTAAAACCAAGCTCAAGGAAAGATGGGTTGAGGATCCACACAACTCCTCTTCTTCCAAGCTCTTTTTTTTTTTTTCTTCCAACTCCTCACTCCCCCAAAATTCAACCTAAAGCAAGAATGCAAAATAATCCCCTAACCCTTATTTTTGAGTTTGCTTTATAGAAACTCAAGTTTTAATTCCTTTGAATAGGGACCTCACATTTGTCAACCTTCCATTCACCCTCCCAGGCACACTCACCCATGTGTTCTCACACATGTGTGAGGACTTGGGAGACTTCCAAGACAACATGGAGAAGTGGGATTGGAAAGGGACCAGTCCCCATCCCACTTCCCAAACCTTATTTTCGTCAAACTTCTTTAAGGCCTCAAAAAGAGTGCCATATCTTGAGACTGACCCATGATTTTGAGATAAAAAGGTACCTAACCCATAGGTACCTGCCCTAGGGACCTTAAACCCATAAAAACACTTAAAAAATATCACTTTTCAATCCCCAAAAAGTGCCTAAAAGTTCAAATCCGAGTTTGTCCACTTGGATAGACAACTCACCTCCAGGATGGGCTGACGTGGCAATAAAAACCAAATTAAAAACATTCACAAATAACACCAATAATTACATGATGGAACTATAGTCCCTTCATATGGACTTTAGCTCGGTTTCACTGGTTAATTTACATAGGGTTCCCAAGAGTTGCCTCCAATTTCCATTGGCCATGAAAAATGTACCTGCACACTCAATACACACGTTAATCCATCCAAGTAAATCATATTCATATAATAATCAAATCATTTGAATCACAATTGCATTCACACAAGTTTCATAATTTGTATAGCATAAAGATCCTATAACATAATTGAAAAATCATTAGCCACCTATCTTACCTCATTTTCATTAACATTAATTTTCATACTCATCTAATTGAAACATGATTGGTTCACACCACTTGTTTCATTCCTTCATCATTAAGTTTTTAGATTCAAATTGAACAAACTCAATAACCAACATAAAATTAGATCAATCATCATAGTTAGCTAGCATGTCACATAATCAAAATCAAATAATCATATTAAATTAAATGTTCAAATATCCTGTCATCAATGATATCAATAGGGATAGACAATAACCAAACTCAAAATAATCCAAGTACTAGATGTAGCATAGTCATAATCAAACCATCACATGAACACAAATGTCTAAATCTCCTATCATCAATGGTATCATCGGGCATAATCAATAATTAAACTTAAAATATTTCACTTACTAGATGTAGCATAGGGGTGGGCCTCACAAGTCTCCACATGTTGGTTGTGACTGCCTGTTCAGTTGGTCATCGGTCCAAGGCCTGGTCCCCAAAATCCTTCATCTAGAAAAGGTGTAGTTGAAATTTTTTTATCACCAAATATAATCTTATACATAAAATTTTGCAACCTTACAAAAATTATTTTTAAAATTCCATATAGAACTATTTTAAAATGTCTTTATTATTTTCTTACAAATCCATGGAATTAATTGTGCACAAAAACCTACTTGTTCCAAGCATTAACAATATTAAAGTGATCTCCACCCACAACCTAACAACTAGGCTTTGATACTAAATAAAACTTTGCATCAATATAAAACTATTTCCATAAAACTTCATGAGTGAAAAATATGCAAAAGAATAAAAAAACATACAAATAAGATGATACAAGATATATTATAGAAAAATCTGCATGAGAGAAAAATGAAACCTCCAAAACTATCCACACAACGTATTATCTCATGGATGAAGATTACACTACAAATACATAGTATCCATGAATATGTCTAACACATCAATCTCTCTACTTGCACCCCATGTGAACAAGTAAATGAAAAATATGTAACTTATAAGAGATACTCAATCAACCTTAGCCAACAAGCAAAAGGTTATAGAAAAAAGAGACTGACAAGAAGATAAAAAGTACTATAAATAGAGGGAGGGAGAGAATGAAAAATATGCGTACAAAAATAAAAAGGAAAAAATATGACAAAGAAATAAAAAAGAGAAAGGTAAAAGATAGATGGAGAGAATAAAAAAATAGAGAGTGAGTGAGTGAGTAAGTGAGAGAGATAATAATGAGAAAGAAACTATGAAAAAATATATAAAAATGTGAAAATATAGAAATGGGAAATAAAGATAGATAAACAAAGAGAGATAATTGAGAGGATGAGAAAAATAGATAACAAATAAAATATGGAAAGACATATGAGGAGAGAAAATAAAGAAATAATTTTGATTGGTGAAGCCATGGTTTCTAGATTTCAATCCTATGATAAAGAATTCCTTGGTTTTACCTATTTCGGTTCATTATTTTCCATCCCTCTTTATTTTTGGGTTGGTTGATTCTATAATACACCTATCTTCCCCTTTGTAATAGTGTTTTGCAAATGTCATGAAGGAGGATATAAATTCTTCTAAGGCACCTTTGATCTAAAGGGAATAAGAGAAGGATGCTATGTTACTTAATACGAATAGATTGTTGGCGTATCAATCAATAGGTACACTAAAATCACATTATAATTTTTTTATAAAGTGACCTCAAATTAATCAAAATATTTCAGTCCAAACCCCTTTCAAAGACAATAAAAAGGTGTGGACTTCTCTCTCTCTCTTTTTGTGGACTCAGGGTATCCCTGTGACCCAACCCAACACTTAACCCTCCTTACCTTGGTCTTATATTTTTCAAAGTTGGGGTCGGGAATGGGTGTCACGATGGGGTGAGAGATGCACAAAAGAAGAGACACACAAACCCCTTTCAAAGATGATAAAAAGTTATGGACTTCTCTTTCTTCTTCTTTTTGTTGGCTCAGGAGTATCCCTATGATCAAGCCCAATGCCTAACCCGCCTTACCTTGGTCTTACATTTTTCCAAGTGGGGGTTGAGAATGGGTGTCTTGCTAGGGTGAGACACACACAAAAGAAGATACACACAAACCCCTTTCAAAGGAAATGAAAATGTATGAACTTCTCTTTCTTCTTTTTTTATTGACTCGGCGGTATCCCTGCAACCCAGCCCAATGCCTAACATGCCTTACCTTGGTCTTACATTTTTCCAAGTTGGGGTCAAGAATGGGTGCCACACTAGGATGAGAGATAGATAAAAGAAGACACACAAAACCATTTCAAAGAGGATAAAATGGTATGAACTTCTTTTTCTTTTCTTTTTTTGTTGACTCAGTGGTATCCCTACGACCCAACCTAATGCCTAACTCGTCTTACCTTGGTCTTACATTTTTCCAAGTTGGGATTGAGAATGGGTGTCACGTTGGGGTGAGAGACACACAAAAGAAGAGACACACAAATCCCTTTCAAAGGCAATAAAAAGGTATGGGCTTCTCTTTCTTCTTTTTTGTTGACTCGAGGGCATCCCTGCGACCTAGCCCAACACCTAACCTGCCTTACCTTGTTCTTACATTTTTCCAAGTTGGGTTTGATAATGTGTGTCACACTGGGGTGAGAGACATGTAAAATAAGATACACACAAACCCCTTTCAAATATGATAAAATGGTATGAACATATCTTTCTTCTTTCTTTTGTTGACTCAGGGGTATCCTTGTGACCCAGCTCAACATCTAACTCGCCTTACCTTGGTCTTACATTTTTCCAAGTTGGGGTGAGAGACACAAAATAAGAGACTCACAAACCCCTTTCAAAGATGATAAAAAGGTATGAAATTTTCTTTCTTCTTTTTTTGTTGACTCAGTGGTATCCTTGAGACCCAACCCAATGCCTAACCCACCTTACCTTGGTCTTACATTTTTCCAAGTTGGGGTCAAGAATGGGTGTCATGTTGGGGTGAGAGACACACAAACCCATTTCAAAGTCCATAAAAATGTATGGACTTCTCTTTCTTTCTTTTTGTTAATTCAAAAGTATCCTTGCGACCCAACCCAACACCTAACCCGCATTGCCTTGGTCTTACATTTTTCCAATTTGGGGTCAGGAATGGGTGTCATACTGGGGTGAGAGACACATAAAAGAAGATACACACAAAGAAGAAAGAAAAAGGAGAAAATAAAAATAAAAAATGATAAAGAAAAGAAAGGAAGAAGAGAAAAGGGTGAAGGGAAGTGACAAAAAGTCAAAAAAAGAAAGAAACAAACAAAGCAAGAAAGATAGAAATATTAAAAGAACAAAAAGAGGGATGACCAATATAAAGAAGGAAAGTAAAATTTGGGAAAAATAAAAATAATGAGAAAAGAAGTAAGGAAAAGGAAGGAGAGAAAAAAAAAGAAAGGAAGAAGAAAAAAGAGAGAAGGAAAGTGACAAAAAAAATTAAAATGAAGAAATAAACAAATAAAAAAAGATAGAAAGAATAAAAGAAATAGAAACACCAACAAAGGAATAAAAGGAGAGATAGAAAGATAAATATAACAAAATAAATAGTGAACACTTATAATAAAAAATGGAATTGAAGATAAAAATAAATAGTAAGAAAAAAGGGATAAATAAAAGACAATTATAAAGAGAGGGATAAAGACAAAAAGAAAGGTTAAGAGGGAAAAATATAGATTGGAAGAAAAATAGAAATAAAGAGAGATAGAAGAACATATAGAGAGAATCAAATAATAGAAATAAAGAAATAACAAAAAAGAAAGAGATAGATAGAGAAACATCAACAAGGAAGAAAATGATAAAGGGAAATAGATCTAAAGAGATCTAAACTATGAGATAAAGAGAGAATAAGATAGACAAAGAGATACACTAAAAAAATAGAGGGAATGGAAGAAAGGAATAATAGGGATAGAAATAAAAAGTAAGAAAGAAGTGATAAACACAAAGGCAATTATAAAGAGAGACAAAGATAAAAAGAAAGGTCAAGAGGGAAAAAACATAGATTGGAAGAAAATAGGGTTCCAAGAAATAAAGAGAGATTGAAGCAAAAAGAAAGAGCGCCAAATAATAGACTTAAAGAAATAATAAAACAATGAGAGACAGAGAAACACAAAAAAAAGAAAAAGAATGAGAAAGGGAAAAATATGTAGAGAGATCTAAACTTGAAGATAAAGGTAGAATAATAGAGATCTTTGTAGGATAACAATAGATTAGAATAGATAGAGTTTGTTGTAGAGAAGGATAGAGATTTGATTTTGATGAAAAAATATTTTTGAGATCAGAGAGGAAATATGTGAAGGTATGGTTCAATATGGATTGCTATCAAATAGTTTGAAAAATTCAAAATTTGAGAGTTTTGAAATATAAGATTTGAGGATTTGGGAATTCATTAGATTAGGAATGCATAAATTATACATTTACAAAGGGTACAAGACAACTTGGTGGAGTTTGGTGCCTACAAGATTTCCCAATGTTGAATGGAAGAAAAACTGATAAAAATGAAGATTTCAATTTATATTTTTTTGTTGCAATTCATTTAAATTTATTTAATATCCTAAAAAAATTATTGCTTCATTAAGAGGAAGTGTTGGAATAAATGAATAAGCGCACTTGTGAGAGAGTTGACTGTAAGAATCTAAAATAATATTAAATAATTGAGTGTTAATCTCAACATTAGATAGACGATTGTTAATTTCGATTTAGTTATTATATGACCTAGTTAAAGCCAAATTTATAAAATTTTGTTCTTCTTCTAAAAAAACTATTAAATTGTACAATTCTTTGTCAATTAAATATATAATATAAACAATTATATTTATATATCTCTCTTATATAATCTCCTTTTTTCAACAATTTCATGATATTTCAAATAAATCATTTTCTATAAAAAGATGCCTATAAATGATTGAATAGATTTTTAATCAACTTTACAATCTACATATTTTTCTCCAAGATACTTTTGTTTCTTGAATCTTAATATATCTTGTGTGTCAAAAGCTAAAATTAAATTTAATTCATAAGAAAAAAATATCATAATATTACATAGTTTAAATTATAATAGCAGCTCAACAAGAAAATAATGGAGAGTTCATACCTGTCTTCTTCACAATTGAAAATACCTTTTTCATATTTATTTTGATATATTTTCTTGGAGAAAACCTTATTACCTGATGTAACTAGTATCAAATTACCAATCAATACAGTATTTTTAGGATCAATCTAATAAATATAGGATTATATGGTGATTAGAAAGCTAAAAAGGATGGTATAAGATTAAAATTTTATTCCCAAACATCAAAGTTATAATTCAAAACAATATATATTTTTAATAGGAGGCCTCTTCATTGTTAATGAGAAGGGCAAGGGTTGGGTGCTGAAGGTCCCTAAAAAATCTTAAAATATAAATTTTTAACCACAAAAACTAAAATATTTGATTTTTTTGTTGGTACTTACCTTAATGCATTCTTCCATCAATATCTCCATTTTCTTCCTTTGCTCTTCTCTCAGAGCCATTTCTTGCAGTTCTTTCATCTAGATCATCCTTTGCATCAATATATTTTCTTCTTTCTTGAGAATTGAGAAATCTATTTGTGTTTGTTAATGCATTCGTCCCTCTGTCTTCCATCAAGATCTCCATTTTCTTCCTCTGTTGTCTCTCAGAGCCATTTCTCTTTGGTCAATTTGTAGATTAAATGTCTTTACATGATTTTTTGCAGTTCTTCCATCCAGATCATCCTTTGCATCAATAGATTTTCTTCTTTCTTGAGAATTAAAAAGAGTTTCTCAAATTTTTCTATCCTCCATTACTAGGTCAAGTGGGCATATAATAGAGCCCCAAGGACATGATTTGACCCCTGAAAAGTCCTCATAATGGAGAGTGACGAGTTTTTAGGGGAGGAGATGAAAAGAGGGAGGGGTTGTCTACGTGCATGTTTTCTCTTTCATAAAGAAAAGACTCTCATTGATGGAAGTAGGAACACCTCACACCTACCCACCCAAAGGTTGCAAGATGAAATTTTTATATATTTTGGAGAGGAAGAATGAGTAGGGTGTTACTCACTTCTCCTCTTGGAGAACTCTAGTAGAGATAGAAGAAAGGATGAGAAGAAGAGAGGAGAATCCTTTTGGGGAGATAGTGATTAAGATGGCTTGCCTTAGAGATTGAATGAGAATAAAAGAGTTTAATCCCTTCACCTAAAGAAAAGAGATAAATTGTTCTTATTTCCACATCGCTTTGTTGATTTGTTGTGAGAAGGTGATATGCTATATGGATCATGGTTGAAAAATAGATAGTAGATAATCTAGATGCAAGGAATTGGGTGCTTTGTTATTGTTATTTCCTTGTAAAAATTAAAAAAAGACTCCATTCATCATCTTGGAGCTAAAAGAATTCCTTGCTCAGGGGTATGGCTAGAGCCCACGAGGCTCCATGATGCCATTATGGTAGGGTGGAGAGCAAGCCCTTAGGCAATGGTTTGTGATTTATTTTATTTCAATGAAATGCTATAAATTGAAAGTTTAAGTAAGTAAATAGTATTTTTTGTAAAATGAAACAATGGAAAGAGCATTCATTTGTGGATTATTTTTGTGACATAGAAGAATTGTATTTTGTTGAAAAATGGAAGGATGAAAGGAATAAGGTGATTTTAGTTGGTATGTTAACCATAAAATCTATAATTTATTTATAATACAACCCCTCTCATCTTTTTTAAACATTGTTGCACTGAAACATATTTAAAATTAAAATAAAAGTTTCCTTTCTAAATTTATAGTAGGCATTAAGATGGTTCGGAGCTAAATGATTTTTAACCTCCTTTATTTTTAATAAACAAATTGTGTGTTCATTTGAGTGGCATATGTGAAAATTGAAAGGAAATCAGTCACCCATTCATAAACTTTCAAGAACCTCATTGGGAACTTAAATGTCAAATTATGAACAAATAGATAAAAATATTTAAAATGAATTATTCTCCTTACTATACAAATTTATTAAAGATATTTATTATGAAATAAGGATATATATATGCTTAAAAATAAATATACATAACAATATGTACTTAATATATATGCTATTCATATGCATTCTACCATGTGTCTCCTCCTATATACATATATATAGTTAAATATATAATATGACTGAACATGATTTAAAAGAAAATAAGAAATATGTGAAAAAAAAATGCAAAATACAAGTTACAATAAACTGTGTATTATTAAAATAATTGAATGAAACAAAATTAATCCACACAAATAATATGATCTTCTTAAAGTTAGAAAATGGGGCCAGGCAGGTTGGATGAGAAATGCTAGATCTTTCACAAAAATAAGAATGATTTTCTTATTGAGATTTTCTTTTTAGCTGGTAAAATGGTTTAGTGAGGCTTTTGCTTCTCCCTCTTCCAAAATGATCACTGGCCTTCAACCTATGTAATTTATACATTTCCAAATGAAAATGCTTTTTATGTGTGCATTTCTTAGGTGAGGCACACTACCACAAAGAATCCAGGAAATAGCTCACCCTCTACATGTTTAATGAATCAATGACACTTTGTAGAGTACACTTGCAGTCTTAAGGGCAGGAAAAACTACCTTGTGGAATCAGAACCAAACATCCCTAGTAAGATTACCCTCATCTTCTTTGACACCCAACCCTTGAAGCTTACTATGATGAGAATGAAGCTTACACAAAGATTATAAGTACTTATATGTAGATAGGATCTATTAAAAATCAACTGCAACAAGTTCTTAATCACATACTACATAAACAAATAAACTGAGGCACCATTAATTTCATACTTCCCTTTAAAGAAGGCAGAGCAAGTAAATGTGGCAACATGTAAAAGAGTATTGTACTATCATAAAATGTAGCAAACATGCATTCCCATAAGCTATAAATCTTGGTAAGGAAGACCCACATACATAATTTCCTTAATCTTAAGAATACAGATCATTTTACAGTTCAAGAATATTTAAAGTTAAAATAACCCTCAATGCAATCAAAAGTTGCTCCATAACCTCCCCAAAAATATACCAAGAAAGAAAAAAGAAAAGAGCATCCATAAATAGAAAATTATATAAATATCTTTTGGTAAAATTCACGGACTAAATTTTTCCCATCCCTGTACATGATAACAGTCTAAAAGAAGTCTCTTTGTGTTTGTTGATCATTATAAAATTGTCTCTAAACATGACAATATAAAAAAAGATTGAGTGAGCAATGTAAGCATTTAAATGGGAAATTGAATTTTATAGTTTGTAATGTTAGTTTGAATATTTCTAAATTAGATTATGTAAATTTCTTTTTTTATTAAAGTTTGGGATCACATGAACTATGATCCATCATCAAGATGAACAAGCAAGATGATTGATAATAAAAGAAGTCTATTTCTGTGTGTTCATCCATCATCAAGATGAACAAGCCAAACAATTGATAATAAAAGAAGTCTATTTCTATTTGTTCATCATTATGAAATTGATTATGAACATGACAATTAAAAAAGATTGAATGAGTGATTGAAAATATTCAAATAGATAATTGATATGATATTAAAGACAAATTTCTTACAATTTATAATGGTAGTTTGAATATTTTTGAATTAGAGTATGCAAATATTTTTTTTATCAAAGTTTCAGATCACATTCTATGATCTCTTCTCTTGTTTGTTCATACTGATGATAGATTATATAATATGATCCAAAAAATGAATGATATCATTCTTCTTTTCTCTTTTTTATTCATCCTAATGATAAACCATAAAATATGATTCAAAATGTTAAAGATGAATATTGATCATCAAAATTTTGTAAGTTAGCTGGACTTTCGAAGAAAAATCTATGGCTACATCAAAGGAAAAAGCTACCTTCCCAAAATCTATGGAGAAAGAAGTGATATTGGTTTTGCATCTCAGACAATCACAACAAAAAAAGAAATTTTCACCTTACACAATTATCCCACACACGTGTTGTGAATGGATCATAATTTTTAACTTCTAATGCCAATGCCCAATTGGACACCTCCAAAAATGAGGGCCACACCTATATAACTTAGTAGAGCTCAGAATTATCTTGGTTTTAGCTCTATGGTGTAATACAAATTAATGATTTCACATTCAAAGAAAGTTATCAAGAATAATCATATTCCTAGATAATTGGGTGGTTGTGGAATGTTTTAACATCTAGTCTAACACCAAACATCACCATTTCCTGCTATTCAGTTTAGTAATGAGTATTTTATCTAGGGAACAACCCAATGCTAAAACTAAAATCAGATATTTTTGAATACTAGATTATTCATACATGATAGTAGACATATTACAAGCCATTACAATTCCTGAGGTTGGTATTTATTCTTTTTGTGATGACAACCCCAATGAAAACTAGAAATTGAGCACTATTTTTTTTTTTCAACATTACAATCATGCTATCAAGTTAACTTACTACAAATTATTTCCAGCAATAAGAGCATTTACCAGTTATGCATACAACCAATTAAACCTCAATGTCAGTGATTAGAATTGAAAATCCATGAAGCAAATCCAAATATCAATAACTGAAACTTACCATACTTGTTCTGCAAGGTCATGAGGACTCCATGTCTTCTACTTGCCTTAGTTCGGTCTAGGGGTGCAATCTGATCCCTCCATGTGGATTTATTCCCTATCCACCTCTCCAAGAAGATTTTGTGGCCCAGGATGAGAGAGGTGGAAAATATACCAACCTATTTCATGCAAGGTCAACATCCTAATGATCATCAACCCAAGGTGTTCCAACCATTGCTAAATTAAGATACCAACACCATATCCAGCTACATGACTTAATGTTATGCGATATGTCTAGTCTACTACCTACCTTAAGCCTTGTTAGGAAATTCCTTTCTTGTATTCCAATGGAAGGATAAGCAAGTAACGTGGTCCATCACCGACATGTTGTTGGCTCCAAGGCCCACATGCTCTTGGCAGAATCTATCCCACTATCCAAGGGTATGGCTAATAGTCTGTCGATTTAATATGCTCCTTGACTCCTATCAATCTCAAGCATGGATAAGCTTATCTCTGAGTGGGCCATAGGATTTTCCATCGGTGATCACCTAGGATGGATAGGAATGGCCTACATGTCTAAGGATTACCACCTCAACCTATGCCCTTGTAGGGTCCTACTCCATCCATTTCCGTAAAAGTTAGCACCTACACCCAACTTATCACTATAACTAGAAAGAGGTTCCTAACTTGGATTAAGTAGGTTCTAAAATCAGCCACCTCAAGGTACAACTACCGATTCAATGATGGTCCACTACTATCCTTTCCCCTAGCTTAAAGGTATTGCAACTGTTTGAAGTTTAATTAAATTGTTGATTGGGCAACTGGAAACACTAGGAAGGAATTGAAGAGAGGATTGCTTGCTCCAAGACCTTCGGGTAACTTAAAGGTTATCTGATTCTTCCCTTAGCATATCTATTTTTGGTAACTCCTCTCACTCCAACCTTAATGTTAGTAATTTTTTCCTACAGTTTACCATTGTAGTCCATTCCCTTTTAATCCCATTATCAAGTTATTTACTTATTTCATGGTTCTTCCTACCTAATAGAAAGTAGTCAAATATCTATGATTTATGGTTTCACTGCAAGGAGTTTTATAGTTTAAGGCTGGCATATGTTATTAAATAAATATGGAAAATCCCAATAACCATAAGAGCCAAGCTTAAGCTAATTTTTATTAATTATGGGAGATAATGATAAAAATATTTTTGTTGTCATGTACTATAGTGAGTTTCCTATAAAAGGGTGGAAAACAATTGTGACTATGTTGCTTGAGACAGATACACAAAAACCACATGAATGAAGAAGAGATACTGCTGGTCACAGAGTTCCAAACACTAACTAGTTGTAGCTTTATGTTTTTATTAAGGAAGTTAGTTGCTACTATAACCTGCTATGAGAATAAAATGATGGAAGGGTAATGATTTGGAGAACCTATTATGTTGGGTTTATTTAACCAACAAAAGCTAATGAATTATTATTTATGTTATAACTAAGATAACAAATCATTGCAGGCCTAGAATCTTCTTTTTAGTTAACGAGACCACTTCCAAAGCAAGCTAAAGTGTTGGGTAGAAAATCTTTTGCTAAACAACCACTTAGCAATAAATTATTCATCATTTCTTCAGCTATGTTTTCATCTATAGCCCCAAATTTTCAAATGAACACTTGCACTTTCAAACAAAGGCCAATGCATTAATGGTAGAGAGATCTATGGATTAATATATGTTTGTCAGAAATATTGCATATCGGAATTTCAAGAGTTGTGAGTGGGTGTCTGAACTTAGAGGCTATTTGGTGTTGGCTATGGGTTTGATTTACTCCCAACATAAAATAAATTTTCAAACCCTATGTTGAAAAAACTACAATTTTTTTTTTAACAATCTCTTCATGATATTATCTTTGTACTCTACAACAAATCAGAAAATGAATGGAAGGCACATAAAAGAAAAAAGACTTGGAAGAATGGCGTCCAAACGGCAAGTTATTTGGGATTCAAGTTTTTTTTCCACACCTGCAAATTCACACAAAGACTCCACACCTCTGGCATGCCCCTTCACCCTCTCTTCTAGTCATTTTTATGCCTGAATGCACTCCCAAAAATTTTTAGATTTAAAGAAAGAAGGGTTTCCTGTGTATAGGCGTGCCAGTTGTGGGTCAAATCGAGCCATTCTTCTGCAGAAATTGGGGGTTGCCATGCCTTTTCTTATGCTTTCCCTCTCCTCATTAATCACGCCTATCTCCTGGCTATGGAGTGAGAAGGTTAAAAATTTATGGCAAAAACTATTCATTATGCAAGTCGCGTCTCCCTCCAACTTCTTCACGTGTTTTCTTTTTTTCTCTTTTCATTCGATGGATTTTCTAAAGTTCTTTTTTTTTAATTTAATAGTGTTTCCTTTTCTTATGAGACTATGGTTAATTTATTTAGCCATACATTTTGCATATTTTGATTATTACTTATTTCATTGGTTTATTTATTTATTTAGTTTTAGTTATTATTTATAGATATTTATATTCAAGTGTATTTATTTCATTGTTATTTATTAGTTGTTTGTGTGGGATTAGCAAATACTATGTTTATTTTATACACCTTTATCTATTAATTTACATTATAGATGATATTTTAATGGCTATAATAATTTAAATACCATTCAGGGTTATGGAATTATCTCCTTAAACAACCTTGCATGCTCGAGTATTAAGATCGTCTAACCACATTCCTAACTCCATCCTAAATCAAGTAAACCTTAGGTTAAGGTGGAGTTACCTACAAGGTTCATCATTGGGGTCTGGCTCTAAGTTTACCAAATCTCTCATCACCGTACCATAGAATCCACCTCATCTTGCACCCCAAGTACCTGCATCCAATAGAAAACCTCACACAAGTCCACCAACCAAGTCATTAGTCCAAGTCAGTATGAATAAAAATCAAGCATTTAAATTTAACCAAAACATGATAAAGTTAAGCATATATTCAATAATAGTAGCATGTTCAAACATAATCACCACACTCATAGAAGTTCATTTAGCATAATAAAGTCATAAATCCTCCCTTAGTCCAAATTACCACAGGGCTAGGGGTCATGCAAGAAAAATACGAGTCCTAGGGGGATATGACATACCCCCCCTTAGGATTAAGCCGGCTCGACTTAGTTAAACAAGTATGGATACTCTAGTTTAATTACATGTTCATCTTCCCAAGTGTCTCCCTATTCCCCATATTGGTCCCATAAGACCTTAACTTGCTGGATGGTTCGGTTCCACAACTAAAGTTGCACCTGTCTATGATTGCGAGTAGTTTGAGGTGGATATCTCCTACGCCTTCCACTTGTAGTGCCTGCCAATCAATTACATGTGTGGGGTCAAAAATATATTTCTTAAGCAAGGATACATGGAATACATCATTGAATGACAAAAGAGCTAGTCGGTAAGCCACATGGCTAATCTTCTCAAGTATCTTGATTGGCCCTATGTATCACGAAGCTAGTTTAGTGGCCTTGCCAAACTTTATTGAGATTTTATGGGGTCTCACATGCAAAAACACCTTGTCACCTGTTGAAAATTCCCTCAGTGTCCTCTTTGCATCAGCATAACTCTTTCGACGATCTGTCGCTTCCTTTAGCCTTTCCCTTATGATTTTCACTTGATTGTCATATTCTTGAAGAAGCTCTAGCCCAATAGTTACACGATTTTCTAAACTATCCTATCCTACAAGAATTTTGCACTTCCTACCATATAATGCTTTGAATGGTGCCATTTGAATGGAGGAATGGTATGAATTGTTATATGCAAACTCTACTAAAGGAAAATACTCCTCCCACTTAGTGGGCTGATCCATGGCATACATTTTGAGCATGTCTTCCATGATTTGGTTAACTCTTTTTGTTTTCCCGTCTGTCTTAGGGTGGTAAGCAGTGCTGAAATTAAGTTTGGTACCTAAGTTGGCCAATAGAGAGGTCCAAAACCTGGAAGTAAACAACTTATCTCTATCTGAAATGATCACCTCGGGCATCCCATGCAATCTAATGACTTCCTTTATGAATCTTTTAGCTAAGAGTGGGGCATCATCCTTTACATTTCCTGGTATGAAATGTGTTACCTTGGTTAGTTTATCAACTACTACCAGAATACTATCATGTTGGTTTTGAGTTTTGGGAAAACTTGTCATGAAATCCATGGAAATTACTGACCATTTGTGCCAAGGTAGATCATGAGGATAGAGGGTTCTTGTAGGATGACAATGTTCATCTTTAACTCACTATCATTCAAGACATTTGGCGACATAGCTAGCTATCTCCTTCTTCATTCCCGGCCAAAAGTAGTGAGTTTTCAAATACACATACATTTTAGTCACCCCTGGGTGTGCTTGATAAGGCATCTTCTGGCCTTCTACAAGAATTTTCAGTCTCAAACCTCCCTCTTTTGGTACATAAATTCGATGTAGGTAATGAAGAATCCCATCATTTCCCATGTGATATTCAACTGGGTTGATTTTTTTGCTGCACTTCCCACTTCATTTGCTAACAAAAGGGGTCTCGTGCTTGCATTTTCTTGCTCTGTTCTGGCAATTCAAATTTTAGTTGAGTGATTGCAGCTAATACATCCCTACGGATTAAGGCATCTGCAAATCAGTTTTCCTTCCCATTAACATAAGAAATATCTATTTCATAGTTGCTTAGGAATTCCAACCATCTTCTATGTCATGCATTCAAATCAGGTTGTGTGAATAGATATTGGAGTCCTTTGTGATCAGTGTTCAACTTGAAGGGTCTCCCTACCAAATAGTGTTTCCATACCTTCAAGGCATGCACGATTGTAGCTAGCTCTAAGTCATGGGTAGGATAGTTGAGTTCATGATCCTTTAGCTTCCTAGACTCGAAGGAAATCAAACATCAATTTTGCATTAGAACTCCACCTAACCCATCTAGAGAAGCATCTGTCCATACTACAAATTCTTTTTCTGGGATCAGGCAAGATTGATTGTGCGGTGGTAAGAGCTTCCTTCAACTACTGAAAAGAGACATTGCATTTCTCTATCCATTCAAAATTCTTTCCTTTTCGTTGAAGGGAGCTTATGGGGTTGGCTATTTTTGAGAAGTTCTCTACGAACCACCGATAATACCCTGCCAATCCCATGAAACTTCTCACTTTAGCTACATTCTTAGGAATAGGCCATTCTACGATTGCTTGTACCTTGGTTGGATTCATTGCAATCCCCTGGTTTGATATCATATGCCCGAGATAATGTACCTTGGGCTGAAAGAAAGAACACTTGGAAAATTTCCCATACAATTTGTGATCCCTTAGCCTTTGCAAAACAATTCTCAAATGTTCCTCATGTTCTTGCAGATTTTCAGAGTAAATTAGAATGTCATCAAGGATACTAACAAAAATTTGTCTAGATAGTCATGGAAAACATGGTTCATGAGACTCATGAAAGCAAAGGGGGCATTTGTTATGCCAAAGGGTACTACCAAGAACTCATAGTGGCCATACTGGGTTTTGAATGTTGTTTTTGGAATATCCTCTTCCTTGATTCTTAACTGGTGATAACTTGACCTTAAATCTATTTTGGAGAAGATGGCAGCTCCCTTCATTTGATAAAAAAAGTCATCAATTCTAGGTAGAGGATATCTATTTCATATGATCACCTTGTTCAACATTCGATAGTCTATACACAACCTCAAGGTTCCATCCTTCTTTTTAATGAACAACACTGGGGCTCCCCAAGGTGACACACTAGGTCAAATTAATCCTTTCTCCATTAGGTCTTGCAATTACATCTTAAGCTCTTGCAATTTAGTTGTGTTCATTCTATAGGGGGCTTCTGCAATAGGTTCAGCCCCTGGGACTAGATCTATTGCAAAATCCATCTGTCATTTAGGAAGTAGTCCTAGCAATTCTTCAAGAAAGACATCATGGTATTCTTAGAGGATTGGATGATCTTCAAAGCTAGGAGTTGGGTCCTCGCTGCCCTCCTCTACCTTTTCTATATAAATTTTTCTTCCCTTCCTTTCTTCCCTTTTAGCTTGCATGGCTGAGATCATTCTTAGCACTAAAGGTCTCTGGATTCCCTAGAGAGACACAGGTCTCCCTTGATCATCTAAACATTCAATCTTCTTATTGTAGCAATCTAACTTGGCTTGATGCTCTCAAAACCAATCCATTCCTAGGATAATGTCATAGGATCCTAACTAGGTTACCCATAGGTTTACCTTAGTCTTAATAATTCCTAAGTCAATTTCAGCTCCACGTAGACAAAACTTGATCTTTTGTGTCTTACCTGAACCAAACTCAACCTCCATCTCCTCTCGACTTAGACTCTTAGGATCAATTTTACATTTTTGTATTACATTAGGAGATATAAAGCTATTTGTGGCTCCTAAATCTTCTAGAATGGAAATAGATTGGCTGCAAAGTGAACCTTAAAGCTCTATTAGGGAGGCATGTTGGTCTGCTTGCCGATTATCAACAACTGCATAAATTTGAGCGGTGGGGTTGGTGGTCTTGTTTGGATTCTTGGGACACTCATTCATATAGTGGTTGCCTCCACATGTCCAACAACCATCAATCGATCCTCTTTTGACTTCCTTGCCTCTCGTGGGGTCACCTTGAGCTGCTTTCCTGGATGATTTATGTCATTTATCTCCCTTGTCTTTCCAACTTTCTAACTCTCGGTTCTCCCTATAATTTTGACCCCTCTTGAACTGTCGAGAAGCCTTTCCTTTAGGCTTAGCTTCCTGAGAATATTTTTGTTTATTATCTGAGTATTTGGAAGAATGGGCCTTATGTTTGCATTCCTGCTTTCTTTTCTACTTCTCGGCAACTAAGGCTACCTCCATAGCCTGGTTCAAATTTTTAGGTTGGGATAGCTTGGTAGCATACAAAATGTTTTTATTCAGCCCCAAAATGAACTTGTTCACCTGATCCTCTTCTTCTTTCATATAGTGCACATGTCAAAATAGGTTCATGAACTTAGCCTTGTATTCTACTACTAACATTCCCCCTTGATGTAGGGAGTGAAATTTAATCATCTTTTGATCTTGATGATGGGAAACAAATACTCCTTATGAAACCTCTTGATGATATTGTCCCAAGTCAATTAACTTATGTCATGATTTTTTATTTCCGACAGATGGTCCCACCACAACGAGGCTTCACCTTCTAGCTGGTAGATGGTGATTCTAGCCTTGGTATTGCTATTTAATTCCAAAAGACCAAAATATTTATTCATCCCCACTAGCCAAGGTTTCAGCTGCATCTCCACCCCCAATACGATCAAACTTAGGTGCTTGCATCTTTTTCAATTCACGAATCATTGGGTCATTTCCCACACCTCATTGTTGATATAGAAAAGAGTGGATGTACGTGTGAATTTTAGAGCTTCTTTCATGCTCTTGACTTATATGCTCATTATGCTCTCTACTAGGCTCTTTTGTTCCTATGCCAATGTTGTGATTGGTTCCCTACTCCTTTTTCCTTGCTAGCTCCTCAATTTTCTGTTCTTGTGATGCTATCTTAGCACGAAGTGCGTTCATTTCAGCTTGTAACTCTTCTGGTATAGTAGGAGGTGAAGGCCTCACACCCTTGCTTGCACATAGCATTTCAGCAAGGCTAGGTCTTGTTTATCTCCTTATATTCCTCCTCATTGCATCAAATTCGTTCTACGAGATAAAGGAGACTATTATTTAATTTCCTTTGTTCTTCATTTAAATCTTGTCTTTTTATTAACTTTAGAATTATGGAAAAACTCAAGACAATTAGAAATCCATTCCATTTAATTCTCAAAATCACCATAACACACTATTTGTGAAACATATTAATATATCTTCATATTCATCATTAGTAGTTAATATTTGGTACATAAGCACGATGATGGTTATTTAATATTTGATCATCTTCTTTTACATAGTTTTAGTTATAGAGTAGGTGCCTCCTCCTCTTCAGGTTCTTCCGCATTTGAGGTTCCCACAGATATCGACATATTAGCATGGACACGATTGTATTCCATAATGGCTTCCTTAGAAAGGGTAGGAGCATTGCGCCCACAACCAAAAGGGAAGTCCCTAATAGCTGAGGGTTTGGTTTTTGGGTTTGGTCATGGGAATCCCTTTGGTGGTTCATGACTATTGTTTGGTTTGGCCATTTTCCTTACTTTCTAAATTTTCAGTCGCTTAATAATGTTTTCCAATGGCTTAGTGTCAGACATGGTTTCAATTTCAGTTTCAATTTTTAGCCATGCGGTAGTAGTGGACTTTGATCCTTCTAGGTTATTTCGTTGGGGATGATTTTTCAAGGCCTTCTTCTTTCCTTTTCTTTTTTTTCCGCGACCCATGACTGCTAATTCCAAATAGTCATATTAGTGCAACAAAAGAGTGAGCACCCAGGTCCTAGTGTCAAGTTCTAAGCTCTAATACCTATGTGATGACAATCCCAATGAAAACTAGAAACTGAGCACTATTTTTTTTTTCAACATTACAATCATGCTATCAAGTTAACTTACTACAAATTACTTCTAGCAACAAGAGCATTTACCAGTTATGCATACAACTAATTAAACCTTAATTCCAGTGATTAAAATTGAAAATCCATGAAGCAAATCCAAATATCAATACCTAAAACTTACCATACTTGTTTTGCAAGGTCATGAGGACTCCATGTCTTCTACTTGCCTTAGTTCGATCTAGGGGTGTAATTTGATCCCTCCATGTGGATTTATTCCCTATCCACCTCTCCAAGAAGATTTTGTGGCCTAGGATGAGATAGTTGGCAACTATACCAGCCTATTTCGTGCAAGGTCATCATCCTAATGATCATCTACTAAAGGTTTTCCAACCATTGCTAAATTAAGATACCAACACCATATCCAGCTACATGACTTAATGTTATGAGATATGTCTAGTCTACTAGCTACCTTGAGCCTCATTAGGAAATTCCTTTAACTTGGACATTCACTTTATTGTTTGTGTGAAATAAGCATGCTCAAATTTAACATTCATTTTAGTGTTGAACTAACTTTGACATTCACATAATGTGTGTGAGATTGAATATTAACTAATTTTATAATTCATTTTGTGTGAAGATTGTTTGAAGTTTAGTATTTACATCTATTTAAAGTGTATTTGAATTAACTTTATGTCAAATGTGCTTGAACATTATTGTAATTTATGTGTGTCAATTGTGTGTTTTTTGTGTTTGTTGTGTTTCACATAATGTATTTGAGGTGTGTGGCAACCAACATTATGTAAAATGTGCTTAAAAATTGGCATTTACTTTGTGTGCACTTATTGGTTTTTTGAAGTGTATGTTTGAGCTTTAGTGTTTACACATATGTGAAGTGTGTTTAAACCAACTTTGACATTCACTTGGATTTTATGCACTTAATATTTGCATATTTTATTTTTTAATTAACTATAGAATTCAATTTGCATGAAATTTGTTTAAATTTTACCATTTATTTAGATTTGATATTGTTATTAATTGTGTGTGTATGTTATATTTGAACTTTTGCATTCATTCTACATTAAGAGTGTGTAATATGTGTGAAATATTAGAGGAAATTAGGTTGCTCCACCTTTTAGTAGATGGAACACAAGGGTAGGGTTTTAGGACCTTTCTACCTATTTCCTTCAAATTTCATTCAAGGAAACCTTAGAGATCTCAATCTAGAGATGGAATGAGGGAAAGATATCTGCAATAAGGTATCCTAGGGTGTGATTAGAGACAATAAAGGGGTTTCACCACCAAGCAAGGGCTTATAAAGAAAATAAATGTAAATGAAATGCAAAACTTAAGTATATGACCTAGAAAATGAACCGAAATAAGAACAACAAACTGGAGATAAGTAGAGGTGCACCTAGAAATTGAAGAGGCTTGAATTAAGGCTTGGAATCCCAAAAATTTTGAATTTTAATGCACACTAGGACTCATACGCTAGTAGGGGTGATTTGGTCTCATTTTAGGGTTTCAGGCCGAAACTAAAATTTGGAACTGCTAAACCAAGATCTACAGAAAATACCTGAAAATAGGTATATTGGGACTCATATGCCACAAGTGGTGATTTAGTCCTAGTATTAGGGTTGATCTAAAACTTTGATGTCCTTTAGTGATTTCCTATATCTTCTCTCTTGTTAAATCTCTAAGTCTAAAACACTAAATTGCAACTTGTAGGTGACTTTCCGTGATCTTGCAATGTAGATCACAATTTTGACAACTTGACAACTTTCTACAAAATTTCTCTTTAATGGATCTTCAACCTAAATCACCTAGATCTACAGTCACACATCAAAGAGAGGGAAAAATATTATTTTGTTAGTGGATAGGGGTTTGCTTTGGTCAAACCTCATTTTGGTAATCAAACCTTGAAATGAAATCAAATAGAATGAAGGAATGATGAATGAACAAATAAGCTATGTTGCAACTCACCAAACCCTTGGAGTAAAGGTTGAAATATTGTAAGTAATGGCTATCATGAATTTAGATCTTGACATGAATGCTTGCTTAAATCATAAGAACCTACATCACAAATGTTAGCTCAAAAACAAACATGATGCATGATGACTTTGACATGATGCTTGAATCTTGAATAATGCTTGATAAACACTCTTGACTGCTCTTGTAAAATCTGCATTGGAACTTTAGCATTTATTTTGTGTGTGCATGACATGTATTTGAACCAAATTTGTTAGTAACATTTTTTTGCAAGAAGTATGTTTTGAAAAAACATTGGAAATAAATTTTTATGTGCACATGCTTTTGAACATATTTTGGCAATTAACTTTTTTACATGTATGTCTAGACTATTAGTTTGTCCAAGGTGTGTTTGAACAAAGTTTGGCATTCACTTTTCTTGTATGTATGTATGAACTAAATTTAGCATTCACTTTGTAAAAAGTTTGTTTGAACTTTAAATTTCATTTAATATGAAGTGTGTCTAAAATAAGCAAGTTTGAACTTTCGCATGTACTTATTTTGAATAGTTTTTATTTTTAAAATATGGCATTCACTTTATGTGTGTTTTTTTTTTTTATTGGATTAAAAATTAGAAAACTATTTTGACATGTTTGAATTTGTGTTTTCAACAATATTTTCATGAAGTGTGAGAGTGAAGTAACATTGGAATTCACTTTTTATGTAAGTTTATGTCTAAAATAGCTTTAAAACTCACTTTCATGTCTTACACCTTCATTGTTTCCTTTTCCCTCTATGTTTCATAATTAATATTTCATTTTAGACTATTTTCAATGGGTCTCAATGAGAAATTATGTTGTTTTTTTATATTTGGCTCACTCTTAATATCTAATTTGAGACTTTTATCAATGGTCCTCATTGTAAAATTATGTTATGTGTCTTGTTTCATATCCCTCTTGGCCTTGATTTTTGTGTCATGGTGTTAATTATTCATGTTTGTAAGTGTATTTCTATATGATTTTAAAGGTATAAATTTCATTTTTCATATTTTATATAGCCTCATGAGCCTTCAATCCATTATGTTTATGGACTTCTCTCCCCTATGCACAATTTTCTCATTTTCCACTTGTAGTCACACTTGCTTTCTTCATACTATCCTTTGCAAACAAACATCTTCATTGTCATGCCCATAGATTTTACATGAGAACATGCAACACAACTAGAATTTTTTTTGAATAATATGTAAAACACTTGTAATATTATTTCTTTTTATATACATTAATTAAGTTATTGATCTCTCAAAGTGCTTATGGTGTAACGATAATCCATACTTTTCATGGTATTCACATAAGTAATATTATTCACCTATGGTGGTTGGGCTTATGTTAATCGTATGGACTCTAGGATTGACATTGCTTGAGCATATAATTTAATACCATTATTAAATCTTATCAATATTGTTGCTACTATTACCTAACGACTTAACATGATATCTTAACCTCAACTTTCCTATCTTATCCCACTAGATCTAGGTATCTTTGATCACCTTGAAAAAATGTTGCATTTATCCTTGCATTCAAATACTTAAACGCATGAGAAGGAAGTTTAATAGAAGTTTATATTTCGTATTAATTTTTTATTCAATTTTAGTCCCTCTAGGGAATATCCCATTGAGGTGATAGACCCTAACCCTTCCTTTTTTCCCAGATATACATAATCGATTAGGAGTAATATCTTATATCTTCGTGGGGTGACACCACAATAGTGGTTTACAATTCAAGTGAGGAAGGAAAACTCACAAAAAATGAATACATGGCAAAAAACTTGATTTTAGGGGTTCGTACGAACCTACTGGTTCGAGCGAACCCTTTTAATTATTTCCCACCCAAAAACCCAACAAAATCCCTTATGGAAGGGTGGTTCTCTTGAACTAGGGTTCGAGTGAACCCTATTTTGAGCGAACCCCCCTTATTCCTCATCCCCTCTAAGACATAAAAAGACCTAAATTTTGGCACTTCAGAGCTCGAGTTGAGGATGAAAATGGAGGAATCTTCATAAACCCAACTGGAATCAAGTAGTCCTCAGAATGAGCTATCCAACAAATATAATTTTAATATGTTTTGGTTTTATTATGTATTTGTTTTTTTAGTTTTATTAAACATAGGTTTTTCATCGAAAATGAAGGTTTTTGTTCTACACATGTGGAAAAATAGCAGATTATCAAAAAAAAATTGAAAAATATGAGTGCACCAGATATTGAAGTCCTTGATCCAACAAAAAAATTAATTGAATTTCGATATATACAAAAGTTAGCTATACAGCTATGTTTGAATTGTAATTGGTTTGACTTTGAAACTTGATTAAAAAAATATATTCAATAAAAACTATCTAACCAAGTGGAAGCACTAGATATCGAGTTGCAAATCTAAATGCAAAAGAATTAGAATTTTATCCTTCATGGAAAAACAGTTATGCGTTATACAATGTGCGTCACTTTTCAAAAATGTTGTTTTATGAAAAAAACCAATTTTCGTGGGAGATGGAAAAAGAAGTGCAATCTGATTCCAAAATTTTTGAAAAAAATATTTTTTAGAATCTACAGACAAAATGTGACAAGACTCTAGTTTGCATCATCTTCAAATTCCTCACGGTTTAGCCGCTATAGGTGCCCGAATGTGAAGATTTAGTTAAAAATAATAATTTTAGTGTCCAGTTTGGCCAAAAATTGTAAACCACTATTGTGGGATCACCCCATCTATAGATTTCTTCTAGTAGTAATAACTTCTCTTATAAATTAATATTTATATGAACAATTATCTCATGCATGATACACATGTGTTTGATTTGTGGTTTTAAACTCTTTGTCATTGTTACCAAATTTTACTTACAGCTCAAATCAGGTGGAGCTAGTTATTTTTAAAATGAGGGAAGGGGTACATTTTAATCTTTCTTTCATTACATTCAAATTGAATACATGAGATAATCAATAAAATATTTTATTTTACAATTACTACATCCATACATATGCATGTAACAGAAGAAAAATTTACACAAATCATTTTGAACTATAACAGTAATCTTTTTTTAATGTAGAATTGTACATTTGTCTCACACAAGCCGTGAGATTAACTTACTTATTCAATAAAAATAGAGAAAACTATATACATGAATAAGTGAAAATATAAATGTGCATGAAAAAGAGAAAGTAGTCATTTCCTAGAATGACTGGTTCGGGTTGCGTCGTCTCGTCCCTTGCTATCCCAAGCTGCTTGTTCCTTCCTAGCTCTATGCCACTCCTAGTCCTACATTTGGAAAAAGCAATGGTGTTAGAGCAACGCTCTAAGTAATGAAAGGTTTCAATCATACATGAACATACACCTATCCATATATATACTAATCTCTAAAAGTGCATTAAAAAAGTGATGTATACTTTAGGTGTCCCAGAGAACCAATCAAGTCATCAAACATACCTAAAACATGCATGTTTTTTTTCTAATGTTTGCTTCATGTGCAGATACAGGAAAATAATTGTTATTTTATCTGATTTTAAGCATGTGGGATAAATGTGGCTCCTACAAGGGTTGAGCCCAATGTGTTTTTTATGTGCTTTCAAAAGGGTATATAAAGGTACTTCATTTCTTTATGACTTAATCAAACATCTATAAATGATCTATGATAGTGAGTTTTAAGTCACTGTCATGGGTGACACATACCTGTTTAAAGCAATCATAAAGAATGCAAGCATGTCATGTATCAAAATAAGTTAAGGAAAATACATTTATATTTTCTTTTATGAGGATGCATCATGAATATAAAGGAAATGGAAAGCAACATACTCATTAGTAATATGAGTTATATGTGCATTGAGTATCACCTTATATGATCAAAAATGGTTTGAGATTCAACAAATTCACATAGCACTTTTCAGGAATGGTCATCTTTCCTATCTCTGTGACAACCATGTAATGTTATAGAATGTTGCCATGCATAGCTCTTATTAAAAGGTTATGATGAAGCATACAGTGTGTATATAAAGATAATGAGGGTGCTACATTGACAACCTGAAACATTGATAACCTGAAAAGAAATGGACCATGACCTTGGCAACACCACAATCATGTAATGGTGGTTATATGTCAAAGAATAAGTCACACTATTACCCATAGGAACAGGTATAACAAAAATAGTCAGGACCTCAAGTCAAGGTCTCAAATTTTCACATGACAGTGCCAAAAAGGGGAAATAGTTTAGTATTTGGTATTTCAAGTTGACATGATAAGTCAATGCTATCAAGCTTACAGGTGAAGTTATGAATGTGATTATTTACATTGTTGATTGTTCATGATGCAAGTGAAATTGAAAGTTTCAGAATTTCAAGCTACAGAGTTTCAAACAGGTAAAACCCTTGACGGAGAAACAAAAAAAAATATGAAACCCTTTTCTTTTTAGAACAAAAGTAGCCATATAAAAAGGGGGTTTTACAGATAAGTCACGGGGAGGTGAATCATAGCCATAGTCGCGGCCCTGCAAAATTTTAAAAAGGGCCGATAGAGAAAATCAAGTATTTGCAGCATCTTCTATAAAGGGAAAAACAATAAGGAGAAATACCCATTTTTCTGTAGTTTTTGTAGAAATCACATATTCTTTAAAAAAAACAACAGAAATAATGCTACAGAGAAGAGAAAAATATTTGAAATTTGCATTTTGAAAGTCTGCAGCCCGTGGCTATTATATTTAATTAACAGAGAAACAAGTCCTCGACCATAAAAGACACAAGAGAAGAGTTTTGAAAAGGGTTGAGCAAGCCTATGGGTTTTTGTTGTGAACCCATAACATTAAAATCTTATGGCGGCCATAAAAGACAACCACAATCATTTGCAAGTATAAGCTCAAGCTTTAAACAGGGATGAGGGCTTACCCATGAACATAACACCTTGAATCTGCAAGTAAAACCTTCACCTTTAGCTTCAAAACCCTTGACCTTGCTTACTCATGGTGGCACACCAACACAATAGAGAAAAACAAATAAAATGATCAAAATGTGGAGCTGCGGTTATGTTTAGGGTTTTTTGTTTACCCTAAATGGCCCATGAGCACTTAGGCATTTTTTCCTATGTTTTAAAATGACATTTTTTATAACTAATACCCCTGTGGCTTTTGCCTTGTATTTTAGGCATGAGGTATGAAGAATGACTTAGGTTTGATTAAGTCATACTTCTTTTGACTTAACAAAATTCTCTTATTTTGGTCTATAGTTGATACACGGAGAGTTAAAATCTTTTCTTTTTGCATTTATTTTATATATTGTAAAATGCTTGAATTAAATGATATCTTATAAATCATTTAATTTAAACATTACTTTTAAAATGTAAAAACATAGGAGCATGTGTGCATATGACCAAGCCATGTGGGAAGATAGAGATATATTTGTATTTATGATCATGGAGAACATATAGGGGAATTGTGTTTTGTTTGCCAACATGAGGAGGAAATTTAGAGGTGATTCATCACTTTGTTAAAAGAATATAGTCCTTATGACCCCATTTGAGCATTTTTAGAGATGATTATGGTTTGATCAAGTCATGCTTGACTTTTTCAACCATTTTAAGTTATTTTTGAAAAGATACTATGGCTATAATTTTGGCCTTTTGAAGCCATCCAAATGGAGGAAGTTTCTAGAACCTTATTTTGTGGAGCAACTTGCATTTTGTCCTTTTAGTGAAATATTCATGCATAGACATGTTATAATGAGTTGTGTAGACTTAATTTATATTAGTGGAAACCAAGTGTATGAAAATTTGTGTTTTCATGTCCTACTTTAGTTTGGTGTATCACTTCATTTTTATATTCAGTACTTTCATTTTAAGTTATCTTTCTTCCCCCTTTCCAAAAAGTTAATAGTTTTAGAGTGGTAACCAGCTAGGAGTCAGCCTTATCCGGAGGTTCATTTCAACTTTAGGTGACTCACAGCCTTGAAATGATCCCATGTTTTTCCAGAAAGCTTAGTTTCAAAACTTTGCATAGGGTGCATTTTTAGGAGATAACAGTCATTTATTGTGATAATATCAATTGTGATCATTCATCAAAACTATGAAACATACCCCAATTCGTATGGGCATTGTTGGTCAATAATTTAAAAAACAAATAATATTTATATTTATGGATAATAAGACTATTATTAATTAGTCAACCAAACCTAAGTAAGTTGTTACTAGTTTCTTTTCATCTCTTAACCTTAATGAAAGAGTATTATTATTTAAACTTACAATCTACATTAACAATAATGCCATCATCATTCATTTGTTAAATTAATAGGAATTTTATTCAAGTCTAGATTAAGTATCAGTAATATTGTTGTTATTTAACTAATGCTTGCACCTAATTAATTAAATTATTATTTATTTATCACTAGCTTATGGTAAGATTATATTATCTACTCATTGATATTCACCGATCAACCTTATCCAAAGTTTATAAATAGGAAAGGTAAGTGAAGATAATATTATGATTTAACCTCAACCTAGCCAATAATAACATTACTGAATAATAATCAAATATTATTTATAAATCCATTTATTATTAATGTATCCATCCATAACTAAGTCTAAATTACTCTAATATTTTGCTTAAACAATGTTTATAAAATACTTAAATTATCACGATTTAAGACCACACAATTAATTTAACCTTATTTAAAAATAATAATTTTACTTGGATCCCAAAAAAAGAAACAAATTAAATTAAAATAAATTTTAAACCATAGTTTCATTTCTTTTGTGGGAGAGGATTAAATTCCTTTGATGAAAAAAAACAAATTTAAAAATAGCAAAAAGGATAAAAGTTTAAAGTTGTAAAAATCTTTTATATTGGTTTTAAGTTATCTCTTAATTGAGAGTTCCTATTAACATGGTCCCCACCATGATCAAATTAGAAAGTTAAGTGGAATTAAATTAAGGTAATGAAAATTTACTGGTTGATAGATTGTGCATCAAATCTTAACTGCTAGATTGTTTAAATCCCAACCCTTGGATTTATGACATCTATAAGTTAACCCTAATGTATAAAGATAATCTTTTAACCTATCTTTTCTCATTTTCACTTCATTTGGAATTTTTTTATAGTGCAGATTTGAGAGAGAGGAGAAATGAAGAATGCCAAGTCTTCTTGGGTTGCTTTTTGCAAGCTTGATGCTCTTAATAATTCTACTAAGAATACTTATGTCCCATTTTCTTTGTTACAGTTTCTTGCATATCTTTTTTTATTTTCGTCTTGAATCTAAACCCCCTTTTTGGTTGATCATTTGTATTTGCAGGTTTTAGATCTTGAGGATTTTTTTTTTCCAATAACTTAAATGCTTCCACAAATTTATGCTATTTACCTTGACAATGGATATACATTTTGTTTAGACTATGCTACTAGTTTATCTATGTAGTATCTTTTTTTTTCCCAACTGGTGTGACTTATATGCACAGTAGATTGTTGTTATACATTTATGTGTTTTGTTTGATCCGTCGAGTAAAATGTTTTTTTTTTATTCCTTATTTTTACTATTATTTTTTTACTTTTTTTTTATTTGTTATTATTTTGTATTTTTTGTAAGAGTCGTGCCCTTACTGTGAGGCAACCTGTTGGTCATGGTAACAGGTGGGGAGTTGCACCCCTCTATGAGAGTCACAGACCCCTCTACATGGTCACACCCAACAAGCGGTTGAACCCCACAACCCTAGATTCTATTTTTTTAAATTAATTTATTTAATTTTAAATATTATTCTTTAAAATAAAACTTCTATTAATTTTACTTTATATTCCAATATATAAATATATTAATACAGGTATACATTTGAATGGATATTTATTTATTCCAGTTCATAAATGAGTTCATGTATATACGAAATGAAGGTATAAGTATTTTAAAAATCATATATATATATATATACACTTGTTCACATTAATGAATAAGGGTCTATTTTCTTGTGCATTATTTCCCCATTATGAGGAATAGAGTCTTCCATATGTTTGTTTGCATAACAAGAAATTTTGAATAGATTAAGGAGGTAGTAAGAACAAGCTCATATTTATTATTCTAAAATGAGCAGAATGTGAGTATATTCACATTATAACTATCTTGCATTATGTTAATTGTTCAGTTCCATTCTCTCTACCCAAGTGGTTATGAATTTTTAACTCTTAAATACAACTTTATTGATAGCAGAAACCCAACCCACTTTTATTTTATTGCAAGCTTTAAGGATGACAAATTTTGGCTTCTATCATAGAAAAACTTACAAGTTCATTTATAGCCTTAAATTTTTACAACACATCCTAATCACATAAGTTGAAAACCACACACATTCTCAAGGATAATAAGGAAATATTTCAAAATATTATTTCACTTCCAACACTATACACAATTGGTAATCACACATATACACAAGGAAATCACACATCTACACATGGAATAAGAGAAGTTTTATGAAAGCTATTTCTCTCTTCCAACACTACTAATACAAGGGATCTCATTTATTTTACTAAAAACCTTCTACATAGTTTGTCTTGTTGATCTTTCTACACCATATTATGAATAGTTGTAGCTATGTCCATCCTTGGAATCCCATAAAAATGCTGCTCCAAAATGACTTATTACCTCTTTATAAAATCATATTTTACCTAGAAAGAAAGGAGTGTAACATGCCAATGGGGAGAAGAAAGCTCACCACCCAACCATCATGGTGTCATCAAGCCATTACAAGACTCTAGCCATCCCCCGAGTAGGGAGAAGGCACCAAACCCATAACTAAAAAAAAAACCAGTTCAACAACTCCCAACAATAATAGGAAATCCCAACAAGGTTGCAATAAAATCTCATAATAATTTTGCATTCATACTTCATACCACTGGTTTAACATTTATCCATCAAGTATTCAGTTGAGACTCCCACCATTCTTAAAAAAAAATCCAAACAACAAATACCCATTTTACTCAAAGAGAAACCCAACAATCCCATAGTCAAAGCACACATAAGACAAAGTTAATTCAACAATACACATGATATAAATTCTTATAAGTTTGGGAATTCCAAAGTTTGTTCAAAAACAAGTGGACATAAAATATGATTTACCATGTTAGTTAAAAAATATATTTCGTACAAACAATAAAATAAATGCTAAATTTAGTTCAAACATACATCATGCACACAAAATGTAAATTCTAATGTTCAAAATTACTAAATTTATAGCAAAATTAACATAAGTTGAATTCAAACACCCACATGTGTAGAGAAGGGGGATTTTCTACTCCCAAGTCTTTAAGACACCAAAGAATCTAAACGGAGTGTATTGCCCTAAACTACCTTAGACTAGCTAATAAGTTGAAAAGGAAGGGAAAACTAGACTTTGTTTTCCATATGCTTTATGATAGAGGTTTACTGAAAGTGGGTGAGTGACCACAAAGGTATTAGATTGTAGATCAATTGTCTCTTTTCCAAAGGATGGAAACACGTGGTTTGGACTTTAGCACACCACATTGGAGTCTTTGAGACACACTGCATCTTGTACAGATAGAGGGTCAAGTTACAAATTGAAACACACTGAGTCTATTGACAATCTGCAAGTTTTGGTTTAATAGTTTAATAGAAATATATATAAATACAAAATAAAACAAGAAAAATACTATAAATAATAAATATAAAATATTATAATATGGAAATGATGAAGAAAAAAGAAGAAGAATGCCAACTCATTGAAGGTCTAGTTCTCTAGCAAACTCCTCATGATCGGATTGTACGTACACACACAGTAACAAAAAAATGTTGGGGTTGTGTTTTGAGGTTTGCCTCAATCAAAGCCCCATTTTGGTGTTCTCACCTCCATGAATAGCCAATAGACCACAACATGTAGAAAAGTGATAAAGAAATAGAAGGAATAAACACAAGATAGTAGAGAGAAAAGAACAATCTAGATGCTACTCTAAAAGTAAGATAATGCAAACAAGAAAATAGACACAATATCACATTCCTTTCTACGAGCTTCGTGAAGCTGATAGAGGAAGAAGAAATAGATCACCTTGCAAATGGAGTAGAGCTATGAAAACCTACAGTAACAATGGCATAGGAGTAGCAAGATGGTGTAGGAGTGAAGTATGAAGTTCATGGAAGAAAGAGAGAGTGATGGAGAAACAAGGAGTGATAAAATGAGCTAGAGAGTTGATAGAATGAAGAGATATATTGAGAGTTCAAGAATGAGATTCAAAAGGATAATTTGGAGACAAAAAGGTTGTTCCCAATGATCAAGATTCTAAGAGGGACGCTACATTCGCAATTGACAGAGAATCATAATGCCTCACCAACACAAAATGATGAGGGAACATGGAAAAAGTGAGGCAAATGCGATGAGTTTTTGTATTATCAAACTTTTACTTGGCTAAAATGAGGGTAAATTGATGGGAATTTGTATGGGGTGAAAATTTACGCCATTACATTTTCCCCCACTTTAGTAAGCATATGTATTGATGCATATGTGAGATAAAGTAGAAAGAGGTTGAAGAAAATATACCGAAATCAGAGAGGAAGTAGACCTTCGATTCGACATACCTTGATGGGAAAGAGGGAGGTCCACCAAGACGCGAAGATGGCATGGGTCTGAACGGTCCTACAAAGATATTTGTTGCAAGTATGAAGGCGTTGTCATTCATTTCAAGTAGTTACCAATTGGTTGTTGTTGTTGTCTGTGATGTCAAGGAAGTTGGTTTTTGGCTGTTAATATCGAGGATATTGAGAAAATTGTAATAAAGAAAGTTTGCAGGTATTTAGTGTATGCTCCAAAATGTGCTCCATATTGCTTCTATGCTTGTGCAGTTTTGACATATTGTTCATGGTTGTTGGTAGTTGCTATGTCCAAAATTTGGGCTACTAGATCATTGTACAATGCACGATATTTTCACTAGTATGTGAACTATGCATTTCAGTGTGTCTGGTTGTGGTCTAGGAGAAATGTAATTGCTCTAAATTTCTCTAAATTTTGGTTTCAGGACTTGTGATTATAAGAATAAGTTGATATGATCGTGTTCAAGTGAAGTTTGTTGTTCGGAATGATTGGATCATGTTAAAGATGTGTGCACTTAATTGTTTTATATGTTTTGCATGGGTATTGGCTGATCTTGTGTTAAAAACTACTTGCAAAATTTATGGAAGTGTGGTGAGGCATGTTGGGAATTATTTAGGTCATCATTAAGTATGTGTTTGGACCGCCCTCATTCTAATTCCATTGTAAAATGTTTTGGCGCCAACCTAATTTGAATTTGTAAATACAAATTGTATATGGTTGACCTTGGAAGAGTTTCAAGGTTGAAGACAATATAAGTACAAATTGAAATGTTGGTGAAAGACAAGATAGGTGCAAGATAGATGCAAGAGAGATGTGAGATATGTGTGTGTGATGCGAGTTCAAGAAAATCAATGTGAATTTCAAGTGTTGAGTTCCTGAAGGCAGTGAGCTAAAGGTGTGCTCTATCTTTCAAGAAAGTTTGTAAGTGTATGAGAGAATTGTGGTGGAATCTCCTTTGCGTTGAGATAGTTTTCTCTCTGTAACAATCTTCTTCTATCTTCTTTGTAAATATGTGGTAGTGATCCCTCATTCGACAGTGAGTCTTGTCTTGGCAATGAGCCTTTCTAACAGTGAACCTTTGTATTGAATTTTAGAATTCTTTATATTGCGAGTTAATCCTCATAGTGGTTTTTCCCTCATTGGGATTTCCACGTAAATTTGGTGTTATTATGTGCATGGTTTTATTACTTTTAGTTTTTGTTTTTGCACTTAATGATTAAACACATTAACAAAGTAAGGGTTTTATGAATGCTTATTGATCTAACTTTTGGTGAAGATTTTTAAAGGTTAAAATTGATACAATTGATTCACCCCCCTCTTAGTTGTCTTGCTCAAAAAATGGTATCAGAGAGAGGTTCCTTGGAGAAGAGCTTAACAACTTGAGGAAGGTTTGGGATGGATAGAAAGATCACTATTTAGTGTCCTAGGTTTGATGGAACTAACTACGAATTCTAGAAAATGAAGATGGAAGGATATCTAGCATACTATGGATATGAGATCGAGAATTCTATTTAGAACCAGTATGTTCCTACTACAAATGGTCAAAGTACTGTTGATGAGATCAAAGCGCATGAAATCAACAATAAGGCAAGATTTATTATTGTAAATAGTATTTCACATTCTGAAATAATTAAAGTTATGAATTTGAAGACTACTAAAGAGATTTGGGATAAGTTGGAAAAGAAGTATGAAGGAGATGAAAATGTTAAACAAAAAGTTTGCTAAATTTGGAGGCACAATTTGAGGTCTTACGAATGGGCGAAGATGAGAACATCAAATCCTACATGTAGAGAGTAGATGAGCTGATAGGTGGAATGAGAAGACTTGGCGCACAAGTAGATAAATCCAGGATAGTGAAGGTACTCAAAACTCTCCCTGATATATAGTGAAAAGGTATCTGTTATAGAGGAAATTGTGAATTATAATACTTATACTAAAGATCAATTGATTGGTACTCTAACTTCATTTGAAATTAGAAAGCTTGGGTTGAAAAATGGAACAAAGACATAAACTGCATTCAAGGCTACAAAAGTGGAAGATCCAGATAAAGAAAATCTTGATGAAGTGGAAGCAAATTTTGTAAGAAGAAGGAAAAAGGGCTCCAATAAGTACCTAGGTAAATTACCATTCAAATGTTTTAGTTGTGGAGGAATAGGTCATTATCCTTCAAGATGTCCTAAAAGAGCTTAAAGAAATAAATATAGACAAGATAAAGAAAATAAAGGAAAGATGATAAAAAGAGCATATTATGTCAATGAAGATGCTGGAATTTCTAATGATGAGTCTGATTATTGAGATTTTGATGATAATGAATGCTTGTTCCTAGCTTTAAAAGATGAATCTACTACTACTAACACTAAAAGATGTGTGAACAAAAGTACTCTGGAGAAAGTTGAAGGTACTATGGTCTCTTCTCTTCATGCTAAGTAAGAAGAGAACTACTAGGTCATTGATAGTGGTTATTCAAATCACATGACTGGTGACAAAATTAAGTTTGTTAAACTTGAGAAATATGATGGAGGCTTAGTTAAGTTTGGAGATGATTCTGGTGCTAAGATCTATGGGATAGGTTCAATGAGTTTTGATGGCAAGCATAATATTGATCGTGTCTACTATGTTAAGGGTTTGAGACATAATCTCTTTAGTGTTGGACATATGTGTAAAAAGGGATATAATCTTGTGTTCAAAGATGAAAAATGTGAAATTAGAAAAGGGTTTGAAATTGTGATTGTTGTTGGTAAGAAGATTGAAGGAAATATCTATCAACTTAAAGTTGTTGATGGACATTGTTTTATGTCGAGCAAATTAATAACAATTGGCTATGGCACCAGAGGATGTGTCATATGAAATTTGATAACATGGTAGGAATTAGTGCAGTATAAGCTGTGAGAGATTTACCAAGAATTACAAAGTTTGTTAATGCAGTCTGCAGAGATTGTCAATATGGAAAGCAAGCTAGAAACAACTTTAGGTCAAACGTGCAATCTACTACCAGACTATTGGTTTTGATTCATACATATTTTTGTGGTCATACAAGGGTGAGAATTCTACAAGGTGATAGGTATTTTATGCTTTTGAATGATGATTACTCTAGAATGACATGGGTTACTTTTCCTAGAGAAAAAATTGATGCATTAGACAAATTCAAGGCATTTAAGGCAGTGGTTGAGAATGAAGTAAATTTGAAAATAAAATGTTTGATATCTGATAGAGGTGGCGATCTTACCTCTAATGAGTTCAATATGTTTTGTGAAGCACATGGAATAAGAAGACAATTGTCTACCCCTTGAAATCCTTAGCAGAATGGAGGTGTTGAAAGAAAGAATGGGACAATTCAGGAAGCTGCTAGATCAATGATAATAGAGGCTGGTCTATCAGAAGTCTACTGGAGAGAAGCAATTCACATTGTTGTTTATGTGTTCAACCAAGTTCAAGAAAAAGCTAACACTAAGAATCCCTATGATCTATGGCGTGGAAGGATTCCTACTGTCAAGTATTTAAAGGTATTTGGAAGCAAATGCTATATCATAAGAGATTAAGAAAATTTAGCAAAGTTTGATGCTAGATGTGATGAAGGTATTTTTCTTGGTTACTCTACTAGAAGAAAAGCTTACATATGTTACAATAAAAGGATGAGAAAGGTTGTAGAAAGCACAAATGTTAAGGTTAATGAAGCATTGAAGAATATAATTGAAGTTGATAGATATGTATCAAATGAACCTGATTGCAAAGAAGAAGTCTACATGGAACAACTGGAGGGATTGCAATCGTCAAATCAACCGAATATGATCTACAGATTGAAAAAGGATTTATATGGTTTGAAGCAAGCTCCTAGAGCTTGGTATGTAGTATTGGACAAATATTTGATTTAGCAAGGTTTCAACAAAGGTACTGTAGATAGCAATTTATATTTCAAAATTGAAAATGGCAAGATCTTGATAGTAGTTATGTATGTGGATGATATTATTTTTAGAGGAAATGAAACTATGTGTAAGATGTTTACTGAAGAACTGCAAAAAGAGTTTGAGATGTCTATGTTTGGTGAGATGAATTTCTTCCTTAGACTACAAATCAATCAAACAAACAAAGGAATTTTTATTTCACAATCAAAGTATACAAAAAGATGTTGAAGAAATCTAGGATGGATGGTTCTAAACGGTATGCACTCCTATGGTAATTGGATGTAAATTAAGTAAGGATGATGATTCTTCTAAGGCTAATTAGAGAAAATACAAATCAATGATTGGTGGACTGTTGTATTTAACAACTACTAGACTAGATAGTTTGTCTTGTGGCTATATTTCAAGAAGATCCTAAAGAAACACATGTTGTAGTTGTCAAAAGGATATTTATATATTTAAATGGCACTCCAGATTATGGATTATGGTATCCCAAGGATACTTATTTCACACTAAGTGCTTATACAAATGCAGATTGGGTAGGTTGCACTGATGATAGAAAATGTGCAAGTGGTGGTACACTCTTTCTTGGATGCAAATTGGTGTCATGGTTAAGCATTATTTAATTAATTCATTTAAATTCACTCATCCTAACTAATTAAATAAATCTTATGTATTTGATTATGTCCTAATTCATCTTAATTTAGTATTTCTAACTAATTAAATAAATATTGTTTATTTAATTATGTCCTAATTATCATTAATCTTCCTGATTAATTAAATAAATCTTATTTATTTAATTACGTCGTTAATAACATGTATTCCCCTACCAGATATGTATTGGAGAGTAGTAAAAATTTTAGTTTATATTTTGAATAGAACTTAGATTATACCTAAGTCTGATAAAACACCATATGAGCTATGGAGAGGGATACTAGATTCAATCAGACATCTTAGGATATTCGAAAGCAAATGCTACATCAAAAGGGATGAATAAAACTTGGGTAAGTTTGATTCTAGATCCGATGAAGGTATTTTCCTTAGGTATTCTATGAAAATAAAATCATATAGGTGCTACAATACGAGGCTAAAGAGGATTGTGGAAAGTACAAATGTGAGAGTCGATGAGACAATTCAATCTACCAGCATTCTAGAAGTGGAAGATGATGAAGATTCAATCCACAACAATGATGAAGACTCAAATGTTTCAATTCTGAGAACGCTGCTACAAAGACTCCGACAAGGTATGTATAGAAAAATCATTCTGAAGATTAGATTATAGGAGACAAGAATAGTGGTGTAGGAACCCAGAGAAAAATTGGAAGAGCAAATGAACAAGTACATTTTGCATTGTTGTCAAAAATTAAACCAAAATATTATACAAAAGAAAGCAAAGAGAAAGGTTGGATAAAAGCCATGGAGGAAGAGTTGACTCAGAATAAGAAAAATGCAACTTGGGAACTGGTCCCAAGACCTAAAGGAAAGAATGTCATTGGTACTAAGTGAGTTTTCAAAAACAAGATAAATGAATACGGAGAAGTAATCCGGAACAAAGCCATATTTTTGTGTAAAGGGTGTGCTCGAGTTGAAGGAATCGACTTTGAAGAGACATTTGCTCCAATAGCAAGATTGGAAGCAAATAGAATGTTTTTGGCTCTTTCCACATTCAATAATTTAAAGGTGTATCAGATGGATGTGAAGTCTGCATTCCTGAATGGGCACTTCGAAGAGGAAGTTTTCATCGAGCAATCAAAAGGCTTTTAATGCTTAGATAATCTAGATTTTGTATGCAAATTGAAGAAGGCTCTTTATGGACTTAAAAAAGCTCCTAGAGCTTGGTACTCCAGGTTGGGAAAATATCTGTAGTAGTAGGGGTTCTGAAAAGGTAGTGCAAATAGTAATTTGTACATAAAAACAGAAGGTGATAAGTTTTTGATTGTTGTTGTCTACATGTTGATGACAATATCTTTGGAGGAAATACTGATGACATGTGCAAGGATTTTCGAAATACAATGCAGAGTGAGTTTGAAATGTCAATGCTTAGTGAATTGTCTTTCTTCCTTCATTTACAAATTTCCCAATCAAACAAAGGCATATTTATTTCTCAAAACAAGCATATAAAGGAAATGTTGAGTAAGTTCAAGATGGAAGAATGTAAACTTGTAGGTACACCTATGGCTACAAGATGTAAGCTCAATAAGGATGATGAATCTACTCTAGCATACTAGACTTTGTACATATCTATTACTGGGAGTTTACTGTATGTGACTGTATCCAGGCCAAACATAATGCAAGTTGTTGGGATGGCGGCTATATTTCAGGTGAAATCAAAGGAAACTTGTGTCAAAGTAGTAAAGAGAATATTCAAATATCCAAAAGTTGCAATGAATTTTGTTTTGTGGTATCCTAAGAGTGAAATTTTTAGTCTGACTACATATATAGATGCAAATTGGGTAGGATGCATAGATGGCCAAAAAATCAAAATTGGTGGAGCGCTATTTCTTGGTGATAGTCTTGTGTCTTGGTTAAGTAAGAAGCATGATTTAGTTTCCTTATCTATAGTAGAAGAAAAATACATTGCGACAACTTCATGGTGTACTTAGGTACTATGGATGAAGTAGAATATTAAGGAGACAAAGATTGAGTTTGATGAACCTAATTCCATTCTATGTGATAATACCAGTGCTATAAATGTCTCAAAGATTCTGGAAATGCATTCAAGGACAAAACATATTGCAATAAAGTATCATTTTTGAGAGAGAAGGTTGCAGAAAAGGAGGTGAAGTTGGAGTATGTTGAAACTAAAGAACAAGTAGTAAATATTTTCACAAAACCACCTCCTAAGGAAACTTTTGAGTTTAGTCAGAAGAATATGGGAGTTTGTGCTCCCTCCTCTTGAATCAAGAGGAAGTACATGTTGAGGGGAAGCTTGGTATCCTTTTCACAAGAAGGCTTAGTGGTCTTACAAAAATTTTGTGCAAAAGTAGTGTGGTATGGAATTAGGGGGGAGTCTATCTGGGAAAAAAGTTTCTAGATTGAGCAGAGTGTTGAAAAGCAAAGAGGGAGTGTTGGCCTTTTCTCATTTATGTCAAAGGGTTAGAAGTGGAAATCAAAATGCTATATCCTCTAAGGGGAGAAATGGAAACTTGGTGGGGAGAATTGGAACTCAAAATGATGTGGGTTCCTGATCTAGACACAAATTCAAGTCTTTGTGTGTGGCCAATATTTTTCTATTTTCCATCAATGACAAAGGGGGAGATTGTTGAACAAAGCTTTTCATTGATGTCAAAGGATTTTATGGTTGTCAAAGAAGTTCATTGTTGTCAAAGGAATATTTTTAGGAGATCGGTGAGAATTAAATGAAGTTGTACTATCACACCTTTTTGTGTTGGTAATTGTATTTTCATATCATTTTGAGTTGAAGAAGTATATATTGCTAGCTATATTGATAAAAGAAGTTAAGGATTTTTTTCTAGTATCAATCTACATTTGTTCATGTTGAAAAAAGTGATCCATAAGTTTAATCCAGAATGTTTTAGTTAAGTTTCTTAGGGTAGAGAGATTTCTCTAGTGGGTATGTGCAGGATCATGATGTGCCAAAAAGTGGTGATATGATGGGTATGTGTAGGGTATGTGGCTGACGACTTTTTTTGAACCCAAAATTGATGAAATGAAAAGGGTTTTTAAAGGAGATTCTTAGCTTTCTACCAATATAAATTATGCTTTACTTTAAATTTAATAAATAATTATTATTCATTTTCTATTTGAATTATGACTAAAGTCATGATTGATAGGCTAATTGAAAAACATCCATAGCTTTCAAACGGTGTCACATTTTTTGAATCCAAAACATGCATCACATTCTATCCTTTACATATTATAGGATTAAAAAAAATGAATTTCATGAAGTTTTGACCAAGTTAAGATGGTCAGACATACGAGTTTTTATATTTTTTGAAAGTTGTAATAAAAAATTCATAATTAATTATTTACTGGGAAAAAAATTACAAAAAAATATGCATCACATCGAGACATGATTCCTCTACTTATATCTAAAATATTATCATTTTATTGTGGTTAGGGTGGTTAAACAGACACCTTATTTTTTCCCTAAAATTTAAGTACTATTGCATTGAAATTTCAAATTTTCACCATATATATATATATTATAAAGAAACCTAGTAGTTTAGAAACTACATTAAATTTGCTACAGATTCTATTCTTACATATTTTTGAAAGAATATAGATAACTTATTCAATTTTTTATGTCAAGTTGCCTAACTCTAATTTTTCTGAAATTTTCGCCACTTAAGGTCTTGTTTTTTCCATGATGATCCCGCACATACCCTAGCAATACAATCATGTTTTTTATTTCTTCAAAAGGCGAGTTTGGCTCTACAATTTGAATGGGGAGTATTCCTACACATGTTCTATCATATTCTAGAGTTTTTGGAGGATATGTTTAGCATGCAAGAAGTTTCAAGTGATAGAAGGCTCTTGGTGTTTGAGAACTATGCAATAATGGCTAGTAGTGTGTGACATTCAAAGTTAGTGTGTGGTGTTAAGATATGACCTATTCAAGGTACATGTGGAAGTGCATAACATCATGTTCTTTTTGTGGGAAAAAATATGATTTAGGACCAAACTATTACAAGTTTGATGTAATTTGAATTTAGGTCCACCTCATGTCGCCTTGGTTAATTCTAGACCCTTGGCCAATATGGAGTAATTTTTATTTAATGTCTTGTAAATAATCACGAGTTGCAAAAATGCATAGTGTAACGTGTAATTAAAGAAAAGGTGGTGAGTGAATATACAAGGAGATGATTGTTTGAGCATGAGTTATTCAATGTGAAGTATCTCAATTATTGTGCACTATTATCAAAAGATCTTAAGGAGTGTAGTAGAGTGTTTGAATCTTCAGACTATTTGTAAGTTGTGTAATCAGCATTGAAGGTTTGCAAGCTTTATCATTATATTTATGTTTGACTGGTGTTCTTCTCATAGAGCTGGTGCTTAGATAATTGTATTGGGGATTCGTGTCTCTAGTAGGTTGGTGTCTTCAAATACATTTGGGGATTGGTGTCTCCAATGGGTTTGTGTTTACTTCATATTGTAAATTCCCTTATTATATTATTGTTTTGTGAGGTTAGATCTGGACAATAGATCCAAGCAACTATTCTCACTGTGGTTTTTCCCATCTTGTGTTTCCATGTATATGGTGTTCTCTTATGTGAATGTGTGTTCATGATTATTGCTTGATTAGCAATAGTGAAGATTCAAGTAACTTCATGTTTAGTTATATGTGTTGAAGTTAAGAGTTTTAAATAGATTTTATCTACTAATTCAACCCCCCCTCTCAATAGATTGTGTGCCCTTCACAATGTATATATGTATATGTGTATGTGTGTATATATACATATGCATGCATGCTTGCATACATATATGTATGTAAGTATATACACATACATGTATGTATGTATACACACATACATACATATATGTGTATACATACATACATACATACATATGTATGTATGTGTGTATGTATGTATATATGTGTGTATGTACATATACATATAGGCATGTATGTATGTATACATATATACATATATATATATATATATGTATGTATACATATATAGATATATATATGCATGTAGACATATATAGATATATGTATGTATAAATATATAAATATATGTGTATATACATATATACATACATATATGTGTATATATATGTAAATATACATACATACATACATACATACATAAATACATATGTAGACACCTAAATATATACTTTAAACTCAACTCAATCAAAGGTTTGCATGTGATTCATTTGAGTGTTGAATTTGTCTTAATTTTTTATGATATTTCATTTGTTTCATTTGCATTCATCCAATATATATGTATATGTATACATATATATATATATACATATGTATATATATGTTCATATGTATATATGTATAAATATGTATGTATATATGTATACATAAAAAAATATTCAAAAATAAATTGTAAGTTCAACTAATGCCAAGAATGATAGCATACCTACTATCGATTCAAGACTTAACTAAAATAATAGTTAATTAATTAATTTTTTAATTTAGATTAAAAATTTAGATTTTTTATGAATATTTTCTATTTAAATTTTATTAATTTAAAAAATAAAATATAAAACAATATTCATAAAGAAAGGAAGGTGGTATACAACACATCCACAAGTCTGACAAAAGAACTATTACAAAAGGGTCAAGCCCAAACAACATAATAAAGTTGTCATGGCTATGGCAGGCGGAGGAGGGTCATGATCATCAAGCTTCACTCAAACATTACCGAAGATGTCATCATCTATCAAATCCCAACTAGTGAGAGTAGCAACATCTTCTTCATTCTCCTTAGGATGCTATTGAGTGCAAACCAAAAAGATGGTGACCAACACATGGGAGAAATTGTCAATGTCGAGCCAACCAAATTTCCACCTTAGAGATGGAAGACGTGAAGTTTGAGGTCATCATCCATAGGCAATAGAGCTTGAATATTTTGAGGCACATGACCACGAGAGTGAGAACCATACTATCTATGGCTATCACACTAGAAAGAGTGGTTGCGTCCATGTTGATGCCTTCAAGAGGAGATGAAGTTGGAGGAACCAAAGAAATAATTCATGTATTATTACCCTAGTGGTCCACTAGCTCTTGAGATGTGAAAATTAAAGTGGAACCTTGCTAGCTTTCACTTGAATCTATATAAGAACTGTGATAGGTCGAATATAAGCGTTAGAAAACGAGCAGCAAACTAAAGAGTGCAAATAGACACCAAAACAACCTACACCTCAAGATTAGCCTAAGTTGGAATCAACACAAGATAAAAGCAACAAATGGAACATTATACCTTGTCTCGAATCGATCCTTTGGTTGGCCCTTCGATCTTTGATGTGTATGCTCCTTGGATGGCAAGTAGATGCAAGATGTGAAGTGTGAGATGCAAGATAGTTGGACAAAATGGATGCAAATGGCTAAGTGTAGATTGAGAAACAAAACTGCAAGAGTTTGGCTAGCAAAATGATCTCCCCCAAATGAGAGAAAAGAGGGGGTATTTATAGGAATTTTGAGAATTCCTAGAAGAAATGGATGGCCAAGATTGAGCCACCAATGATCAAGATGTAGGGCTAAGGTGAGTTGAGAACTCACAAGCCCTCACATCTTGACATGTGGCATGTGATATAGCCCTAAAAGGTGAAGTGGACATGAGGTGGAAGGATGGTACATGACATGGAGGGAGGTACAAAGTACCTTGGGATTGGACAAGATCTCCTCATAAAGGAGGTACTTGTCCCCATGTGGGTGAGAGGACAAGTGGGGAATTAAAAATTCCTCAAATATCCTTATGGGGATGAGAGAAGGAATTTAAAATTCCTTAAATGCATTGGGATTAAATGTGAATTAAAAATTCACATGGGAAGTGGAGTGCCTTGTCCAAAAGGAGAAAGCCTTTAATAAGGTTGACCAAGGACACATGTCATAAAGGACATGGGGAAGAGAAAAGGAATTTAGTATTCCTTGAAAGATGAGAGTGGAATTAAAAATTCCTCAAAGGACTTTGGGAAGACAAAAGGAATTAAAAATTCCTTGGGGGATGGGAAGATTTGACTAAAGGGGGTGATTAGACAAGTTGATGAGGGGTTAGAGGAAGGTTAGGTGGCTAAGAGAGATTAGAGGCCAACTTGCAAAAGTTGGAGGATGTGACACATCCTAATCAAGGATTAGGCATGTGCACACCTTAATGATGAGATTAGAAGATGGATTAGGATAAGATAAAAATGATGGAGGATGTGACATGAAGGGAATTAAATAAATGGAATATTTATTTAATTCAATTGATGGAAGGAGGATTAAAAAGATAAGGTATTATTGATTAAATACCTTAGGGATTTGGCAGAATTAAAGTTATTAATTAAATAATAGCAGTATTACTTAATTAACGAAAATAAGACGAAAGGGGATGAATTTGGATAAATTAAGTGTCCAAATTTAAACGTCTACAAGAAAATTAGAGAAAATTATTGTTTTATTTTATAAAGAAATTTTTTTATCGACAACACTGTGAGAAAAAAGAGTAGCATTCCTATCTTTCCAAATACTAAAGATAATATCCACCTTGAAAGCATACCAAATCTAGGTATACTTGTGTGGGATGCAAGGCTAGTCCCCAAGTAAAATCATGTGCCATGAGAAGGTGGTAGGCTTGAAAGGCCTAAAGAAATCATGAATCCGATTCCAAGCTTCTTAAGCCTAAGAACAAAACTAGAAAAGATACTTAAGAGACTCAATTTGACTACATAAAGAACAATTAGGATTCAAAATTCCCATGTGAGCTAGACAAGCCCCCAAAGGAAGCAATGGTTCAATAAGCACCAAGCAAAGTAAGCCAACTTGGGTTCCAACATAGTAGATAAAATGCCTTGAAATCTTTTTTTCCATATCTTGTTAGAGGATTGTAGCTGTCAGTGAAGATTGAGTTGATCCACCATATGCAAGTTTGGAGGCAACCAAGAATAACCTTTAGATGGCTTGCAATTCCAAATGGGAGTGTTTGGAAACCGCTTCTAGTCCTTCCACCAAGGTTTGACACATCACACACTGATCTTGTTACACATTTGTGGAGGAATGGAATCAATAACCATTTGGTAAGTCTCCTAGTCTTGATTAGAGAATCTATAATTCGATTTGAAGGTGCATCAAGAAAGAAAATTCTTGGTGGTTCGGTAAATGAAATATGGTATAATTATTGACCCACATTTGAAATTTTTTAAGGCATGATTCCAAGGTAGGAGAGCCAATGGTCTCCCTTGAGAACTTAGAAGTGAGATCCATCAAATAGAGTATTGGTTAGTGGATAAACCATTATGAAAATCATCTACAACCCAAAAAATCCAACATTTAATGGTTTTCCAAGATTTCTAAATTCTTTTGATAACCAAAGTCCCTTGAATAGAAATTGGTTTACTCATGGTGAGAAGAGTTCCTAAGTCCAAGCCTTTCTAGGCTGAAGAATTTTGAGGAGTGCCCGTGCTAATGCAATTATGAACAAGTATATTCCAAGCTTCATTATTGTGGAGCACTCTAATTATCTATTTAAAACACAAGGTAATTCCTTGATGATGAATTAAAATTTTAATCCCAAGCCTTCGGCCTCATGAGGGAGGCAAAAAAATTCCTAGGCTACATGATGGAAGCCTTAATGCCCATTGTTAGAATCCCAAAGAAAATATTTATGTATCTTTTCAACCTTCAAGTAAGAAGCCTTGGAAGGGACCCAACATGAGGAGTAGTAAACATGAGTGGCCACCAAAATCTTGGAGAAAATTTGGAATTTTCTAGCTAGTGAAAGAGGCTTGGTAATCTAATACTAAAGCTTCTTCTCAATTTTCACAATAACAACCTGCCAAAGATGTAAAAGAGTGACATGGAAAGCAAAGGGTATTGCCAAAAACTAGAATATCTCCATGTGCTCAATCTATTTCCAATAAAAATGATCAATCCAAGCCAGCTTGGAAAGAAAGAATTTTTCTATAACATAAGGTCTTGTGCTGGTGGATGTTGGAATCAAAAGCTTGAAAAAAAACCTCTAGGCATTGAAGAGCATGTTTGATGTTATCTTCTTCCTCATAGAGAGTGAGAAAAGAGTTGACAGCAAAATGACCATTCACAAGTTGTTGATAAAAAATAGGAATACAAATCCTCTTGACATGGGATTATTAAACAACTTGAGCAAGTAAGTAACAAAAACCTTCAAGCTATTATGATTCAGAGAGGATTGTTTCGCACTAGCGGAAGGTGTTGAATTTTCTAATGGAGTACATCACTCTAGATGGTCGTTACACAAGAGTCTTTGGGCATCATTTCATTCTCCTCAACCACTTTAGGCATCAGGTTAGGGTTTCTTTTCCATTCTATCTCGCCTCTTCTCTGAACACTAGTTTGTAGAACCATAGACAAAACCCAACTAGGCATTCCATTCTCCACAAAGGCTTTCTTGTTTTAATTTATGATCACTTTAAGGCCATGTCAGCTCTATCCCACCAGACTCCCTCTTCTAAGGATAGGGTATTTGTTAAGGGGAGAGGGAAATTTAGTGACTCTCCTAAGAAGAAGGGGAAGAGAAAGATCTTGGAGGACTCCTCCTTTGATGTAAATGACGAGGACCCATAGTCAACCCCATCGTCTGAGTACTCCAGCTACCCTGATACCAACAGAGATGAGAGGCCCCATTTTCCTATAAATCTCAAGGTGGAGGACCACTACTTTAAGGCTGAACAGGAATTCCCTGCTGATGTTCTTGGTATAGCCCGCAATGGGTATGTGGACTTTTTATGTTAATTAGATGGGTGTTCTTTGAAGTTAAGGAGATTAAGCTGAACCAGAGAGCCATGGGTAGTAAAATGGAGAAAGTTGATGACAATAATAATAGAGGTAGTGTTAAGGCCACTGATTTATGGACAAAGGAAGAAAATAAATATATGGTTGAGTGCCTCAAGAAAACTTTAGAATAGTTACAACATTTTAAAAGAAACCATGAAGGAAAGCAATCTAAGATGGAGGAGCAGCTTAGGAACATCAAAGATTCTCTCCACAAAGTGTTGGTTACGAGACATAAAATTTTAAAGTCTACTGCAAAGACCATGAATACCATGGTGGAGAATCTGGAAAATGCCTATCAAGTAAGGATGGTTGTGTTTGTTGATGTGGACAAAGAGGAAGGCCAGCTAGATAGTGGAGGGCCGAGCAATAGGACTAGAGCGAACTTGAAAAGGAAGGAAGACCAGGCTTTAGTGAATATCTGGGAGATCAAGAAGTTTGCACTTAATATGAACAAATTGGAGCAGGAGGCGGCGGAGATCCTTAGGACTTTGGCCTAGTGGCCATATTTTTCATGGTTTTTTGTTGGTTTTTTTTTGTGTTGCCTTGGTTCCCATTGTTTTCTTCTTTATGGGCAACATTTTTTTTGTCTAGGCTCTATTAATGTTCTATCTTTCGCTCTATTACTGTTAAGGGTTTCAGGTACCCTTCAAAACCTGTTTGTTCCTTAATCAAAAACAAAAAGCTTCAAGGTAAAAGTACAAACCTATGTCACACTTTTGTAAAAGAAATGACCAACACAAATACTATAGACACATAAAAAATTGCCAGACCCGCAAACCACATTTTTCTATGTCAAACATCCTCCTCACATAATTAAATTATTTAATTATGTAATAATGTCATAATTCCTAACTATTTCCTCGTAATTATTTAAATAAATAAATTTTATTTATTTATTTAAATATGTCATTAATTCCTTATGTTTGCTTATAATTAAATAAATTCCTATGATTTATTTAATTATTGTCCGCCTTATCCATTTTCTTCATAATTAAATAATTATTATTAATTATTTAATTATCTTATTGATTTTTCTTCTAACCTTAAATTATTTATTTAAATTCCCATTCTCACTTTCCCACTAAGTAAATAATTTGAAATATTTATTTACTCTCACATGACCCCACCACTTTTGAATTAAATTAATTGCTAATTCAAAAGGTCAACTTTGCCTTATAAATCAAATAATTTTAAATTATTATTTGATTTTCTAGCAGTCTCTTTTTTCATGCCCAATATCCTCTTGTCACATGCATTCCTGTCCATTGATTTCATTTTTCTAAAATCAAATCTCATCCCTTCATTTCAAATTTTTACCTAACCCTAATTGTTGGTTGTCACATTTAATGTTAGCCTTTGATCTTAGGACATCTCTCAGCTAAAAATCCTAGCCATTCATCCAAAATTGACTTTTCTATAAAAAGGAAATTTCAACCTCATTTGTCACACTTTGTACACTTCATACCTCTTGAATTCTTGTTGGCATACTTCATACTTGCAATTTCTAAGTGCATTGTAGCTTTTGAATAGAATCCTTCAATATTTGCTTAGGGATTTGTCATAGGTCAATAGTTGCTCATCAAAATTTGAAAGCAAACATCATTTTGCAGCAAATGGAGAATGGCAATGAAGGTCAATCATGGAGGGCATGAAGGCTATTTGGTGAAGCTTTTCCTTTGTTTTTATGCATTTTTACTCCATTGTACTTCATTGTTTAGCGAGGGTTTTGTTTGTGCATTTGTTTTCATGCTAACCTAATTTTTTTCCTTAGTTACATTGGTGAACCTGACGTGAAAACACTTTTTTTGCAGATTTCCATATGGTTTTTCATCATTTTTTGTAGGTATAGGTACAAAATTTCACAATTCCAACTTTTTGAGCTATATGATGCATCACGATGCATCTGCATTCAGGAACAATGCATTTGTAGTTCTAAGACACATCTGCTAGCCTGAACGATGCAATCGACCTGTTACAATGCATCTGCTAGTTTGAATGGAACATCTGTTGTTGTGACACATCTGACAGGAAGAACGACGCATTTGCCTAGTAAAGGTTTACTTTCAGTTTCATTAGGTTAGTCCTTTTTGGGTTACTAATCTGTTGTTGGTAGCATGTGGCAAGCTGGAAGGAGATGCTAGCCTTTGTTTGTTGATGATTTTATAACTCTTTTTCAATCTTAAAAGCAAGCAAGCAAGCAAACAAACAAACAAAAAAATGCATTCACATTTCATGGCTTAAAATGAACATGCATTCTCTCATGGGATTAAAATGAACACAACTTGCATTGAAACTCATCAAGGCTAAAATTTACATGCATTTTCACAACATTGGATTAAAATAAACTTTTTTTGCCTCACAATAAGCTTGGGATAAAATGAATAAGTGTTTGATGTGTCTTGTGGTGTAGTGACAACCTTTTTGTGTATATGAAATTCTCTTGTGCCTTGTTGTGATCTAGAGAAACAAAAACACTTAGAGGTTGTTACTTTTCCACCCACATATTTCAAATTGGACATTAAAATGAACAATCTTGTTTTCACTTTTGTGTAACCTCGATTCAATAATAAAAGTATCCTCTCCCCTTGCGCTCTTGTGCAATCCTAGGTGCAAGAGAAATTCTTATTGAATCTAGGAATTGGGCCTTCCTTGGTGGGAAAAAGTACTCACCCCAAGGCGACTCAAACCGGCAACGAAGCTAAAATCCAAGCTACTCCTGACCGGTATACAAATGTGAATGCTAATGGAAAACTTAGCATTACAAGTGTAGATTTATTATGTAGACAAGTTTATCTTGCCTCACGCATAACCACCTGAACGGGTGCCTGAACTAATAACCTTTTGTGTAGTTTCCAAAATCCCTTTCTATTTGTTGGTGTACCAAAGGTCGTTTCCAAGCCATCCCACGTTCTCGCAGTTCTTAGTAGAGGTGAAGATTTTGTCATGGGAGAGTCATGAGAAATCAAAGCTTGGTTGACCTAAAGAAGTGAGTGTCATGGAGGGGAGCCAATGTGGCCAAGCTTCTAAGTCACCCACTAAGAATAAGTGTGTCTAGAGAAATCCAAGTGGAAATCTAGTGAATATAGTCCTTGCCATCCATAGGGTTGTGATTGTCTTCAATGTGCTTTATTTCAACATTTCAAGAAAAAATCATGTGTTTTCCAAGTGTTTTCTGAATCAATAAACACATAAGACACCTTTTACAAATCTGGAAAGTTTCATTCAAACTAGAACAACTTAAAAAAAAATTCAAAATTGCAAGAAAACCAGACCTTGTTCAAATTCCAACGTAATTGTGCCTTAAACAACACATTTGTTTTTTTCCAACGCAATTACTGCCTGAAACAATGCATTTCCTTTTTTGCAATGCAATTGCTACCTTAAACAACACATTTTCTTTTTTGCAATGCAATTGTTGCGTTAAACAACATATTTTCTTTTTTGCAACGCAATTGCTGCCTGAAACAATGCATCTTCCTTATTGCAATGCAATTGAATGTCATAAACCGCAATTGCCTGCCACCAAAAAAAATAACATAATTTGGGTTGCCTACCTTAGGATTAAGTCATACCTTTGCATTATCATTCTCTAGAATTCACTATCATGTCTTCAATTCACCTTGATATGCTTGCTAGTCAAGTTGAATACTAGTTACTCCATAATGGTCAATACCAACAAGTCGTAGACTTCAAAAGACAATTCATCCAATCCAAATACCAATTCCCTTCCTACCAACAATCCATAAGTCCCAGTCATTCAACTATCTACCCTCACTATCAACCTCACTTAACACAAGCCATACCATTTATACATAACAAACATCCATTTATTACCCTTCCACTAATCCCTTCCAAGCCTCCATGTCCTATCCTAGTCCTTCATCCACTAACCCCTTCCAAGTCTCCACGTCTTATCCTAGTCCTTCATCCACTAATCCTTTCCAAACCTGTAATGCCCCGTCATAATAACCTAAGGAATGTTGCAATTGTGTATAAAAGTGTAATAATTTTTTTTTAAAAGTATAATTACTAAGTTAATTAGTTGCATACATTCATTAAGTTACGCGATGTTACAGTACTTTGAGTTTCCATAGACGACTTTAGTATTTCGCATTGCACATATTAATTAACATTAACATAAAGATAAACATTACATATCATTTGGAATCCCATTCAAGATAAAATTAAGTACTAACATGTTTCATACATCGCATTTGATAAAATATACAATACTCATCCATCTGATGAGGTAGATCAAATAATAATTACAATTTACATTTACATTGTTCACCTCATATACAATTGAGGGATGTTTTCAAATACAAGATTTACAAATTACAATGAAGAAGTACACATAAGTTTCCAAGTGCGAGCTCTCCATCCATGAAGCTCTCGATGCCATGATCACAAAACTGGGGACCCAACGGAGTAAGGTGCACACTCCACCCAACCATGTGGTACCCGTAGATCCACCCCCCATGCTAGGAGATAGTAATATGGTTACCTAGACATAATCTACTAACCCTAGACACTAGTACATAACAAACTATTGGTTACATTGCTTCCAGATTTAAGATAATTGAATGTACTAAATACACAAGGTTAACTGTTATTTTAGGTGGAGTGTCATCACAATATTGCAAAGGTTACCCTGGTGTTTCTTCCTAGGTTCGGCCCCCAACTTGGGTTACCCTGGTAACCTCTTACGAAACTCAGCCCCATTGCAAACTATTGCAGAATCGAATGTCTCTTAAAGAAACAAGACACCGATTTGTCATTTCAGGCCTTCTCATCTTATACTCAAGACTGAACTAGCTCAAGAGTCATAAGCGAGGCATTAACATCTTGTTAAGAGTTTTAATCTAACTATTGTGTTATTTAGTTATCACTGACTTACTAACTCTTTGTAAGTTACCCTGACACCACTTTGTGTGTCAGCCCTTACAAAAAGCCACTCCCCTAAACATAACAAAGGTATTCTAGGTTTTCTTGACTAAGGCAACATGGTGTACAAATTACCACATAAAATTTCTACACTTTCATAACGAACAAATGTTCACAAACTCAGGTGTCTACTCACCATACAATACCACGTACACATCCTTAGCCAACACAAGAATTCAATAAAAACAAACACATTACCCCACGTTATCCAACTTGTCTGGAAGACTTGTTCATTTAAAACTTTCCCCAATATGCCCAATAAGAAACACAATTAAAAGGCAAATTGAAAAATAAATATCTACTATTCAGATATACTAAATCCATCAAGGCAATAATTTGAAGTATAAAATTATTCTTTTAAGGTATAATTTAACTTCTATTCATTTTGAACAACAAATCCACAATATGCCCAATTTCATAATCTTTTACTAAAATAAAATCCATATACACTCTAAAAACATCAGATTAATCTAAATACCAATAACTTTGTAGTAATGAATTAATTATTAAATGTCTATATTTAAACATTTAATAAACTACTTTTAAATATCCTACTTATAAATCTAATTTATAAGTTTCTAAAAACTTTTAAGAATAAAATTAATACAGTTAAATATATTCATGTTCCAAATAAATATATATATATATATATAATCATATTCATATATATATATATATATATATATATATATATATAAATACAATTATAATATATATATGAATGAAACTTTAAAATGAAATTCGAATTTCAATATATATAACTTTTAAAAAAGAAATCGCATCGAATTTTTTTAAAAGTAATCAAAGCTTAAGGTTCGCAGCCTGGCCGCGGCTCCCAGGGTTGGGGAGAGGGCGCGGCCCTTACCAGGGTTGCGCCTAGCAACCATGGTGGCTGTTGTGCACAGCCTTGGCGGCTGCGCCCACCATGATAAGAAATGGGGAGGGTTTCAGCCCTCCCCAACACTACTAAAAAAAATTTAAAAAAAACTTCAACATTCGTCGTACTGCGTTTTTTATAAAACGCGATTTTTTTTTTTAAAGAAGATTTCAATAATAAATTTCACCTATAGGGCGTATAAACTCAAATTTTAATATAAATAACAAGATCCTTTCACAATTCAATTTATAATTATATATATATAATAACATATATATATAAATATATGAATATATATATAATTCCACAGGGTTATCAAGAATTTCAATGAGTTTTTTAACAGGGTTACAATGGGGTAATTGAGGAAACAATTAAATTTCTACAGGGTTTTCAAAAAAAACATGCACAGAAATTTCCATTTAAATTCCCAAATCATTCCTGTAGATTCAATTTCCTTTTCAACAAGTAATTTCCCTCACAGAAATTTAAATAATTTCTACAGATAATATAATACAGAGGTTTTCTGAACCAACAAATTTTCACAAATCAAGTTACAGAGAACAATTTATTTTACGGGAAATACAGGAATTTAAAATTAAACTTATTTCTTTTCACAAAAAATCACTTCCAAAAACTAACAAAATTTATTCACAAAAAGAACATAAAATATTCACAAGAAGAGTACCTGCTTTCCCTCGCTTCAGAAAACTTGCTGGTGAAGAACTTGCCTAAAGCTTCCACAATTCCTTGCCGAGATACAAAACCCAAATAGCAACCAGAATACAAACCAAGAAATCTCCCACAAGTATACAGTATTTCCAAAATAATCATAAACATAAAGTTTTGCAAAAGCTCTGGTATTTTTTTTTTTTTCCTATGAAGAAATTGAATAATCCCTGTGTTTTTCCCCCGGATCCAAAATAACCTCCGTGAACAAATTTCCTCAACCAAAAATCATAATTGCACCCACACACATGTCGAGAAGTACAAAATATCTATTAACCACTTCTCGGCAATCATGCCTTCCAAATTTGCATGCCTTTAATTCATTTATTTAAATTTAAAAATCAAATTTCAAATTGCATGCATTTATTTTATTTTATTTAAATTTACAATTTCCAAATACAAAAATTCATTTAATAAACAAAAATACCATTTCCACAAAAAAAAAAATTAATTTAAATATTGAATCTATTCACACACAATTTTAAAACAATTTAATTTAATTTATTTATTTATTTAATTAAATAAATTTAATCTTTTAAGATCAAACCATTTAACCAAACAAGCTAATTAATTAATTAAATAAAAAGCAACTAATTTCTTCAACATTTAAAAATTAATTTAAATAATAATAAATTAAAGCACAATAAACTAGCATTAAAATTAACCAAATTTACCTTTCAAACAATTTATCCAAACAGGAAGAGACAAGATAATCTATGACTAAGAACTAAAACTGACAGTGTACAGTGACCGGGTTAAAGACTAGACTAGGATGAACCTAACTACTACCTCCCAATCAACATTTTCGTTGAGTCTTGACACGCTCAGACTTGAGTAACCAAGTGGAGTCGGTGTCATGTACCTGCAATCCCTGCAACCAAGCAATAACATGCATATATATATATAAATAAAGCATTGAATAGGCACACCGTGCGGAGAAAATCACAGACATCACAGGGCACTCGCAAGCGAGTGATGCGATTCCATTCTCCACACCAATACACATCACATCAGACTGACGAAATAAAATAACAGTTAGTCCATCATAAACATATACATAACAATAATCATCTGAAAGTAAAACATCTACGCTATATCAAAGCATATCAAAATCAAATATCACAGTACAATGTATCATCATGTCACAGAGTAAATCCACTATCGCTCAAAACCAGTGATCAAAATATCCAAACAAGGTATCATAGTCTAACAATGTGAAAACATAACAACAGAAAACATAAGCATAAATGGAGGGGCAATACATCCTCCCCCCCTAGGATCAAGCTTGCTCCTGAAAGCCTGCGAACAGATAGGGATAAAGTTCCCTCATGCGTGTCGCATCCTCCCAAGTAGCAGAAGCCTTATGGCTAGGATCCCATTGGACCCTCACCTGATCAACGTCTCGGCCCCTGAGACCGAGCATCCGGCACTATAGAATGGCCACGGGCTCCAAAGCCAGTTGCCCGTCCTCTACCTGTAACGCATTCCAATCAAGTACATGAGATATGTCAGGATGATATGGTCTAAGAACTGATACATGAAAAACATCATGAATACGAGACAAACTGGGTGGTAAGGCGAGTCGATATGCCACGGGACCAATTCTCTCTAAAATCTCGAATGGCCCAATGAAACGAGGCACAAGCTTAGAGCCTTTTCCATAACGGATAGGAATCTTTCGCAGTCGCACTCGAAGAAACACTCTATCACCAACAACAAACTGTCGATCTACCCTATGCACATCTGCATATTTCTTTTGCCTATCCTATGCTGCTATCAAATGTTCTCTAATACGGTCAACCTGTTGCTCCATGTCTCAAAGCATCTCAGGTCCAAGTAACACTCTATCCTCTAGTCGATCCCAACTCAAAGGAGTTCGACAAGAACGACCGTATAATTCCTGAAACAGTGGCATACCTATGGAACTCTGATATTCGTTATTGTAAGCAAATTATACTAAGTACAGATAATCCTCCCAACGAGATTGTTGGTCCATTACGTACATCCTAAGCATATCCTCTAATATTTGATTAACTCTCTCTGTTTGTCCATCAGTTTGAGGATGATACACTGAACTAAAGTTCAACTATGTACCTAAAGCATGTTGTAACGAAGTCCATAGGGCTGAAGTAAATACGAGATCTCTATCCGATATAATCCTATGAGGAATCCCATGCAATCGAACTATGTCCTCCATGAATATCCTAGCTACGGATGAAGCATTGTAAGATGATCGTACTGGTGAGAAATGAGCTACCTTAGTCAATTGGTCAACAGTTACCATAATGGCATCATGTCGACGTGATGACGTAGGTAACCCTACAATAAAGTCAACGGATATAATATCCCATTTCCATTCGGGAATGAGATGTGGCTGCAATAATCCAGCAGGATGTTGATGCTTAGCTTTAACTCGCTGGCATTCAAGACATCTCAATACATAGTCAGCAATATCACGTTTCATACCAGGCCAGAAATATAATTGCCGAAGATCAGCATGCATTTTCTTGACTCTTGGATGAGCTGAATACGGAGCTCGATGAGCTTCAGTCATAATTAATGTACAAAGACCCTCGAAATGTGGTACATAAATACGACCTAAATGTCGTAATATACCATCTGATTCTAGGACATACCCTGCAAATTGACTTTCTAAAGGTCTACCAAATTCAATCTCCGACCTCACTTCCTGATATAATCTATCAGTAGGAAGTGCAACTAATATTTGACCTCTCAAATCTACTTCAAGAGTAGTAGCAGAGATCTCATGTCGACGTCGACTAAGAGTGTCAGCCACTACATTCTCTTTTCCTTGAACATATTTTACTTCAAAATCGTACTCACACAAGAACTCCATCCACCGTCTCTGCCTAGCATTCAAGTTAGATTGCGTGAAAATGTATTGCAAACTACGGTGATCAGTATGAAGTTCGAAACGATGACCTAATAAGAAATGCCTCCAACGAACTAATGCATGCACAACTGCAATGAGTTCTAAATCATGAGTGGGATAGTTTAATTCGTGATCCTTGAGTTTGCGAGACTCATAAGCTATCACACGCCCATCTTGCATCAAAACTGCTCCCAAACCCTCTAAAGCTGCATCCGTGCAAACCACAAAATCCTTAGTAGGATCAGGAACAATCAATATAGGCGCATTAGTCAACTTTTCTTTAAGTGTTTGAAAAGCCAACTGACACTGCTCTGTCCAAACAAACTTCTTCCCTTTCCTCTGAAGAGAAGTAATAGGATGGCCGATTCTAGAAAATCCTTCTACAAATCACCTATAGTAACCAGCTAGACCCATAAAACTACGAACTTCACCTACATTAGTAGGCGCGGGCCAATCTACAATAGCTTGAATCTTTGAAGGATCCACAGCAATACGTTTACCAGATATTACATGTCCAAGATATTTAATCTCAGTTTGAAAGAAATCACACTTCTTCAGGTTCGCATACAATTGATTTTCCCTTAAACATTGCAATACCTGTCTCAAGTGTACTTCATGTTCCTTCATGTTTCTCGAATAAATCAAGATATCATCGAGAAATACAAAGGACAAAGTGATCAAGGTATGTACGAAAAACACCATTCATTAAACTCATGAATACTGATGGTGTGTTCGTTAACCCAAATGGTACTACTGTGAATTCGTAGTGCCCATAACAAGTACGAAAAGAAGTTTTATGAATGTCTGCTTCAGCTATACGCAATTGATGGTATCCAGATTTCAAATCAATTTTAGAGAACACATTAGCTCCCTTAATTTGATCAAAAAGATCATCGATTCTAGGCAAAGGATAACGATTCTTAATCGTAACCTTGTTCAATTGACGATAGTCAATGCACAGCCTAAGAGATCCGTCCTTCTTTACGAAGATGACAGGTGCTCCCCAAGGGGATACACTAGGATGAATGAAACCCTTTTCTAATAGTTCCTCTAACTCCTGAGTCATCATTCTATAAGGAGCTCTAGATATAGGCTCAGCTCCAAGAACTAGGTCAACTCTAAAATCTATATCCCTCTTCGGTGGCATTCCAGGTATATCATCTAGAAACACATCAGCGAATTCCCTGAGAATAGGATGATCATCAAGAGACACCTCTCGACTCTCACCTTCTTCTAAATCAGTAACTGTTGTTGCAAACAGTTGACATCCCTGACGAAGACATCTCTTTAATTGCATAGCAGATATCATCCGCAAAGAGATAGGTCTTTGAATACCTACGATTTCCACTTTCGCACCTAAATCATTAATGCAACTAACTGTCTTAAGTCGACAGTCAATTATAGCATGATAAGATGCTAACCAATCCATACCTAAAACTATGTCATACGATCCTAAAGGTGTAACATATAAATCTACTAAGGTAGTTAACGTACCAATTTTAATTTCACAATTATGTACTAAGTTTTCTACTGCTACTTTCACCCCAGAGGCGCATTCAACTTGCCACTTACCACCTTGTTTTACCGCCACAAGACCACAACAGTCAACGATGGTCGGTGAAATAAAGGAGTCAGTGGCTCCGGAATCAAAAAGAATGGAAACACTAACACCATGTAACTTACCTAAAGTCTCGACCACTGTGTTCTAGTGATCGGCTTGGCGGTCATCAACTGCTGCATATACTATATGTGATCGTCCTGCATCACCCACTGTAGGCTCTGAAACTGTAGGTCGAGGCCCAAAACTAGTAGAACCTCTCATCGGACACTGCCTAGCTATGTGTCCCTGTGCCTCTACCGAATCCTCTACCACCCGAAGGTGCATTGGATTGCTGGAAACTACCCCTACTGACGGTAGACTGAGCACTCTGCGCAGGCTGATCCTGCCTATTGCGCTTGTTGCGACCCTTTCCTGTTTGAGGACTATTACCTTGGTGTGGTTGTGGATTATTGTTCTTTTGAGGTGTACGTTGTTGTTGTTGTTGCCCACCCTTTGTGGGTATCTGTTGGTTCCTAGAGGAACCACCTATCTGTGCCTGTCCACCCCGTGGACTGAAACCTGTTGTAGGAGCACTACCAATTTGCACTCCTGTGTGCCCACCTAAAGCCATAACAAGGTTCTCCTCTACTATGCGAGCCTTCTCCACTGCAACTTCCATAGTCTTTGGCTCAAAGACTCGGACACCACCACTAATGCGGGCATTTAAACCTTTGATAAAGTGTTGTACTAGCATAGGCTCATCATCGCCAATACCAACATACTGCTTGAGTTCATAGAATCTACGTTCATATTGCTCAACAGAAAGAGCCAACTGACGTAGATCATGGAACTCGTCAGCCCGTCGCTGCCTCCAGTGTTCCGATAGGAACCATGCTATAAATCTCTCAAGAAACATCTCCCAAGAAACTGACCCAATATCCAAATGGAGCTTCTGCTCCTCCAAGCGCCACCAAGTAGAGGCAAATCCTCTCAAATGCATAATAGCGCATCTTGCACGGGTATTGCTACCGTAAGGGTGCATGGCGAAGCATCTACCAAAATCTAATAGCCAGGTCTCTGCCTCTAAGCCACCTCCTATACCATCAAAGGTAGGAGGGCGTGCCCTCAGTAAGTCCCCCATGTGTCCAACAGTAATAGCATCCTGATGTACTGAGTCATCCACTCTCCTAGGAGATCTATCTCTCTCTAACAACCTCCTGCTCATCTTCTTGTCTAGGTCCAAGACGAGCTAGGACCTCCTCTAATAAAGGACGTATCTGAGAACCCTCTACTCCTGACTATACAGGATTTTGTCCCTCATTCCTCTGATCCATCTATTCTACCTGATCACTATGATGAGGGCTCGGAGGGGAAGTAACCTGAGGGATTGGCCCTCGGCCTCCACCTCGACCTCTACCACGACCTCTTCCACCTCGCCTAGGCATGTTCCTACACATAACAATAACGAGTCTTAGATACTATTCAACCAAGGCTAACAGTTTTGCGACACTACGTACTAGGTCAACCTAATGGGCTCGCGATTACCCAGAGCGTCCAGTGTTTGTAACCTTGGCTCTAATACCAATCTGTAATGCCCCATCATAATAACCTAAGGAATGTTGTAATTGTGTATAAAAGTGTAATAAATTTTTTTTTTAAAGTATAATTACTAAGTTAATTAGTTGCATACATTCATTAAGTTACGCGACGTTACACTACTTTGAGTTTCCATAGACGACTTTAGTATTTCGCATTGCACATATTAATTAACATTAACATAAAGATAAACATTACATATCATTTGGAATCCCATTCAAGATAACATTAAGTACTAACATGTTTCATACATCGCATTTGATAAAATATACAATACTCATCCATCTGATGAGGTAGATCAAATAATAATTACAATTTACATTTACATTGTTCACCTCATATACAATTGAGGGATGTTTTCAAATACAAGATTTACAAATTACAATGAAGAAGTACACATAAGTTTCCAAGTGCGAGCTCTCCATCCATGAAGCTCTCGATGCCATGATCACAAAACTGGGGACCCAACGGAGTAAGGTGCACGATCCACCCAACCATGTGGTACCCGTAGGTCCACCCCCCATGCTAGGAGATAGTAATATGGTTACCTAGACATAATCTACTAACCTTAGACACTAGTACATAACAAACTATTGGTTACATTGCTTCTAGATTTAAGATAATTGAATGTACTAAATACACAAGGTTAACTGTTATTTTAGGTGGAGTGTCATCACAATATTGCAAAGGTTACCCTGGTGTTTCTTCCTAGGTTCCGGCCCCCAACTTGGGTTACCCTGGTAACCTCTTACGAAACCCGGCCCCATTGCAAACTATTGCGGAATCGAATGTCTCTTAAAGAAACAAGACACCGATTTTCCATTCCAAGCCTTCTCATCTTATACTCAAGACTGAACTAGCTCAAGAGTCATAAGCGAGGCATTAACATCTTGTTAAGAGTTTTAATCTAACTATTGTGTTATTTAGTTATCACTGACTTACTAACTCTTTGTAAGTTACCCTGACACCACTTTGTGTGTCGGCCCTTACAAAAAGCCACTCCCCTAAACATAACAAAGGTATTCTAGGTTTTCTTGACTAAGGCAACATGGTGTACAAATTACCACATAAAATTTCTACACTTTCATAACGAACAAATGTTCACAAACTCAGGTGTCTACTCACCATACAATACCACGTACACATCCTTAGCCAACACAAGAATTCAATAAAAACAAACACATTACCCCGCGTTATCCAACTTGTCTGGAAGACTTGTTCATTTAAAGCTTTCCCCAATATGCCCAATAAGAAACACAATTAAAAGGAAATTTGAAAAATAAATATCTACTATTCAGATATACTAAATCCATCAAGGCAATAATTTGAAGTATAAAATTATTCTTTTAAGGTATAATTTAACTTCTATTCATTTTGAACAACAAATCCACAATATGCCCAATTTCATAATCTTTTACTAAAATAAAATCCATATACACTCTAAAAACATCAGATTAATCTAAATACCAATAACTTTGTAGTAATGAATTAATTATTAAATGTCTATATTTAAACATTTAATAAACTACTTTTAAATATCCTACTTATAAATCCAATTTATAAGTTTCTAAAAACTTTTAAGAATAAAATTAATACAGTTAAATATATTCATGTTCCAAATAAATATATATATATATATGAATCAAACTTTAAAATGAAATTCGAATTTCAATATATATAACTTTTAAAAAAGAAATCACATCGAATTTTTTTAAAAGTAATCAAAGCTTAAGGTTCGCAGCCCGGCCGCGACTCCCAGGGTTGGGGAGAGGGCGCGGCCCTTACCAGGGCTGCGCCCAGCAGCCATGGTGGCTGTTGTGTGCAGCCTTGGCGGCTACGCCCACCATGATAAGAAATGCGGAGGGTTTCGGCCCTCCCCAACACTGTTAAATTTTTTAAAAAAAAAAACTTCAACATTCGCCGTACTACGTTTTTTATAAAACGCGATTTTTTTTATTTTTTTTTTAAAGAAGATTTCAATAATAAATTTCACCTGTACGGCGTATAAACTCAAATTTTAATATAAATAACAAGATCCTTTCACAATTCAATTTATAATTATATATATATATATATAATAACATATATATATATATATATATATGAATATATATATAATTCCACAGGGTTATCAAGAATTTCAATGAGTTTTTTAACAGGGTTACAATGGGGTAATTGAGGAAACAATTAAATTTCTACAGGGTTTTCAAAAAACACACACACAGAAATTTCCATTTAAATTCCCAAATCATTCCTGTAGATTCAATTTCCTTTTCAACAAGTAATTTCCCTCACATAAATTTAAATAATTTCTACAGATAATATAATACAGAGGTTTTCTAAACCAAGAAATTTTCACAAATCAAGTTACAGAGAACAATTTCTTTTACGGGAAATACAGAATTTAAAATTAAACTTATTTCTTTTCACAAACAATCACTTCCAGAAACTAACAAAATTTATTCACAAAAAGAACATAAAATATTCACAAGAAGAGTACCTGCTTTCCCTCACTTCAGAAAACTGACTGGTGAAGAACTTGCCTGAAGCTTCCACAATTCCTTGCCGAGATACAAAACCCAAATAGCAACCAGAATACAAACCAAGAAATCTCCCACAAGTATACAGTATTTCCAAAATAATCATAAACATAAAGTTTTGCAAAAGCTCTGGTATTTTTTTTTTTTTCCTATGAAGAAATTGAATAATCCCTGTGTTTTTCCCCCGGATCCAAAATAACCTCCGTGAACAAATTTCCTCAACCAAAAATCATAATTGCACCCACACACATGTCGAGAAGTACAAAATATCTATTAACCACTTCTCGGCAATCATGCCTTCCAAATTTGCATGCCTTTAATTCATTTATTTAAATTTAAAAATCAAATTTCAAATTGCATGCATTTATTTTATTTTATTTAAATTTACAATTTCCAAATACAAAAATTCATTTAATAAACAAAAATACCATTTCCACAAAAAATTTAATTTAAATATTGAATCTATTCACACACAATTTTAAAACAATTTAATTTAATTTATTTATTTATTTAATTAAATAAATTTAATCTTTTAAGATCAAACCATTTAACCAAACAAGCTAATTAATTAATTAAATAAAAAGCAACTAATTTCTTCAACATTTAAAAATTAATTTAAATAATAATAAATTAAAGCACAATAAACTAACATTAAAATTAACCAAATTTACCTTTCAAACAATTTATCCAAACAGGAACAGACAAGACAATCTATGACTAAGAACTAAAACTGACAGTGTACAGTGACCGGGTTAAAGACTAGACTAGGATGAACCTAACTACTACCTCCCAATCAACATTTCCGTTGAGTCTCTACATGCTCAGACCTGAGTAACCAGGTGGAGTCGGTGTCATGTACCTACAATCCCTGCAACCAAGCAATAACATGCATATATATATATAAATAAAGCATTGAACAGGCACACTGTGCAGAGAAAATCACAAACATCACAGGGCACTCGCAAGCGAGTGATGCGATTTCATTCTCCACACCAATACACGTCACATCAGACTAATGAAATAAAATAACAGTTAGTCCATCATAAACATATACATAACAATAATCATCTGAAAGTAAAACATCTACGCTATATCAAAGCATATCAAAATCAAATATCACAGTACAATGTATCATCATGTCACAGAGTAAATCCACTGTCGCTCAAAACTAGTGATCAAAATATCTAAACAAGGTATCATAGTCTAACAGTGTGAAAACCTAAGGCATGACATCATAAATTGACCTTCATGTCAAGATCAAGGTAGTCCATCCCATGACCCCATCCTTAAATCCATTCAAGAAGTCCTTCTAGATAATCATAGCATTCAAAATACACCTATCCTTGACAAAGATTCCATTCCCAATCATTTCGTCCAAGACAATCCCATCTTTGACAAAGACATTTCTATTGATCAAGAAACCCAAAACAATCTACTCATCGACCTTTATGCCATTCATGATCAAACATTTGAGGATAATCCTACCCAAACTCCGAACACATCCATTTCCCAAAATGAGACACTTGCCTCCTTTGGACACATAGATGATCTTCCTCTTGAACAAGAGTCTTCTACTCTGGACATATTTGCAAATGATCAAGCTATAGTTGAAGTTGGTAGACTCTATGACAACGACCATAAAGATGGTTTCAACATTTACTTGGAAGCACCAATAAAATCATTTGAATCATACATCTCACAAAATCAAACCAAATATATCAATCAAAAATATATACCCCATGTCAGTGAAGCGACAACTTCTTATCAACTAGGATCATCTATCTTTGTAAGAGAAGGCTTTCTTACAGATGAGAAAATACTGAGTAATGATCTACACATACACAATGATGGGATTACATCTTTCTTCCAAAATGAAAAATACCCCATTGCAAACAAAATATGTCAGAGCATGTAGTATCAAGGAAAAGGGCTAGGCATACACGAGCAAGGCATTTGAGAACCAATACACTTTTATGAAAATCCTAGACATCAAGGTCTTAGTTATTCCTTAGTCGGAGAATCTAATGATGTTAGTCGTACAGTCTCTATATTGGGGGAAAATTTATCTAATACAAACATTAAAATGGGGGCCATGAGTAATCCTTGTCATAAGGTTTTTGCCAACACTCCTTTCATCCACACCATAAACCATCATTCCAAAATGAATAAACTTTCCATTTGGAACCAACAATACAAAATTATTACAAATCAAAAGTTCAAAATCAAATGTCAAAGGCCATTGAATTAAACAAAAATCCAATTGGAGAAATAGAGTTAAAATGGATCCCAAAGAAAAATAGATCAAGCAAAGAAAATATGCCAAATCCAAAAGTCAATCAAAATCTGGAGCCACAAGAAAAGAGGACTCCCACATATAATAAACATCCACCTCCTTCAAAATGGTCATGAAGCAAGGCATATCAAAGTGTTGGTTCCAAATGCTATCCTAATCAAAATTCCAAACTCCCCCATTCAACATCCCAAGCTTGGAAAATAAAAAGTGATTCATCTGAATGTCCACACAAACCTTCCACATCTACCATCATCGATCACAATCCTACATCACACCTAAAGTCTAAAACACATAAATCCCAAATTCGTTGCATCTTGGCAGCAACCTTTATCATAAGGACTCTCATGGCACTCTATCGCGATGTGTGTATTTTGATAAGGCCAACTCTAGTATCAAAAAGGATCACAATGACATCAATCAATTGTATGCAAGCACTATGATCTTGACAAGGCAACTACTTCATAAAGGTCATTATTGGCATATCATGGCACCAATATCTACATCAACACCCTCTGTGCATTCAAAACATTCAGTGATCAACTAAAATATCAAGGCCATCTAGAAATATCAAAAATACAAAAAAAAAAATAGTAAAGAGAAAAATTTCATCCAATAGTGAAAACCATTCTTATGGCATTTTTGATATGTACCATGATGAAAACCTTGCAAATAGGTGTCATGTGTAAAATAAATTATCTATGTATACTTTTACACTTGGGGGCAAGTCATCTCATCTCACATGCCTTCCTTATGACATTTTCATCTATCCATCTAAGTCCTGGCATTTCCATTTGTTTTTCTCTCCTAATTTTATCTTTATAAGGATTGGGGTACAAATATAAATCATGCTTTGGGAAAATTATTCACATGTTTATCCTTTGGTCACATACTATTCATTAAACAACAAGTCATGGCCTTCATAGCATTATCTAGACCCATATATTTGATAAAACTAATTATTCCTATGCGACATTGTCCTTGAAGATCATATGGAAATTCCTCTAGTCTCATGTCTCCTATCTTTTACCAATGCCACCTATCATCCTTTCATGTATGTCACCCATCTTGGTTTTCCCTTGTCAAACGGTCTAAGGATACTCCATCGCATTCAGTCTTGAAAAGACTTCATTCCAAATGGAAGAAATCTAATCCATACAATCTTTCTATGCATCCTAGCACATCATCCAAAACGTCCCTTGGCTTTGTTCCTAGCCTTGTTGCAAACCTTGATCCTTTGGTCATATTATCATCATCCTCATGTTGTTTCAGGATGTGTCTTTCCTACATCAAACAACGTCATCATCATCATCACCTATGAATTGGTATTCAACTTGACTAAGGGCTCAATCACGTTTATCCTTGGATTCTTTTGTTGGAATATGGCTTCAAGTGGTTTTATTGATGGAAACTGAAGTCATTTCCATGATCTACAGCTCAGTATCTAGTCATATCGACAGATAAAGTGAAATATTGTGTGTTTTTGACAGAACACTTGAAGAACAGGGTATTCGGTCAGTCAATTAATTTGTCTACTTCACTAGATCATCGTTTTGAGTTGTGGATCCCTGGAATTGCTTGTTGAGCACATATGTTATCTTATTACTAAATTTTGTGGTGTTGCATTAGCTTTTGTATGAGCGTGGAGGTTCGATAGGATGTTTTCTGTCTATTTGCTCATTGTAGCCAACTCAGTGAATGTGGCGCATTGTGGATGTGTAAAGTGAAATTATTTAAAATGTTTTCCTGTTCAAATATTTAATTATGGGTCCCATCTATAGTCTATCTGACTTGTATGAGTTCACATAAAAAAAAACCATGATTTGGGCCGATAGTTGATAATATTTCCAAGTTTTATTAAGGCTAACCTATAGCGACTTGATTTCGAGATGCAAATATATATAAGAAATTTGATAAATCATTTGCAATGTGAAGAAAGAAGTGTGGTGGTATGCCACAATCATCAGGAAGAGAAATTAGCTGATTATGCACAGTTTCACTTGTGCATTAATATTTTTGCAGAGCGAGTGGTGCAGAGCAGAGCATAATTGTTGAATTAGACAGAAGAACAAAATATTATCTATAGAGCTTAACTAGAATTGTAATTAGGCATTGTAGATGCTATTTCATCAGTTCACTTTTTGGATCCATTCCAAATCATTGTAGGGTAGTGAGCCCATCCATTTTGAGCAATGACCTCTAGGGAGTGAGCCTGAATGCAAGTGCATTCCCATTTTGTACTTTTCATTTTGAGTATACTCATATTCTATTGTGAATTGGCCATCCACCGTGGGTTTTCCCTTAACAGGGTTTCCACGTAAAATTTTTGGTGTTATGGGGTTGTGATTGTTTTCTTTCTATTGATGCATGTTTCTTTTGTTGAATGGTTAAGTTAAATGACAGTATAATAAAATTGAATTTTTGCACAACACTGATTCACCCCCCCTCTCAATGTTGCTTGTTTCCAACAATTGGTATCAGAGCTAGTTCCTTGGAAGAAGTCTTACAACTCGAGGAGATCTTGGAAAGTGTTTCTCAATGGATATAAGTAGTCTTCAACAACTTATGGTGGCCCTTGATGATCTTGACCAGATAAAATCTAAGAACTGGGAACTACAAGAAAATATTGAGAATGCAGAAAAGTTCATTTAGTCACTAAAAGACAAAATCAATGAATCAAGGGAGAAAAGAAAAGAATTATGTGGTCAGCTCAAACAGAAGAACAAAAGCATGGAAGATGAACAAATCAATTTGGCTCTAAAAGAGAAAACAAAAGAATGTGAAAATTTTTCCAAAGAGAATGTTGCCTTAAAGCGAGAGATGGAAACTATCATGATGAAAATGACCAAGGAAATTGAGGACAAAAAGAAGAATGAAGAAAAGATTGCACAACCTTTGAAAGAAAAATTTGAACAATGTAACTGACTAGATAATGAATTGGAGCAATCCAAGAACAATGAAGAAGTGCTTGAAAAGCAGTTTGATGATCTCAGAGATGAACTTGCTAATGCAAATGAGTATAAGGAAAAATTCAAAGCAATCTCAGCAAAACTTGATGAAATAATCAAAGGACAAAGGACTAATGGTGACAAACGAGGTCTTGGATATGAAGAAGGAGAAAGTTCTGAATCTGGACAAAGGAATTCTGGACAAGGAAGATTCAAACAAGGAAATCAGTTGAAAGGAGCCAGAAGAAATCCGGTAAGGCAACTAAATGCTCAAAGATTTAATGGATATTGTTATGTTTGCAACAAATTTGGTCATATGGCTTCTTAGTGTAGGAGTAGAATGAATACAGGTATACCATCATTTTCAAGTCAGTGTTTTAATTGCTATAAGTATGGTCACAAGTCAAGTGAATGTAGAATTGTGATGAAAAAATTTCATAGAGATGTCAGATGCTATGCATGCAATAGATTTGGACATATTGCTAACCAATGTAGATCAAGACAAAGTCAGTGGAATAGTTGGCCTGGACAGAGAAATGTTGTGTGCTACAACTGCAACAAATTTAGCCACATTGCCAGATTTTGTTGGAATAGAAGAGGTCCGATAAAATAGAGCATGCAACAGGATGTCAAGGGAAAAGAAAAAGTCACTACTAATGTGATTAGAAAGAAAATGCACAAGAAATGGGTGAAGAAGAATCCCTCTATAGAAGGAAATGCACCAACACCAGAAGCAACTTCTGGCAATTCCTCTGGAATTAATTTTAGGTCTCTGGCATAGGGGGAGCTATCAAGAAAAACTCTTAAACCCCCTCTTGCAAGAGAATGATACTGGAATTTGGATGTGTCCAATAGGAGAGTTAATTTTTTCCAAATGTTGTTTGACCAGTTAGAAGCATTAGTGAGGAATATTGGAGATCCGCATAAGAGTCATCTATCTCGGTACCTGAAAGGAAGGAAACCAGATGAATTGGGGCAAGGGAATTTATTGCAAACTAAAGGAGTTAGGTATGTGGGAAGTAAAAGAATGCCTTTAAATCTCATTTTTCATATCGCATTTAGAGAAAAGCATTTGAGAGCTCTGAAGTGATCATTGTAAATTTGTGGAAAGATTCAAACATAAAGGAGAATTTGCGATCAAATTCCATTTCGTCCCCGAAAGGTATTTATTGAAAAACCTATAAATCTATGTGATTGCAATCATGTCTACTCCTCTGATAGTCAAAGTTAAGGATAGGACGCACCCAAAATTTAAATGGCATCCGTATAAGTCCATAGATACAGAGCCCTTAGGTGCATTTTCATCAGTGTCATATGGAGTCTTGCATATTGAGGATATTAGGGCTTATATGCATGCAAACATTAAAGATTTGGGAACCTCTCATTTGATGGATTTGTACTCTTATCATATAATTCAAGAAGATCTTACTATGAAACCAAAATTCAAAATCGTAGAGGATAAGAAATTTTTGCAATTTGCAAAATTTCCCATCTTTGAAGAAGATGAATGGGTTTGATATGTGTTGAGTTGTGACCATGATGAATTCATGTGGTTAGATGTGCAATTCAAAATCACAAAATAAGCTATATGTGTAGTTACAGGACTAAATTCCACCGGTAGACTTCCAGTTTTGAAGTCTATGAAGAATGATAAGGTTACTGATGCGATAGGATCGTGATGGGACAAAAGAGCAATGACGATAGATGATATTTCCACAGTGGATGTAAAATTTGCATCAATGGTTATCGGCTATAATATTTATGACTCAAGTCGAGAGAATTTAGTATCTGACACAACTATCTATGTAGCATATGAGATGGTCAAACATAATGCAGACTATGATTTGTGTGAACTGCTCAGAAGCCAATTATTGGAAAATTTGGGAAAAATCAAGAAGGATAAGAAGAACATATTCAAATATGGTAACTTGTTGATATGTTTGTTTTTCTACTTCTTAGGTGAGGTTCCGGGAGTTGGTAAAATTCAATGGCATAATGATGAACCAGTAGTTGTTTAGATAAGGAATATATTATTTGGACTGGGTGATCGACAAACCCACAACACAATCCTATGGGGTTACTTTAAAAGCTTTCAGAATTTAATGCACACCAGAGAGAGAATTCCTACCACAATAGTGGAATAGTAAAAAGACACTGTTTGCTTCATGGTAGACATCGACCAGTTCCATATGGAATTTGTTGATCCTAGAACAGTTTGGATCATGCCTATGGGTTATGAAGTAGATGAGAAAATTCTAAAGATGTATGTAGAACACCTATTGAATTCTCCATTGGATCAGGGAGAAGAAAGGTTTGGTACTTATGCAGAGAAAAGCTTGCAAGTTCATTCAGAATTGAAAAATCCCATGATAGTTAGAAGGGTAAGAAAAGAGACAGAAGCTCTTGCAGCGAGTATGGGAATTCCCGTGAAGAAACTAAAAGAAGTGAGAAGGAAAAGAGATGAAGTTGAAGCAGCTCAAAAGAAAGAAAAGGTTGAATTAGTTGGTCCAAGAACATCTCTTGCTCACACTAGATCTACCAGGAGATCCCCTATAGCTCAGTTAAATCAAGTCAAGGCTTCCAGAAAAAGGAAGAAGAATAAAAGCACAAGATCTTACAAAGTTGTGTCTGCAGATGAAGAGGAAGAAACTGGCTCAGAAGAAGTAGTAAGAGAGATAAAGGCTATTGGACTCAGGCTATCAAATTGAACAAGAGAAAACCTTTCAGCAAAGGAGAAGAAGCAAAGAAAAAGGCCAAAGTTGACAAGCCCACTACGTCTGTTGAGCAAGTTGAGAATGCAATGGTGAAAGATGGAAATCTCAAGCCACTCTGTGATTGGTATGAGACCTTTGATGAATTTGGTAAGAGAACTCTTGAAGAAGCTACGATAAATCATATGAATGTTTTTAATAAATCTCTTATTGAAATCATGTTTGGTTTGCCTACAAGTCTGTATAATGCTTTGGAATCTAGGAGGGTGAGTGCCAAAATAGAAGAAAATATAAGGAAGAGAATTTTTGTCGATCTATGCCCGGAAATGACAATTGAAGAGATGGATTTACTCCTTGAAAAAGATAAAAATGAATTTAAGAGCAAGACAAGAGTAAATAAACTCATGATTGGTGAAATTGACGTTGTTTTCAATGAAACTAAGGAAATTCTGGAAGAATGTTTTTCAAGGAATAAGATTAACATTGAGGAAATCAATACTGAAAATGTTCAAGGAAATGAGGAAGTGAATGTGGAGGTAAATGAAAATAAAGAAGAGAATGTGAATGAGGAGAACATGAATGTTTTTTATCCTCCAAAATTTGAGGATATTCTGACTTCTCCTAATGTGGAAAATACAGAGACACCTATGGTAACTAAGGTCCCTGTTGAGGTGTTTGCTGAGGAAAAAGAGATGCATATTGAAGAAGCTGAAATGCCTAAAGTCAATCCTAAATCAGAATCCAAGGTTGGAAAAGAAAAGGATCAAGAAATCAAGATAGGAGAAGTGAAGAGGTCTCTATTGGAGCAACAGGAAGAATCAAATCTTGAGTTAGATGAAAGCTCAATTAACCTATCCACTCTATCTCCAATTCAGATGATGAAGGTCGCTAAAATTTCTCAAGCCAAAGCTAATGAGAGGATACTGAAATCTTACATAGAGGACAGTGAACTCCTAAATCTTGCAGTTGGAGTTTTATAGAAAACAATGCCTACTTATGTTATGGACCCATCAAATTCCTCCTCCGGTGAGTTAAAGAAGCTAATAAATTCTATAAATTCTCATTTTGAATCTTTTGAGAAATCAGCTTTGGTTAAAGTGAAAAAGGATTTCAAGGAAAAGAGAGTTGGTAGCCTAAATGAATTGATTTCAAAGACAAAGATCTATTAGGCACTTGCATAAAAAATATTCAAGGTACTATGTCTGAAGGAGGAAAAGTGTACAATTCTTGCTTGGTCTTGTCAAAATTTCTGAAGCAAATGAGAAGAAGGTGAAAGACATTGAACAACAGTTGGTGACTGTTTCCAATACTTTTGACCCATTAGCCGATAGTGTTTGTAAACAAGAAAGTTAGGTAATGTCCTTGTTCAACCAAATAAATAATCTGAAACTTGAAAATGAAAGGATTATTGGGAGAGTATGTGAACTCAAGGGACTAATAAGTACAAATATTGAAATAATGGTGAATGCTTTGAAAGAGGCTAACGATGTTATGGACGCTCCTAATTTGGTAAGTCTCGAAGCAGTAGAAACATTGTCATATCTTCTTTGTGGTCATATAACCACTTTGGAAACTTTGAGAATTGTTTGGGACTCAAACTTAAGTGGACTGAAGAATGACTTTGCAGAGGTCTTCAATTTTTTGTAAGTCTCAAGTTATATTTGTACAATTTTGTAATTTTGGATTCCCCAATTTTTTCATTGATGTCAAAGGGGGAGAGAGTGCAGTGAAAAATTCCTTGACATTCTTAGGGGGAGCAGTATTTTGAATTTTGGTAGTATATTTACCAGCTTCAACACTTAGTAATTTTTCACTAAGTGTTTCCATCAATGCCAAAGGGGGAAATTGTTGGCATATGGCTTCTAGTGTTGTCATTGATGGCAACTGAAGTCATTTCCATGGTTCGTAGATCAGTATCTAGTCATACCGACAAATAAAGTGAAATACTATGTGTTACTGGTAGAACACTTGAAGAACATGGTATCCAGTCAGTCAGTTAATCTGTCTACTTCACTGGATCATCGTTTTGAGTTGTGGATCCCTAAAATTGCATGTTGAGCATGTATGTTATCTTATTACTTAATTTTGTGGTGTTGCATTAGTTGTTGTATGAGCTTGGAGGTCCAGTAGGATATTTTTTGTCTATTTTCTCATTGTAGCCAGCTCAGTGAATGTGGCGCGTTGTGGATGTGTAAAGTGAAATTATTTTAAAAAAAATTATGTTCAAATATTTAATTATGGGTCCCAGCTATAGTCTAGCGGACTTGTATGGGTGCGCATCAAAATTGTTCATGATTTGGGCCAATAGTTGATAATATTTCCAAGTTTTATTAAGGCTAACCTATAGTGACTTGATTTCTAGATGCAGATATATATAAGAGATTCGATATATCATTTTCAAGGTGAAGAAATAAGTGTGGTGGTATGTTGTGATCATCAAGAAGAACGATTAGGCGATTATGCACAGTTTCACTTGTGCATTAAGATTTTTGTAGAGTGAGTTGTGCAGAGCAAAGAAAAATTGTTGAATCAGTCAGAAGGACAAAAGATTATCTACAGAGCTTAACCAGACCTGTAATCAGGAATTGTAGATGCTATTTCATTAGTTCACTTTTTGGATCCATTCCAAATCATTGTAGGGTAGTGAGCCCATCCATTTTGAGCAGTGAGCTCTAGGAAATGAGCCTGAATACAAGTGCATTCCCATTTTGTACTTTTCATTTTGGGTATGCTCATATTCAATTGTGGATTGGCCATCCACCGTGGTTTTTCCCTTAACAGGGTTTCCACGTAAAAAATTTGGTGTTATGGGGTTGTGATTGTTTTCTTTCTATTGATGCATGTTTCTTTTGTTGAATGGTTAAGTAGTTAAATGACAGTATAATAAAATTGAATTTTTGCACAACACTGATTCACCCCCCTCTCAGTGTTGCTTGTTCCCAACATCTTGTGTGTATGCATCATTCACATGCATTTGTCTCAATCCTCTCAAAACATTTCAAAAATAAAAAAAATAAAAAACATTTCAAAAAGACAAAAAAAAATCAAAACATTTCAAAAAAGTCAAAAAAATAAAAACATGTCAAAAACCCAAAAAAAAGCATAAACCTCAAAAATCCAAAAAAATCAAAATATCCAAAAAACATAAAAACATCCAAATAACTCTCAAAAATCCCAAAACAAAGTCAGCATTTGTCATGTCAGTCAAATAAGTTAGACATGGTCACACGTGGACACAAGATAGTCATTTAAAACATCAACATTTAAATTGTGAACCAACAGACAACATAGTCCAATCGGTCATCAAGTCAAAGTCAGTCAAATTGCTAAAACAATGTCAATCTCGTCACTCCACGGTCCCCTCTGGAAGATGTGTCTTTCTTGGACTTGGACCTCGTCAAAATGTCATTTTCCTTTTCTAGATGTGTCATTCCTAATGATAGGCATCATCCAACTGTCAAAATTGTCAAACTGTCAAGCAATCCACCTTTGACAAACAAATATTGGCAAACACATTGAATGGTTGTTAATTTTGATTGTCTATTTTGCCTTATCTTTTTATTGTTTTGTCTCTTGGTCATGTTACTAGCTACCTCAAGGATGTCCCATGAAGGATTTAGAGGTGTGATGACATCTCATGACCTATTTTGTTTCTCTTGATTGTTGTCTTTGGTGTGTCTTAACAAAAAGACTGGGGCAACTTAGCCCTTAGTACGAGTTAGGAAATTCCTTGTCTATGACTGACTGTTTTGCAAGTGGATGACCTTGCACACCTTGGTCTATATCATACCATGGTGTCTGTTGTCCATTTGTGTCATTTTAACACCCAATGATGATTAATGAACACCTATTAGTATGTGGGAAAAATATTGAAGGTTTCTTTCTCATCCTACCATTCATCTTTTCCACTCTAACATTTCTTCTAGTCTGCATCTTCATCATCCTTATCTATTTTTTCCCCTATGCTTTTTGCCTTCGTCTTCTACTCTCCTTGTCCATTTCAAGAGCACACTTGTGTTCTCTGAACCTGACTATCCTCCCAAGGGGGCATACCGCTACTTCCTCATCATTCTTCATCATCCTATTTTTCACTGGGGCATATTTTTGACTTGTTTTCTTTGTCACAATGCGATAAACTACATTATGACAAAGAAGGGCAAAATGTAGACACATAAAAATGGTCTAGACCCACAAACCACATTTTTCTATGTCAAACTTCCTCCTCACATAATTAAATTATTTAATTATGTAATAATGCCATAATTCTTAATGGTTTCATCTTGATTATTTAAATAAATAAATTTTATTTATTTATTTAAATACGTCATTAATTCCTTATGTCTTCTTATAATTAAATAAATTCCTATGATTTATTTAATTATTTTCCACCTTATCCATTTTCTTCATAATTAAATAATTATTATCAATTATTTAATTATCTTATTGATTTTTCTTCTAACCTTAAATTATTTATTTAAATTCTCATTCTCACTTTCCCACTAAGTAAATAATTTGAAATAATTATTTACTCTCACATGACCCCACCACTTTTGAATTAAATTAATTTTTAATTCAAAAGGTCAACTCTACCTCATAAATCAAATAATTTTAAATTATTATTTGATTTTCCAGCAGTCTCTTTTTCCGTGCCCAATATCCTCTTGTCACATGCATTCCTATCCATTGATTTGATTTTTCTAAAATTAAATTTGAGCCCTTCATTTCAATTTTTTCCCTAACCCTAATTGTTGGTTGTCACATTTAATTTCAGCCTTTGATCTTAGGGCATCTCTCAACTGACAATCCTGGCCATTCATCCAAAATTGACTTTTCTATAAAAAGAAAATTTTAACCTCATTTGTCATACTTCATACCTCTTGACTTCTTGTTTGCATACTTCATAGTTGCAATTTCTGAGTATTGTTGTGCCCTCAACACACAAGCCCTGTTCGGAACGGGGACCCTCTCTTTCCTTCGCCTCGTCAGGTCGCTTTTGGTTGTGCCTCGTTTTACGTGCCCCCTATTTCTTGTTCAAAATGGTTAGTAAGCTCTTAGGAACGTCATCTTAAGTTGACCATGTTTTTCCCCCTCAAAATTTTCCAAGTCTATAGTCTTGGTAGGTCCCCATTTGGTGTTTTCCTTAGTGCTTAAAAGGTGGCGTCCATGGAGCTCATCAGGCCCACCCTTGTAGGTCACCCCTCTTGGATTTCTGTCACCTCATCACCTTGTCTAAAGCGGCTTTTATTTGATGACTTTCCGCCATTCGGGTCCCAAAATTGTCTTCGTCATTGGTCCATCACCGAGCTTTCTGGTGGCCGTCAACCTGCTGCTACCCGCCCTTCAAGTTTCGAGGCTCATTCCATCATTCGTTTGTCGCTAATGTCCCAACGACCTTTCTTTGGTGGAATTCTGATTGTCAGAACCCAGACCCTTCTACATCGTTTGATCATCACCAAGCAATTAAATGACTATCCGTTGATGGCCGCCTGACTGTCAGACCTCAGTGTTCCCACGACCATTTTCAAATCGAAGCTCACCAACCTTTGGTCTTTTGTACCTGCATTAAATAGGGGTATTAAATGCCTTAACTTCTATAAATAGGAGAATTTGAGTTGTCATTATCACTTTATCAGTTGAGCAGAAAGAGGTCAAAACAATTCAGAGCCATCTCCCCTCGCCGCCTTTGATCCCGACGAGTGTCGTTGTTGATCCAACGTGTTTGCCAGCTGATTCGATCACCTCCTTCATTGGGTTCTTGAGGTGAGTTGGTTGTCCACACCCCATTTCATTTTTTCCTTTGATTTTTGGTAAAATGAATCAATTTGAAAGAAGAAAAAACATCTCCTAGATAGAGAATAACATCGCGCCCAAAACCCATGTGATAGAAACTTGAAAAACCATCCAAATCACCTACTAGACGATTTTGGAACCTTGTCCTCCCGGTGTTGTTCTTCAGCCAAAGCGTTCATGCTCTGCGGGTCTAAGCCTTCTCATTGTTGTCGCCAATACTTGAAAATAGATGAATTGCGTCGGCGAACTTTACTATCGAGTCTGTCATTGCGGGAGGACCCCACCCTCTCACCGTTGAAACTTAGTGAAAATCTTGGTGAAACAAAAACTAAGTCCATCCAAGCTTCCTAGGACCACAACTGTGAGACTCCATCCCTGTGAAACTGCTCACAAGTTTTTGTTTCAAACGACATTTTGATCCCAACTTTCTAATCCCTCAAACCCCAACTCCTTATCCCGACTTTATCGGCTAGTGGACCTCCATCTGTGAGGAGCCGTGGTGATGGCACCATCTCTTACAGCTTCCAAGAAGTGACCTCCCACCCTTTTGGTTCCACTCATCTAGAAGCTGTCTGAAATGCAAAGAGAAAACTATTGAGTACTTAACCTCCTTCACACCACTAGTGTCAGGTCTTCGTGATCGGGACTTCGTCCCATCACCATCGTAGCCTTAGGGAAAACTACACTCATCCTTCCGACCATCAGAACTTTTCCCCCGAAATGTTGTCTCACCAAAGTCATCCTTAACAGCAAAGTTAAATGGAAAAGCTCCTCTTTGGTTTTGATCACCCAAAAGGTGATCCAAATGCTCTCCAATCACCAAATTGACTTTGACCCACATGTTAAAATATGGCACTCCCCTTAATGGATTTCTCCAAGTGGCCAAATATGAAGGTGAGTCAGGACAGGTGGGTCATCATTCCCTAATTGTTGTCCCTCCTACAACTCCTCCAAAATAGCCATCAGGTCAGGGAAGTCTGGGCCTAGGGCCCAAATCATCCAAACCTCCTCCTGTGAACTACTAATGACAATCTAGATTATATGTTAGATTTCTAAAATGTTGAATTATCCAATCTAACTCCATTTGCAGGGATTTGACTAATGTTTTAGTTTTTTCATGTTGGAATATGCTCACCTCTCTTTTTCTGCAAGATATATGGAATCAGGTGTAGGACCTTCGGGGGCAGCTGTGGAGAAAGACAAAGGAAAGAAAACTAAGGCACCCCGTGGAAAAGAAGATAAGGACCAAATGAAGTATTAGTTCCAAGGGGAACCCCTAAAATCCAAAGTCACCTCAACCAGGAAGGAGGTCACAGACACAAACATCAGACATATAGACATTGACAAATTCAAGCAGAGAGTCCAAATCAGCCCTAAAACAGAGAATGCCTGAAACATCAAAGGCAGTGGAATAGCTAAGGTCGCGGGCTTTCCTCCTGCCCTCATTGCCCCTGAATTGGTGATGGCCTATAGGGAGGCCTATCAAGAGGAAACCAAAACCATACTAGACAGAGATGGAAATGTTCTGGCTGACATGTCTGATAAGGAAATAATAAAGACTTTCCATATCCCTACCTTTAGGGAGATGGAACTGCCGACCATGAGTGATGGCAAGGCTATGTGGGATGAAGATCCCCTTAAATGTAAAAGACTCATTAATCAATAATAGTTGAAATAAAAGAGGTGTAGTGCCACAAAATTTCCTCATGAGCTCTTCCGTAGTGATTTTTATGAAGATTACCATGATTTGGTGACCCTACTAAGTAGAGTAATGGGCCTTCCAACTATGGTCTACTTCCAAGAGTGGATGCTATACTTTTTTGAAGAGATTCTCCATGGAGAAACCAAGTTTTACTAGGGCAAGATAATCAATGGCCACTTCCACGAGCAATTTATGGCCATAAAGAAAACCTCCAAGTTTTACATGACATCGTACTTGGTCTATACACTGGTCGAACAAGTGCAATACAGAGGTTTGTTCAAAGCTCTGGATGAGGAATTGGGTAGGGAAATGAAAGTTTATGACAAATACCCTCAATTACAATTTAGAAACTTCAAGAGGGACTATTGTAGGGTTAATCATGCTTTCATAGGTCATGTCATCAAATTTTTTGGGGGTGACTTTGAAAGGAGAGTCTCCCACAGTTCCAATGCATTTTTTAAGTAGTTTTCCTTCTTATTCATCCAGTATCCCAAGCTCACCTACATTCATGTTGAAGGCTTCTCAGAAAAACCTTACAAGCTACCTTGGTATCCCAATGACCAGATCATACTATTAGAGCTCTCTCAGTAGCTATGGCATGTGCACACCCTTTTAAGTAGCAAACATAAGGCAGGGATTCCTTATCCCCTTTCCTTTGGTCAAGATACGAACTCCATACCTCCTAGTGTGTTGACAATTCAGAGAAGGAATTGGCTGAATACCATTTGAGGCTCCACATTGTCTAGCCATGGATGGATCCCTATGGCCATATCAAGAAGGGACTTGGACCTGAGTATGCCCATCTACATAGCGTCAAGGATTTTTGGGCTAATTCCAAGGATGATAATGAAGTGCGAATGAGGAACTATACGTGAATGATTGCATATTTCTTAAAAAGGGTCAATCTATTCCCTATACCAAATCAAGTAGAGGAGGATGAAAGCATAGCCATGGATCCTTGGTATAATGCGGTTGCCAATCTCCCACTACCATTTATTGAATGGGATGAACAGGTGGTTGACGACCTTAACATTCTAACCGAGCCCGTCGAGGCTCAAACAAAAGAATGGATTGATGGGTGAATTGCCCAATTGAAGCAGCAGGGGGTCACTCTAACCTATGAAGGGCTCGACAATGAGGCAACTAGCGAAACAAACAATGGGACAGCCGCTACCCCATTAGGAGACACTCCAAAATCTCCTTCGTCCACTAGATCAAGGAAGATAAAAGAGGCTACTAAGCAACAACCCAATCCTACGGTGTACGCAACAAAGCATTTAGAGGGAGAACCTTCCAAGAAACATAAAAAGTTAGGAAGTTCCACTGAAATGCCTACCATTCAAGAGGATTCACTCCATGAAGGGGAGGAACTGGAGGTTGAGAAACCAAGATCTCCACTTGCTACCTCCACTAGTATTGCCCCTCCGCCTACTTATTAGGCGATGGTAGATACTTCCCCACCTACAATGGACATCTCAGTCCACCTTGCCTCATCTCCACCCACCTTGCAAGTTGTGACCGTTGACTCTTCTTCCATCAACACTTCTCCACTTTCTTCTGCTTCCATGTCCCTGACTACATCATTACCTTTGGCCACAACAACAATACAAATTCATGCACTCTCACTTCTATAGGCCTTCTCACGGCATATACAGAATGTTCCCACAAAGCTTTTTGAAGTATTGATGAATCCAGCCATCCAAGCTACTCTAGCACAGGTTCTCACCAACATTCCTACCTCAACTCCTTTGACTCAAGCGCTAGAGATGAAATCCAAGATAAAAATATCAGAGGAGTTAGAGAGGCAAGAAAAGGAAACAACAAGGGTATTTGAGGAGGAAGCAAACGATTACCATAAACACCCTGAGCACCAACACTTGCAAATTGATGAGGTGGTTCATGAAGAAGAAGAAACAGAGTCTTTTGAGAGTGATGAAGATGAAGATGCCAACGCCAAATACATTGTGGAGACTTTTGATGTAGACCTTGAAGAGGATTTGGCTCGATAATTAAAGGATGTTGGAGAGGAAGTAGAAAAGCCACCTTCTGAGGAGGAAAAGGAGTCAAGTGATGAAATGGAAGAAGATACTAAACTTCCCACTGGAGAACAAGAAGAAATCTCTAAAAATGGGGAAGAAATGTCTCTCTCATTAGAACAAGAAGAACAAGATGTGCCACCTTGGCATGAGGAAGAGGAAATTAAAGAAGAAGATAAACCTAAAGAAGGGTCTCAGATGGGTAAGCTTGAGATAGAGTCTCACATAGAGGAAGAACATCTTGAGGAACATAAGCATGAGACTGAAGAAGAGGAAAGTCCTAAGAAATGCACACCCACCAAGTCCCCGATCAAAGACACATTTTTCATCTAGGACTCTGATGAAGAAGGAGAAGACACGAGAATGAAGCAAGAAACTCTAGGTGATAAAGAGATTGAATTAAGGAGGAACGAAGAAGAAGGTGATTATGAATCACCCAAAGAAGAATCTCAGATGCTCGAGTGGTTGGAAAAGAAATTAGAGAAGAAGACTCCAGCTTTGAGAGATCCCAAGGCAAGACTCGAGGCTATCTTAGCTCGAGTACAAATCAACACGAAGAAAGAAAAGAAGCCTAAAGTTAGATCCAAACTGACCATGGATGCTTCTAGATCTAGGATTGTACAAATTTCCACGCTGGTGGTGGGAGAAGAGGGGATAAGTTATGACATCTCCACAATCAACTTGGGGACAACCACCAGGGAATAGAAAATAGATCATATCCAAGAGTTCATTGCCACAGTGGTACATTTGATACAAAAGGATAAGGTCTCCAAGGAAGAACTAAAGGCACAGGTGGTTGATTTGACTGATTATATTCAACAATGGTCATTCATGGAGGAACTACCCACGACATCCTCGGCTCCACCAAAGCTACTATTTAAAGAGAAAATTGACAAACTTGAGAAAAGAAAGAATTGGACTAAAACTATAGAGGATTGGTTCCGATAGGTCCTATATGCTGGAAACATGGGCATTAATCATGCTATTACGACAGAAAATAAGTTTTTGGAAGTAAAAAGACACCTGAAGGGCACGAGGAAGTTCAACATTGACTTCTTGGGGATATATGGGTCCACTTATCCTAAAATTGAGGTCATCCTCAAGCTACCTCAGAAAACATGGGAAAAGGAGATTGCATTCTCAAAGGACAATCACTGGTCGGTGGATATGTGGAAGATGGACTTCAACCATAGAAAGGAGATATTGGAGTAGGTACTTTGTAAGGTGGATCCTAACATTGATTGGGCAAGGGGCTTCAGGGTAGATTGTGTTCAATATTTGAAATTGATGAAAGGCTATGACATGCTCGCTATCAAAATTGATCCAGAAAAGATAAAGCCTTATTTCCAGAAGAGGGTGGAAGATGGAATTTTGAGTGAGCTCACCATGGATTTCATGATTTTTTCTGCTCAAGCTTTTTCCCAACCTAAGCAGGTCAGGGACAACACTACTAAGTATGATGGAGATTGGGATACACTCATAGGCTAATCCAAGCAGTGAAACTTCCAGGTGCTCCAATCCAACATAATGGAGATTGATAAGCTCCAAGAATTAATCAACAAGCTTATGGAGTATGCCACTTTGAAGAAGCAGGAAGGAAACCCAATCATTGATGACAAGCTCTTCACGGGATAGCTACAGCAAAGGAAATCAGCTAGAAGACAAAGTGCTATAGTGTTGCCATATAAGGACAAAATAGGGAAAAAACAAGGATATAATTTTAAATTGTAATATATTTGGGGGTAGGTGAAAACCTAGTATGTAGTGAATCTTGGCCACACAATGCAAATAAATCTTGGCTATTCATTTTTCTTTTTGAACACTATAAATAGGGGGTCTCCTCTCATTTTTAAGAGAGGGTTGAGTTGTTGTAAAGGCATGTTGTAGAAATTTTAATAGAATTTCATTGGCTTTTGGTGGACTCTTGAGTTTATTTTGCATGTTACATGGTTCATCTCCCATAGCTAGTTGATTCAAATAGATTTGTTTTGTTGTTCTTCATGGTTTTGGATTACTTTGATAGATTAGTTAATGTTGTTCAATGGTTGTATATATTTTTGTTGTGTTGATGCCTTTCTTGTCCATAATTTTTGCTATTTGTTGATCGTAGATAGTTGTGTAAAGTTAGTCTGAGAATAAACTAAAGCTGCTCCAAACTTCTTTCTTTTATTCATGCATGTTTTATGGTGAATGAATGGTTGAATATTTGCAGTCCTTAGCAGCTTGCACAAACTTCGTGATAATGTGAGTCAATCTGGTTAAGTGAATTTTTTTTTTGAGGAAGCTATCCATAGTAGAACCCTCCATGATCACTATTCATTGCTAGTTTAAGGTCCAGGAACCTCTTCTCTTCCCTACCCTTTTCCTTTTTTTTTAAGTAGCCTATGCTAAGGTTCATTGCACATTGTAAAGCCAAATATTAAGATAAAACAAGAGTTTATGATTGTTGTTCAAACCTGCAGCAAACTGCACTCTAAATTCCCATCTCAGGAACTCCATTTTAAGATTCACCTCATATCCAGCCAAAATCCATAAGCCTCCCTATGATTACCAGAAAAATCACATCAAACATCAATTGAGAAATCTTATGCACATCGTGACCTAACACCCGAGAGACATTGGGGTAGTGATTAGTGATTTGCTTGCAAATTTCTACCTTTCAAGAGAGGTAGTGCACCTACGCACTGCCTATGTTGAGAAAGTGTGCAGAACACCCATCAACAAAACTGGCACTAGAAGGAGGGCCTCTGAGTTAAGTTGGATCAAATTGGATCATTTTCCCCCAAAATATTCCAAAGAGTTTCAAGGTCAACACCAAACAAAGGGGAATTCTAGGAACTACAACCTCCTACAAGGATAAGAAAGACTAAGAGGGAGGACGCAACCTCTTCTTCATCCTCTATTTTTCCCACTTCACCTTTGCCTTCACCTCCTTTCTCCTTCCATTCACCTCAAACTTAGCATAGTTCCTTCACCTTCACCCATTTTTCTCATCTGTACCACACAACATTTCCACCTCTTGCTTCCCACAGCCAAGGTGCAGTCCCAACTGTCGATGCCCTTGTGCAGCCCCAAGTTACTGTTCAACAACAATTACCACCTCCGCCTCCCCTTATGGCTTGGCTTTGGAAAAACCTTTCTCTGTTGCACTTCAATGTCTGCCATGACATGCCTAAGAATCCAAAAATATTTTGTTCAAAGTTCAATCCTCGAGATCCACAGAGGATAGCTGAGCACATCAAAATCTTCCAAACAACACTGAAAGACATGTAGATCGATCAGGAAGATGTGGCATGTAGGCTCTTCCCTTATTCGTTGGGGTAAGAGGCATTCTATTGGTATATTAACTTTCTAGCGGGATCCATTACATCTTGGGATTTGATGATGAACGCCTTCTTGTAGAAATACAAGATCTCGATCAACCCTTCGGAGCTATACCGACAATTCATGACAGTTCGTAGGGAGATCAATGAACTGATCAGCTCCTTCAATGATCGATTCCATTGAGCCTATGCAAGGTTGTAAGCCCCATATACACTCAATTATGTTGTTTCCTTGCTATTCTATTACATAGCATTGGACAACCTCACAGCTGCATTGGTAAAGAGAATGCGACCACCCCCAAACAAATTGGTGGACGCTTATGCAGAGGCAGTTATCGCCAGTACAGACTTAGGGAAAAAAAAAATTGGTTTTTTTCCTTCCTTGGGTCTAGTGGCCACCCAATGTAGTTTAAAGGGCTCAACCAAGCATTCGCTCATTAGACACCTCTTATGAACCAGGTGCCTTAGCTACCCATAATCCCGCACCCAAGACAACTGATGAACCAGGCATGCCTCGTGCCTTTGTACATGAAGCCCCAATAGTAGCATACATACTCTCAGCAGCCTCAAATGCAATTATACCTACAGGGACCATAATTTCCCCCAGCACAACAGAATCAGTTGGCTGCCCCACCTGTTTTCCTTCAAAATCAAGTGTCGCAGCAAACTAACACCGAGAAAGATTGACTTGACGAGCTGACCAAAATGATCAAGAAAATGTCCACTGAGACGACACATCTGAGAAATCAGAATAATCAGTTGTAGGCTTCCCAATGGAGCTTTCAATCCAACCTCAACAAGGAAGCCAGGGACAGCCATGATGTAGGTCCCTCGTCGGAGAATTTTTTTGAAAGAAGGCAGAATTTCAACCAGAATTTTGAAAAGAAATCGACCCAAAGACAAAACAGAACGTGGAATACTAGGCCCAACAATGGGGGTTTCCCTACCCTGCTTGACCAACCTGCTAGCATAGAGAAGACCACTAGTGGTGTGTATCTTGTTGAGGCAGCTCTCTCTAGATGGTGTCGGATTCACAAAACTAGCAGACACTCCGAGTTGGATTGCCCGAATTCCTCATAGCCGCAGAAATATTCCAGGTTGAAGTTCAAAATGTCGTGGATAATGTTGGACGTTGCGACCTAGTCCCGTCTAAGCCATACAACTCCTCATGTCTCGTGGTCAATCTAGCGCCATTCCCATGAAGTGAGAAAAATGTCCTAGAATTTGAGGATGCTCCATCAAAGGAGGACGAAGTCCAGGAGGTAAGTAACGAAGAAACCTTGTCCCAAATTTTTGATTCAGTAGATAATGGTCCAAAAGATGAAGAGGAACCATATGTAGATGAGGTCCACATGTTCCACCAGAGAGTGACTCTCTACTACCTTAGGAATAGAAAAGCAAGAGAACCTTTCACGACCTCCACCCCGCCCAATTACTTTAGCACCCTGCCTGACCCCAATGCCAGTAATAATCCTGGTCTTCCTCATGTGCCTACTTAGTACTACAACAAGGATATGCCATCAAACCAACTACAAAAACAGCCTCAAGGACAACCCCAAAGTCAACCAAGTCATACACAAGCCCAACCCACTAGTTCCATCATAGGTAGAGCCTTCGAAACTGAAATTGAACAAATAGGTGAATATGTCGCAAAAGAGTTCAAGAAAGTTAAGATTAGCTTATCCGCCTTTGAGTTACTTAAGGTTCCTACAATTAGGCATGCCTTCTTTAGGGTAATTAATGGAACCCCTTCTTCTAAGGCAACACCAAAAACCCCATCCAAGAGAGTCTCTTTTGAAGACCCTCCAAGTGAGCCTATTATTCAGCAAATTCATACTAGAAAGAGTGATTCACCTCACAATAAATCGACGGGTAAGCAGCCTACAAGGGAATCAGATTAGAAAAATAGGCAAAACCCCAAGGATCATCCCTTCGGGTAGGCTAAGGATAAGGCTGGTGATAGGAACAAAGCTCAAGTAGCTCAGATGAATATGCCTATGGGCCTCTTCCAAGGGAAGTTGGAAACGCCGCCCTTTCTCACTACCATCTGGATATTTGGAAAGAATTTGCATAATTGCTTACTTGATTTGGGAGCGTCAGCCAACATCATGCCCCTAGAAGTATGCAAAGCTCTTACGATCACTCCCACACCTTCAAGGAGAAAAGTTACTCAACTGGATAAAATAGAGGTTAACATAGTAGGGGAAATGAATTGGATCCCAATGTAGATCGATGCAGATCCAAGGGTACAAAAAGTCATAGATATCTAAGTTGCGAACATCCCCGACACATACAAACTCATCCTTGGGTAAGACTTCACTAGAATGCTAAATAGATATGCTACAACAAATCACTCTCACATGTGGCTACCCTAGAGAGGGCTACCAAATCAGATCTGTATAGATCGGGAGCCTCGTATGAAGTTCATGATTACCAAGTATAACAACACCAACGAGGTGATGTTTATTGAGATCGAGTTGGGGAATTACTCTCCCATCTCATATCAAGAAGAGCTAGAAGATTTAGAGGAGAGGATGGTTATAGAAGTCCTCCTGGTCCAATATAGCCCTCCAATTGATTTGTTCCATACACCTTAGAGCACCGAAATTCTGGTAGAACCGAATGATGAGGAGTCTTTTAAAGACAACACTTTAGGATTGTTGGATGGATTTTGAGACTTTATGGAAAAATGCATGCAGAATCAACTCTACTTGGGTGTGAGAATGGACTTCCAAGATATCCTATTGCCTAATTGGTGTAGGGTGCACAATGTTGCTCACTCTAAGTTTGAGTGTTGCCTGTGCTAGAAAGCAATGGAACATATCAAAGCATGGGTTGCCCCTGAAGAGGATTTTTCAACAGAGCAGCTTGAGCTGGACATTAATTAGCTAATACCTACCCCAAAAACCTTTGATGCAAGTGTGAAACCAAAGGATAGGTCATGCCTCATTGGCCCTGAAGTCAAGGACTCGCCTAATTTTTGGACTCTGTGCTTTGATGGGTCCAAATCCAAACAAGGAGTCGACGCAAAATTCAAGCTTATCAACCCTACGAGTAAGACCTACAATTCCACCCATAGAATTCAAGTTTATTGCACCAATAATGTAGCAAAATATGAAGCTTTAGTACATGGTATTTTAATGGCTTTAAGAAATAATGTTAAGATGCTACAAGTTTTTGGTGATTCAGAACTGGTGTCAAACAAGTAAAAAAATTGTACTCATGCCATGACAGAAGACTAGCAAACTATAGGCATAAAGTCCAGGATATTTTAGAGGGTCTAGATGCATTTAATATACAACTAATCCCACATACTCAAAATCATACAGCCGATGCTTTGGCTCAAGCAGACAGCACTTTGCAACCCCTATCCCTGTCTGGCCTCAAGAAGTTCACTGTGGAGTTGGCCTCTACCCCATCTGTGCCACACAATGTCACTCACTTCCAAGTATTCAATGATGATAAACATATCCTGGAATTCATCACCAATTCTGATGTTTTTGCAACACAAATAATTGATGAAGTTGATCTAGAAGAAGCTGAAATTGATATAGAAGGGGTCATCAACCTCAAAACCAACACTATTCTACAAGGTATGGTTCAGCTTGAGCACATATTTGATTTGGATTAGATTAGGGATCAAGACCAGCAAGCAAAGAAAGAGTCAATAAATAACCAATGTGACGTCCACAACATCGGAACAAACGAGGAAACCAAAAAAAAATTATTGGAAAAGTGTGTACTACAGAAGAAAAGAAATGAATTGTGGATGATTTGAGGAAGTATCATGATGTGGTGGCATGGAGCTATGAATACTTCAAGACCTATGACACTTCCATCATCACACATACCATCCCTTTCAAGCCCGATGTGCAACCATTCTAACATAGGCAACGTCCTATCAATGCCTTATTGGAGGCCATCATCTACAAAGAGGTACAAAAGCTACTTTCAGCTAGAATTATATTTCCAGTTAGGCACTCCACATGGGTGGCCAACTTGGTCCTGGTTAGGAAAAAGAATGGAGAAATCAGATTGTAAATGGACTTCCACAATTTGAATAGAGCTTTAGAGAAGGACAATTATCATGTGCCTTCATTGGATGAGGTATTGCAGATTATCAATGGTTCACAAATGATGTCCTTTCTCAACGGATATTCCAAATACAACCAATTCATGGTGCAGTATGAAGATCGCCACAAGACAACATTCACTACCAAGTGGGGTACCTTTGCATATAGAAGAATGCCACTTGGGCTCATCAACGCCAGTGCCACCTTTCAGTGCGCCATGGACATAGCTTTTAAAGACTTGATTGGAAAGTGCATAATCATCTACATGGATGATTTTACTGTGTTCTCAAAGAAGTGAAGTGATCATGTCTCTAACTTATGTAAGGTTTTTCAGAGGTGCGGGGAATTTGGAGTTTCCCTTAACCCAAAAAAATGCATCTTTGGAGTTACGGAAGGGAAATTTATTGGGCATGTTATCTCAGAATGAGGCATTTCCATTAACCCTGAGTGCATCCAATCCTTGTTGAGGATTCAACTACCAGGTAGCAAGAAAGAACTCAAATATTTCTTCAGAAAGATTAATTTCGTCAGAAATTTTATTACAGGCTTTGCTAAAATCGTCAAGTCGTTGAATGCTATGCTAAAACAAGATGCTAAGATCAAGTGGACCCCGGAAGCAAAGAAAGCTTTTGAAGAGATTAAGAAGGCTATTTTTGAAGCACCTATCCTGGTTAGCCCAAACTATCTAAATCCATTCTCATTTATTCTTTTGCTTCAAATCACTCGTGTGCCAGCATTTTGACCCAAAAAGATGATGATGGAAATGAGCACCATATCGCCTTCATGAGTGCTCCCTTGAAATATGTTGAGCTAAGATATCATAACATGGAAAATCAAGCATATGCCCTTGTACAAGGATTTAAGAATTTCAAGCATTACATCTTATGCAATAAGGTGTTCACCATTGTCCCTGATCCTGCAGTGAAGACATTGCTCATGCAAAATGAGTGGGGAGAATGAAGAGCCAAGTGGGTTACCCTATTGCAAGAATATGACATGGAGATTCAACCCATGAATCTGGTGAGAGGTCAAGCACTCACCCAAACAATAGCTGAGGCAACAACTAACACATGGCCCGAACTTACAATGCAGCAGTACCAGCTTCAAGATGTTTCCCTAAGGGAGTGGTATGATGACATAGTCTTCTATTTGCTAAACCACAAGTGCCCACCTCACCTGCAAGGAGTTCAAAAGCATGCCCTCAGACTGAAAAGTAGCAGCTACATGCTACATGGATCCATACTGTACAAGAGGAATCACGAAGGTGTCTATCTGAGATGCCTTGGCAAAGAAGAAGCTGACTAGGTTTTGAAATATTTTCATGACAAGTATGGCACCGGTCATGGATCAGGTCCCTCCACTGCACATCAAATCCTACGAGCAGGTTACTATTGGTCGATAGTCTTCAAGGACACTCATAACCATGTTTGTATGTGCCACATATTTTAGACCGTTATGACCAAAGAAAAGAACGTTGTTGTCCTACTGCAACCAGTTCTGGAGGTGAGGTTGTTTGCACAATGGGGTCTCGACTTCATTGGTCTGGTAATTCCACCATCATCTATAGGACACAAGTACATTCTAACTACTTCTGGTTATTGCACTAGATGGACAGAAGCCATTGCATGTAGGCAATGCACAACAGAGGTAGTTACGAATTTTCTTGAAAGTTTCATCTTAACTCATTTTCATTGCCCATATGCCTTAGTGTGTGACAATGGCCCTACATTCTCCTTGTTTCAATTTTCTAGTTGGACCTTTGATTATCATCTTAAACCATTTTTTTTTCCCATATGCCTTCGTTTGTGATAATGGCCCTGCATTCTCCTTGTTTAGATTTGCTAGTTGGACCTTTGATTATGGAATTTCCCTCAAGTTCTCGTCCAATTACTAGCCCTAGGGAAATGGCTTAGCAGAATCCACCAACAAGAACCTGATCACTGTAATCAAGAAATTTCTTGACAGGAATCCCAAGGACTGGCACACCCAGCTCCATTTCACCCTTTGGGCAGTTTGCACATGCCACAAGGTTTCCCTTGGTGATTCCCCATTCCATCTTGTTTATGAACTAGAGCCTATATTCCCAATCCACTTGAAGATTTCCACCCTCTAGTTTATCAATGAATTTTATGGAGGGGATCATAGAGAAGCTTGCTTGGCTGAGCTATTACATTTAGAAGTACGTGACCGTGCAACAGAAAATTTCACCAAACATCAGGGCGTGGTCAGGAGATGGTTCAATTTTTTATCCAAAGTCGAGGCATTTTGAATCACTAATCTAGTTCTATGTTGGGACAAGACCCACGAAAAGAAAGGGGGACATAACAAATTCAACAAGCTTTGGCTTGGCCCCTTTCAGATAACTGAAATCCTTGGAGACCATTCTTTCTGTCTAAAGACCCTAACTGGTGAGGATTTCCCGTTGCCTATCAATGGGAAGCACCTAAAGCATTACTTCCAAGCCTGAGCTCTTTTAAATTTGTTCCTATAAATACATGTATATAGGTTAGAATATGTTACTTTTCGTTTGCTTTCGTCTCATTGCTTTGTGTCGCTTTCTATTTTTCTTGTTTCCCGGTTGTTTTGTTTTGACAAGGGTGTTCTTCATTTATGCTATGGTGTTCATTCTCGTTCAATGAATAGTTCACTTTACTTCCCACTCTTAGTTTTCTTTGGCTAAATGTTCACTCTCAACCATTGGTCCCTGATAGCTACATCAGAATGACTTCCTCATTTGAAATTTTCCTTAGAACTCAACCCTTGGTTGAATCCTTTTACATTCATCTCAAATCCAGCATGAAACACATATTAATGGTTTCCAAAGGGTTGTACAGTAGTTGTTATGATGACTTAGCAAGCGAAAAATCTTAAGTCCACTCCAATGACCACTATGGCTCCCAAACCCATTGTAGGCTTCAATGCTTACACGGTTGAGTAAAAGGCTAAAGTGTGAAAAGAAGTACCAAAAGAAAGGAAAGGAAAAGAAAATCTTGAAATAAAGCAATTGTATGGGTGTGCAGATAACTCTATCGGGGCTATGGACGCCTGACTGGAATTAGAGAAATATCCATGGGGTCACAGTGACAACTCTGCTAGGGCTATGGATGCCTGACTTGCAACAGGGAAATGTCTAGGTTACTTTTGGGGTTGGAAGATTCATGTAGCTTGCTCGGTTAGATTGATTGTTGTTTGTCACAGTTTCTAAGGAAAGGGAATGAATTCACTGCACACACTTCTAAGATGTTTCGTAGGTTGGATAAACTAAGGACCCCATTCTCCTTGTTCACTTTTGGAAGTCAGCCCCTGGTCTGTGAAACCAAAGATCCTGGGTTCAGAATGAATACTTATCCTTAGAATGCTCAAGAGCGTTCCCCACCAAATTCGCCATTTCTTGTGCCCTCAACACACACGCCCCATTAGGAACAGGGACCCTCTCTTTCCTTCACCTCGTCGAGTCACTTTTTATTTCTGCCTCATTTTGCATGCCCCCCTTGTTTGGTGTTCAAAATGGTCAGTAAGCTCTTAGGGACATCATCTTAAGTTGACCATGTTTTTCCCCCTAAAAATTTTCCAAGTCTTTACTCTTGGCAGGTCCCCATTTGGTGTTTTCCTTAGTGCTTAAAAGGTGGCATCCATGGAGCTCATCGAGCCTGCCCTTATGGGTCGCCCCTCTTGGATTGTCATTGCCTCATCACCTTGTCTCAAGTGGATTTTATTTGACAACTTTCTTCCATTCAGGTCTTGGAATTATCTTCGTCGTCGATCCATCACCGAGCTTTCTGGCTACTGTCAACCCACTCTTCAGGTTTCAAGGCTCATTCTGTTGTTCCTTTGTCACTGATGTCCCAATGACCTTTCTTTGGTGGCATTTCGATCGTCAGAACCTAAACCCTTCAGCGTCGTTCGATCATCACCAAGCAATTAAACAGCTATCCATCGATGGCCACCTGATCATCAGACCCCAGTGCTCCCGTGGTCATTTTCAAATTGAAGCTCACAAATCTTTGGCCTTCTGTAACTACATTAAATAGGGGCATTAAATGCCTTAACTTCTATAAATAGGAAAATTTGAGCTATCATTATCACTTTGTCAGTTGAGCAGAAAGAGGTTAGAATGATCTAGAGCCATCTCCATGTGCCACCTCTAAGCTTGATGAGTGTCGTTGTCAATCCAACATGTTTTCTAGCTGATTCAATTGCCTCTTTCATCAGGTTCTTAAGGTGAGTTGGTTGTTCGCACCCTGTTTCATGTTTTCCTTTGATTTCTGGTAAAATGAATCAACTTGAAAGAAGAAAACACATGTCCTAGATAGAGAAGAACATCGCGCCAAAAACACGTGTGATAGAAACTTGAAAAACCATACAAATCACCTACTAGACGGCTGGGGAACCTTGTCCTCCCGACGCCATTCTTCAACCAGAGCATTCATGCTCTGCAGGTCCGGGCCTTCTCATCGTCGTTGCCAATACTTGAAAACAAATGACTTGCGTTGGCGAACTTTACTTGAAAATCTTGGTGAAACCAAAACTGAGTCAATCCAAGCTTCAAATGGCATTCTAATCTCTGCTTTTCGATGCCTCAGACCCCAACTCCCTATCTGACAGTTGACCTCGTGTGCAAACCACCATATGTCCAACTCCATCCAGGTCCCAGCTAGTGGACCTCCATCCGCGGGCCACCATGGTGATGACACCATCTCTTACAGCTTCCAAGAAGTGACCTCCCACCCTTCGAGTTCTGCTCATCTGGCGACTATCTGAAATGCAAAGATAAAACTGCCGAGTAGTTAACCTCCTTTGAGACCCTAGCGTTAGGTCTCCATGATCGAGACTCTGTCCCATCACTGTCGTAGCCTTAGGTAAAATTGCACTCATCCTCCTGGCCATCAGAACTCCGCCCTCAGAATTTCGTCTCACCAAAGTCGTCCTTAATAGTAGACTTAAACGACAAAGCTCCTCTCAAGTTCTGATCACCCAAAAGGTGATCCAAATTCCCTCCAATCAACAAATTGACTTTGACCAACATGCTAAAATAGGGCACTCCCCTTAATGGATTCCTTAAAGTGGACAAATCTAAAGGCAGGTCGGGATAGGTGGGTCGTCGTGCCCTGATTATCATCCCTCCTGCAGCTCCTCCAAAATATCCATTAGGTCAGGGAAGTTCGACCCATGGGGCCCAAATCATCCAAACTCCCTCCTATGATCTGCTAATGACAATCTAGATTATATGTTAGATTTCTCAAATTTTGAATTATCCAATCTAACTCCGTTTGCAGGGATTTGACTAACGTTTCAGTGTTTTCATGCTCAAATACACTCACCTCTCTTTTGCTCGTAGGATATATGAAATCAAGTGCAAGACCTTCAAAGGCAGTCATGGAGAAAAACGGAGGAAAGAAAACTAAGGCACCCCGTGGAAAAGAAGATAAGGACTAGATGAAGTATCAATTCCAAGGGCAACCCCTGAAATCCAAAGTCACCTCAACCTGGAAGGAGGTCACAAACACAAACATCAGACATATAGACATCAACGAATTCAAGTAGAGAGTTTGAATCAGCCCTAAAACAAAGAATGCCTGAAACATCAGATGCAGTGGGATAGCTAAGGTCGTAGGCTTTCCTCCTGCCTTCGTTGCCCCTGAACTAGTGATGGCCTGTAGGGAAGCCTATCACGAGGAAACCAGAAGCATAGTAGACAGAGATGGAAATGTTCTGGTTGACATGTCCGATAAGGAAGTAACAAAGACTTCCATATCCCTACTTCGGGGAGATGGAACTGCCAACCATGAGTGATGGAAAGGCTATGTAAGACGAAGATCCCCTTAAATGTAAAAGACTCATTAATCAATATTGGTTGAAGAAAATGAGGGGCAATGCCGCAAAAGTTCCTCAAGATCTCTTCCGCAGTGATTTTTACGAAGATTACCATGATTAGGTGACCCTGCTAAGAAAAGTAATGGGCCTTCCAATTGTGGCCCACTTCCAAGAGTGGATGTTATACTTCATTGAAGAGATTCTCCATGGAGAAACAAAGTTTTACTGGGGCAGGATAATCAGTGACCGCTTCCATGAGAAATTTATGGTCGTAAAGAAAACCTCCAAGTTTCACATGACATCCTACTTGGTCTATTCACTGGCCGAATAAGTGCAATACAGAGGTTTGTTCAGAGCTCTGGATGAGGAACCTGGCAGGGAGCTGAAAGTCTATGACAAATACCTTTAATTACAATTTAGAAACTTCAAGAGGGACTACTGCAGGGTTAATGACGCTTTCATGGGTCATGTCATCAGATTACTGGGGGATGAATTTGAGAGGAGAATCTCCCATAGTGCCAATGAATTTCTAAAGCAGTCTTCCTTCTTATTCATCCAATATCCCAAGTTCACCTACATTTGTCTTGAAGGCTTCTCAGAAAGACCCTAAAAGCTACCATGGTATCCCAATGACTGGATCATACTATTAGAGCTCTCTCGGAAGCTAGGGCATGTGCATGCCCTTTTAAGTAGCAAACATAAGGCAAGGATTCCTTATCCCCTATCCTTCAATCAAGGGTTATAAGAACTCCATACCTCTCAGTGTGTTGAAAATTCAGAGAAGGAATTCATCGAATACCATTTGAGGCTCCACACTATCTGGTCATTGATGGATCCCTATGGCCATATCAAGAAGGCACATGGACCCGAGTATGCCCATCTACATAGCATTGAAAATTTTTGGGCTAATTGCAAGGATGATAATGAAGTGCAAATGAGGCACTATATGTGAATGACTACATATTTCATAAAAAGGGTCAATCTATTCCCCGTGCTAGATCAAGTAGAGGAGGATTAAAGTACAGGCATGGATCCTCAATATAATGTGGTTTCCAATCTCCCATAGCCACTTGTCGACTGGGATGAACAGGAGGTTGACGACCTCGACATTCTAACTAAGCCTGTCAAGGATCGAACAAAAGAATGGATTGATGCGAGAAGTGCCCAATTGAAGTAGCAAGAGGTCACTCTAACATATGAAGGGCTCGAGAATGAGGCAACCAACGAAACAAACAGTGGGACAGCTATTGCCCTGTCAGGAGAGACTTCAAAATATCCTCTGTCTGCCAGATCAAGGAAGAGAAAAGAGGCTACTAAGCAACAGCCCAATCCTAAGGTGTATTCAAGAAAGGAGTTAGAGGGAGAACCTTCCAAGAAACATAAGAAATCAGGAAGTTTCACTTAAATTCCTACCATTCAAGAGGATCCGCTCCATGAAGGGGAGGAAATGAAGGTTGAGCAACCAAGATCTCCACCTGTTGCCTCCACTACTACTGCCCCTCCACCTACTTCTTAGGCGATGGTAGCTACTTCCCCACCTGCGATGGACATCTCGGTCCACCTTGCTTCATCTCCACCCACCTTGGAGGCTGTGACCGCTGACTCTTCTTCCACAACCATTTCTCTGCTTTCTTCTTCTTCCATGTCCCCAACTACATCATTACCTCTGGCCACAACAACAATACAAATTCCTGCGCTCTCACTTCTAGAGGCCTTCTCGTGACATATGCAGAATGTTCCCATAGAGCTTTCTGAAGTATTGATGAATCCAACCATCCAAGCTGCTTTGGCACAAGTTCCATCCAACATTCCTACCTCAACTCCTTTGACTGAACCGCCAAAGATGAAAGCCATGATGAAAATATCTTAGGAGTTAGAGAGGCAAGAAAAGGAAACAACAAGGGTATTTGAGGAGGAAGCAGATGATTACCATGAGCATCATGAGCACCAGCACTTACAAATTGATAAGGTAGTCTGTGAAGGAGAAGAAACAAATTATTTGGAGAGTGATGAAGAAGAAGATACCAACGCCAAATACATTGTGGAGACATTTGAGGGAGACCTTTAAGAGGAGTTGGCTCAACAATTAAAGGGGGTGAAAGCACAAACCTGTGTCACTGTTTCAGCCAAATAAAGTAATTCGAGCGGATTACTTTCAGCCGACCAGTTTTCGGCCGATAATGTTTCGGCCGAACCCACGAGGTAGCCACATGGCGCCTACGTGGCTCAAACTTTTCGGGCGAGTTACTTTCAGCTGAAACATTATCGGCTGAAAAGTGTCAGCACGGTGCACATCTGGAAAGACCTGCTCAGTCGAGTATATTTCGGCCGAAACTCTATCGACCGTAAGTGTATCGATCGAAAAGCGGTAATAAAATCCAAAAAAAAAACCAGGCCCACTATTTGGAATGCTTGGGTGAAAGTATTGAGGGTGAGAGCTTATCGGCCGATCACTAGCAACAGCGACTATATTTTGCTAGGTTCCATTCGGGGCATTCACTGGATTGTTTGATTTCTCGTCTTGTTTGTGTCTAGTTTGAGAAATTTGTGATAAAGTTTAAGGAAATTTGTGATTTCTCGTTTGTTAGGGTTTGATTGAAATGCAAAAATCAAGTTTTGTGATGGATATTGGCCGAAAGGTAGTGAATGTTGTGAAAAATTTATATATTCACCATTCCTTTCAGAAATTCATCCAGCTATATGAAAAACCTCTGATTTATTTTTAAATATATCAATTAAATAGTTGTAATTTTGCCAAAGAGTTTGCACAATAGTTAGCATCCACAAGAGCATATTGAAATTAGGCTCCATCTGAGATTGTATGTGTTTAGAATAAGAATTTTAAATATCATTTTTAAATTTCAAGTTTCACTCTAAATTCATGCATGCACTGAAAAAAAAGTTCATTGTTGCAACTCCATAGTTTACAAAATAAATACATTGTCAATACATCAAGTGGAGATGCATACAATAGAACACCATTTCTTCAAATTAAATGTATAGTAACTCTGAAAATAATCAGAAGCAATACTTTTTAGAAATTGGAAATAAAACCTGAGCCCTCTTACCAAGGCATCTCTGACATCATGCACCTTGTTCTAGTGCAAGCTTGTATTTATAGGCTCTGTTTTGCTTTGTATCACCAATAATCTCCACAAGAACATTGTCCACTTTTGAAATGGTGGAAACAGTTTGCATCTCTCAACAATTTCTCTTGCAACAATCTTTGAAATAAACTTGATTGCAGAATGGCAGTCAGCACATACTCTTAAGGTTCTTGACAACTCTCAGAGTTGTTTCAGGGGATGTGTTTAACAATCCAAATGCAATTTCCAACTTCTCACTATGGTGTACGAGGAGTAATTCTTTCTCCTCCTCCTCTACATCATTCAATACAGGTCTCATATCTGGAATATACCCTGCTTCCTTCATCTTGCAAAACAACTCGTCCAACTTTGCATAGATATATTGTGTTTGTGGGTGCGATCTATCTCCCACACAAAAGGTGTGTACCATTTTATGAACTTCAATCCAACTACAACCTGGTGTCTTTTCAACTCCTCTGTCACTCATGAATTTTCTTACCTGTTGAGCGTCAAAATGGGAGCTTTGAAACAGGGTATGGAAATGTATTAAAGAATAAAGTAAAGGGGGTTTTGTCAAATGTTATAGTTGTAACTTTCTTGGTAGACATGTATGCAAAATTTGAAACCACAAGCAAGATTTTTTAGATTATTCCATGTTACAATTATTTTTTTACTTGCCACTCAATTGAAATTTCAACATTGAGAAAGCTACACAATTTCCTTTTGATTTTTCAATTTGGTTCATGTCCAACTAAACATGGGAGCAATATCCACTCTTTAGCATTAAAAGTAGTATTATAAATTATTGTGACATTTCTTTACCTTCCAAATTCTACAGAGTTGATTTTCTCCATATTAAAAGCTTTAATCAATTTTATCAATTTCCTAATTCTGTGCGCCCATACATTATGGAATTCTTGCAAGTTTTTTTGTCCAAATGATTTTAATAACTTTGGTTTGTGTTAAATCCCTATGTCAAAATATATGGGTCTTGAAATCTTTGAATTGACCTTCTTGCATCATTATGTGAAAACATTTTACAATGGATAGTGGTCTTTTAAAATTAAATATGCTTTAGAATATTAAAAATACTTAATGATTTTCTTCAATGCACTATAATAACATATCAAAAAAAATTAAGTTAATAAATAAAAAAATTTATCACTTATGATATTTTATTAACACTTAATTACATAATTATTAAGTCAATTTTATTGACATGTCCATATGTGATAAGCATTGTGTTTCTTTTGATGCATTTCACCGAAACAGTTATATTGTATGATATATTCATTGATATCGTTTAGGTCAAAAAATTTTCCTGATACGAACGCCCTTGACAGAGCATGGAACCACCACAAATACTTCAATTTTACACTATGTCCTCTAGATAATGCTTTGGTGAAACACGCCCAATTTATGCATGTCCGGCAATCATTGCATTCCATGGCAGAATGCCTTTTAAGGCAATTCTAAGGAGTTGTCAATGAACCCACAGTAACCATCCATTTCAATGTCTCGGAGAGAGGGACGGAAGCCGGACGACTCCTTCATGCATTCTGCTCTAAGTGCTTTCCCATCAAAGTATATCTCTTTCAGTCATTTTGTTTCTGCTTCAACCAAATTTGTTTCTACTTTTGACCAAATTTCAGATATGCAAAATTGCAAATATTGTGGTTGTCCTGCCAGCTTGTGCAAACTGTCCTACCATGCAGGTCTTATTTCTTATGTCGATTCAAACATTAGGTTTGTTTCATCATGTGTTGCATCTACTTTCAACATAATTGGAATTGAAGCATATGGTTTTAGGTCAATTTGAAGCTTCTACGGAAACACCTATATAAATTGGAAGAATCTTAAAATCATACAATTTTGCGAAATTTACTCATCATTTGGGTGATCATGTACTTGGGCTGTAAAAATATGCCCATGCCAGTAGAACTTGGGTATTATACCTGTTGAGCGTCACTCCACCTGCCTGCTTCTGAATAAATGTTTGACAAAAGAACATAAGGTGCAGTCTTTTTACAATCCAACCCAAAGAGGAGTCCTGTAACAAATTCTCCTAATGCTATACTCTTATGTGATCTACAAGCACCGAGCAAACATATCCACACAACCACATCAGGTTTTAGGTATTCCAACAATTTAATTTCAATGATATAAAAGGTGTCAACTTCATAAAATAGGAGTTTTGAATTCCTAGGTATTAGATTTAAGAGGATGTATTTGAGATGGGGTTAGAAGTTTCATTCACATATTTCTTAAAAAATTTCTATCACATATCATTCATATATAAGCTTATCAATAAGAAATGATAGCTTTTACTATTTCACCACTTTAATTTCAATCATATAATAGACATCAACTTCATAGTTATTGTATAAGAAAATATGAGCTCCCATTTTTTATGTATGAGATTTAAGGGTATTTTAACAACTTTAATTTCAATCATATAAAATGTGTCAACTTCATAGAATACTGTAGCTCCTATTTTTTAGGTGTTAGATTTAAGGGTATTTCAACACTTCAATTTCAATCATATAAAATTTGTCAACTTCATAGAATACTATAGCTCCTATTTTTTAGGTATTAGATTTAAAGGTATTAGAATACTATAGCTCCTATTTTTCAATCATATAAAAGACGTCAACTTCATATTATTGTATAAGAAAATAGGAGCTCTGATTTTTAGGTATTAGATTTAAGGAGATGTATTTGAGATGGGGTCAAAAAATTTCATCACATACTTCCTAAAATTTTGCTATCACATATCATTCATATATAAGGTTATCAATATGAAATGACAACATTTACTATTTCAACAATTTAATTTCAATCATATAAAAGATATCAACTTTATAGAATATTATATATCAGCTTTTACTATTTCAATAGTTTAATTTCAATCATATAAAAGTCATCAACTTCATTGAATAGTGTAGCTCCGATCTTTTAGGTATTAGATTTAAGGGTATTTCAACACTTTAATTTCAATCATATAAAAGGCATCAACTTCATAGAATATTGTATAAGAAAATAGGAGCTCTATTTTTTAGGTATTTGTTGTGAAATCTCTTTATACACCTTAACTAACCTTAGCCAGTCCACTAGTGTTTCATTTTCAAATCTCATGTCACTAGTATTTCTAATTTTTCCAATTTGAAAGTATATTTTTAATCTTTATTTTGATGTATTTTGGTTGTACCACAAGTCAATTAGGATCCTAATCTTCCACCCAGGAGTGGTTTTCTAAACCTTAGCATGACCTAGACCAATGAGAATGATTTATATATTCTTATGTACATGTATGTATGTATGTGTGTATGTATGTATTATATATACATATGTGTACATGTGTGTATGTATGTATGTATGTATATATGCATATATATATGTATGTACATGTATGTATATGTGTACATGCACATATATGTGTATGTGCATATGCATGTACATGTATTATATATACATATGTGTACATGTGTGTATGTGTGTATGTATGTATGTATGTATGTATGTATGTATGTATGTATGTATTATATATACATGTGTACATGTGTGTATGTATGTATGTATATGCATATATATATGTATGTACATGTATGTATATGTACATGCACATATATGTGTATGTGCGTATGCATGTAGATGTATTATATATACATATGTGTACATGTGTGTATGTATACATATGTATGTACATGCATGTATATATGTGTATGTGTGTATGTGTGTATGTGTGTACATGTATGTATGCATGTGTGTACATGTGTATGTATGTATGTATGTATATGCATATATATATGTATGTACATGTATACATATGTACATGCACATATATGTGTATGTGTGTATGTATGTATTATATATATGTGTATGTGTATGTGTATGCATGTACATGTATTATATATACATTTGTGTATGTATGTATGTATGTATATGCATATATATGTGTATGTACATGTATGTATGTGCATGCATGTATATGTGTATGTGCATGTATGTGTGTATATGCATGTAATATTGTTAATGTACGTTTAATGTGTGTGCGTGCGTAATATGTATGTTAATGTGCGTGTCGTAGGGTAATACGTATTGTGCATGCACACATACGCATATATAAATGTACGTACGCATGCACGCTCCATATATATTACGTGGCATGCATGCACGCATGCCACTGCTATCGTATTAAATGTGCATGCGGCAACCAGCAATAATATATACGTAATGCGCATCGCCATTTTATACGTTTTCACGCATATACATAATGGCAATGCGTGTGCATCTGCGGATAATAGCCAATAAGTACGCGTTACGCACATGCGCTCCCGCAGCCGTACGGCGCATGCGGATATGCATGTATCTATATGTTTATATTTTATTCCTAAGGAATTTATTTCAAAGGATTTTAACTTTATTACTTTAATATGTTTTAAGTTAGATCGAAAAATTAAGGAAATGTTAACCTTTATATTTAGTGTTTGATTTAAAAAATAATTGATTACAAAGAAAGGCTAGATCATATGTGACCAATTGTAATGAAGAGTATTTTTTTATTTTGATCAAAATTTTAGTATAGAGTGGTTGAAAGGATAAATATATTTTTTCCATATTTACTCTTGGTTGAATATTACATGCATCTATGATTTAATAGGTTCACATAGCTCGATAGATATAAATTTTGAACTAGATCTCATTAGATACATTTAAATTCAAAAATGTTTTCTAGTTTTGAAACTTGAAAATTTTACCTTTAATTTAAATATATATTTTTTTAGTTTTGAAAAAATTTCAATTTAAATTTGTTTAGTTCATTATGTAATTTTGTTTTAATGATATGCAGATCTCTATCTATTTATATATATCATGGCCGATGAGGGATCTCATCATTCCCCTCGTTCTGAGCGAGAAGCTCAAACTAGATCAAATATATTTCAGGATAGTATTGCTAGATTGGACAATGCTCTAAAATGTTTAGAGCAAACAATTCACAACTCCCCCAATTTAGCTAATCGAGATAGATTAGTCACTATTAGACAAGAGATTATTAAGATGATTGAGACAATTCGATCATACAATCCTTATGATGAAATCAACATTGAACGGTTTTATTTTTCTCTTGCCAGGAGTGTTACTGGCACAGTGAAACATAGAGAAGTTGCCAAATTAGTTTCAGGTGAAAATGTGTTATCCATGTTCCCATTTTATAGAGGAAAAAATAAAATTAGAGGATATGTGGTTACGAGGTGTGAAGATCCTCTTGTTGCGCCATTCATATACCCTAGATGGTTGGCAGCACATCATAGATGGCCTCACAATGATGAGCTGCCATTGTATTTTGTCAAACAGTTATATGCAGAATTTCATTTACATATAGAGGTGGACTACACATCTTATCCTGAGCATGTTGGCCAAGGTAAAGGCTGTTTTTCTGACAAACCATAGTTTAGACCTTCAAATTTTCCACCGCCTATGGACAAGAGGGCATTATTTGGCCCAATCCTTTTGGTTTTACCAAAACATTTGGAATTGGCAGCAGCAGGGGAGGCAGCAACAGGGTCCACTCAGAGTCAGATTTTTGAAAACATTGCCTCTATTATGACGCAAATTGATCATATTTCATCTGATCGAGTTGGTAGATATTTATTATGCCCACGGATCAACCTTCCTCCCACTGAGGCTACATCTTCATCGTATGATCCATTTATTAGTGCCGATCTACCTGCTCTTGCAGATGTCGAGCATATGACCCACACGACTCTGCGTAATACGTGTAGACTCTCAATTTTGGATTTACTAGCAGCATATCAGGTTATCAGTGAGGACCATGGGATTGCTCTTGACAGGGTACTAGAGTTTATTAGACAACAATATCCTCATACACATATGAGCCACAGGGTGCAAATGCAGCTCAGGATATTCCACATCATCCTATAGAATCCCATGCACATCATGTTTCTGTTGATCCTTTAGCTTGTCCAGGTGGTCATCAGGATGTTACAGGTCACGTTGAGGCTACTGCGACACCTGATCCTGTCCATGGTACATATAGTCGACTTCTTTTTGCTACTGATACTGTACATGCTACAGAGCCCCCTACGATGTCTTTGCATTCTCATGATCTTAGTGACATTGGTAGAGCCATCAAGCAGGCACAACAGGTACTTTCAATTTATAATTTAAATACATGTATATATTTTTAAAATTGTGTTATAAAAATTTATGTAATGCATTTTAAAAACTTCTAGGGGTTTAACTCCTGATTGAAATTGTGTACTTGAAAATTTTAAGCAGTATGGTGATTTCCCAGACTTTGGAAATTTGGAGCATGATGGCGATCCCATGCAGTATGCAGATGAGGTACATTTAAATTTAATTTTAAAAAACTAATTACTTGATGTTTAAGTTTGAACACATTGAACTCAAGTACATTGTAAAATTTTTAGATAATTTTACATATATATGTGTACTTGAACACATGCAGGGGTTGGGACGAGGCTCAGGACACAGATCGGGAGATATTGGATCGGGACATGGATCCACACATCTTGGATCAGCAGAGCGATCGGTGCATGGATCGAGGGAGAGGTCGAGGGAGAGATATCGAGGGAGAGGTCAAGGGAGAGATCGAGCCATAGATCTGATGATTCTATTCATACCAAATATCCCTCTCTTTGAGATTTGTTTTATAGTATTACATGTCTGAGATCATTTTATTACATGTTGGAGACACTTTTTATGACTTATGTATTGAACATTTGGACGTGTTACATACTTATGTTTTATGGTACACATATATATACTTGTTATAATTTACATGTCACATTCATACAGTTATGTTTTATGGTTTGAATCTTAGAGGTTTGTTATATATGTGCATTATTATGGTTTGATGAACTCACTTACATTACATCTATAAGTACCTTTATTTAAATTTAAATTATGGTAACTTGTTCAAATGCACTTGTTGTACATATATAGATAACTAAATACATTGTGAAATCAAAATGTTGGACTCCACTATCTAATGGTTGCTATTTGTAAAATTAAAAGATGGACATGTACATGTAATTAATTTAAATAAATAGTTCAAATGAATTTGTCTTTAATAAATAGGTCAAGAAATAGAAAAAATTGAATGCAAATATGCTTGAGATTAATGCTATACATTTTAAAGTAGAACATAAAAATGCAATTGGAAATAGATGATAGTTAGATTGAATTCTTTAAAGCTCTAAATGTTCATTTTTAAAGTTAGTAAAAGTTAAATACATTTAAATTGTGCATATATCATGCTCTACATTAACCTAATTTCTAATTCCATATAATCTAATACACATGTTCATTTGAATGTGCATGCAAAGAATTCTTGAACTAGATGATGAGCTATACTTGTGTCAAGTTGAATGTAAATGAAATCATATATATATATATATATATGTTTGAAAGTGTTCACTTAAGAATGAACCATATAATTCAAATAAAGCATGCAAGCTATAAGTGGAGTTGAATGTAAATGAAATCAAATTTCTAGTTTTGAAAGTTTAAGAATTCCATGTGGAACATTTATATATATGTAATTAGAAATTGATATATATATATATTTAAATCTTGAAAGACATGCACATTTAATATTAAATTAAAAATTGATGACAATTCTATATAAATTAAAAATTGATCAAGTAGATCTCTTGGATGACAATTCTATATATAAATTAAAAATTGATCAATCCATATTTAATTGTACTGGAAAGATGTTACATACATGGTCTCAAGCTATACATGGTAAACAAAGCTAAATTGATGCCAAAATGTAGCTATCTCAAGCACTCCAAACACCATCACTATGATTCACTACAATGTTCATATATTCCAATGCACCTTAAGGTGAACAAGAAAGGACAAACCAAGAGAACCTGGATACAATCTAACATTAACAAAATGGATAAATAATTTAGTTCTATACTTAAAAGATAGGAGCTAATATTCTTAAGCAAATTTGGATTTTAAAGATGAAATCAAATTATAAGGTCAAGTGATTTTTTATTAGGAGATTGGATTTGAAATGGATGATAGTCTAGATTAAGGATAAGGTCCCTAGATGTTGAAAACTTTGGGTGATGACGAAAGGACAATATGATGTATGGACTAGATTGAGACCAAGTAACCAAATTTTTATGTTTAAGTGATGCTTTTTTATTATTAAGGATGGAGAATGGATGTACGGTTGAGATGGATCTAGATGGATAATTTTTAAATGATTCTAGGATGAGGGATGCTTACCTGATGAAAATTTAATAAAATTAGGATGTGATGATTAGGATACATGAAAATCCAAATGATCATTTAAAATTATTGAATGTCGTGCATTAGTAATGTATAAAAAATAAAGAAAACTAGAGACAACATTTATGTCTAGATTCTAAGTCACCACTCAAACACCAAATCAACTAGATAATTTTATACAAGTTTGTGGAGTTGAATGTTCAAATGAAATGAAAGATTTGAATGTGAACTTAAGAATTTTTTGGAACATAAATAAATTTAAATGCAAAATTGGAACATAGACTAGGTTTTCTACATATTGTTGCACGTATATATATTCAATATAGCTCATGTATATAGGTGGAGTTGAACAAATATTTAAATTCAAAGATTTGAAAGTGAAAGTTTAACAATTCCATGTGTCAAACATAAAAATTTACAATCAAGGAATCTAGAGAGATGATATAAAGGAATTTCTAGAGATTCTCAAGAGTGAAAGTTTAAAAGAATGAACCATGTCCAACATGTAAAAATGCAATTGGAAATTTAGATGATTTAAAGGAATTTAGGCAAAATGTAAATTAAAACATTTTTAAAGTCACTGGGTTTTGTATCAAGCATATATATGATCTAACATACATGTCACATTCTAAAAAAAAAACCCATTCTAAATCATGTCACATGTCCAATCAATACAAATATATAAATTATCTAGATTTGGAGTCATAAATGTGTACACATGTATCCAAAAAACAACTTAAAGCTCCTGGTACATAAAATCTGGATCCTCTCTATCTTTAATTATCTCTAAAATCTTCTCATGATCTTCAATAGGCAACCTCCACTTTTGTTTGGCATGTCCTCTTTTAGGTAAAGTTTCTAAATTTATTTGTGTTGCCAAAACTAAGTGACTGTAATGTAGAACCTTTTGTCCTAGCCTATAATCAACAAATATAATACCATTTTTATCTATCTTTATTTGCTGATAATATGTGCCTTCAATAACAACTGATCCAATGGGATACTCTTGTCCATCACCATCTGTCATCGATTCGAACAATTTGCTTTTTGGTTGTGTACATCTTAGTAGATAGTAATCTACACCTTCCGCATTTTCAGGTTCTGCAACTATAGCGAAAATATCTCCTGTACACACACCACATATTTACATATTTAAGTAAATTATACATTTAAAAGTTGTAAAAATTTATATTTTATATTTGAAACTTACTTAAACATAGAATATATATATATATATATAAATTTAAATCTTGATTTTAACTAAATTAATCAATTTGGACATACCTATAACAACTAAATCAGATACATGTTCGTAATCAGCTGAATATAGTGGATCATAGACATCAACATTGTCATCTTCAAAAAAAGGAGGCATTGATATTAATTGTTTCATTTCCCATTGTGAAACATACCCATCTCTAATATTCTCACATTGATCAATATTTGCATTGTCCTCAATGCAATCAATACAAAAACATGATTTTTCTCTCACATTCATTGCATAAGGCCTACTACTCCCCATTGTCATGATTTGATGCAGATTTCTAATACCATGAATTGCTTGACAATTATAAGGATTTGATCGATCAATATCTGTTTAAATTCAAACTTGAAAATTCAATTTGAAATCATGTATGTACTTGAACTTTGAAATTCAAATTTTTAAAACAAATTTTGACTAGACATACATACCTGTAACTTCCCAAAAATACCGTGTGTTGTATGTTGAGTTGCAAGCAGAAAAATGACTTTTGCACCATTCAACAATTTTGTTTGCATTCCGTATGGCATTACCTACAAGTTACACACAAGTTGGCACAATTTGTCACCTATTACTTTCAAAGAACTTAAAAGAAAATTTAATTTAGTTAAATTAAATATATATATATATATATATATCTAATCTTTTAAAAAGTATGAAGCTAAATTGGACATACCAGCAAGTTCATGTTGATGAAGTGCACGCTTCACACATGCTCCTGCTCCATCGTGCTCTCCTTTTCCATGTCCACTCTCATAAAAATTCCACAAAAAATTGGTGTTGCGTCTAGCATGTTGACTGCTTAACCAAACAAAGGATTTTGCAGACTTAAATTGTCCTGTGAAGTTACAAATAATTAAACACTTGAAAACCAAATTATCTTCAAAAAACAATTTAAGTCTCAAAGTTTTAAAAGTAAATATAAATTAATTAAAAATAATTTAAAAACCAATGTACTTACCAGCACATCCATAAGACCATATCCAGTGTTGTTCTTGATTTATGCCACATCGTCTTAGGTCTTCAAAAAACATTTTGAAACAATGAGCTACATAGCTTCTATCATGATTCGTATCATCACTGATATAAAAGTGAACCTCTTTGATGATAATTCTATCATCTTTGCTACTTTGTATTCCATCGACCGCTAACTCTGCATGCCTGTAGCAAACTTGCACGAAGATTGCAACTTGCTCTGAATGATAATATTGACTTTGAATCTCAGTTTGAGGACTAAATGTATAGTTCTCAGAGAAATCTACAATAGAGAGAATACAACCTGGTGGAAAACAATTCTTTGAATAACGAAATTGCTTAGATTGCCATCTTGCACCATGACAATGTTGGATATGTGGATATATGATATTGCGAAATTTACTCATGAATTCATTGTAAGGCAATCACTCTCTTTGAGAACAATTTTTTGGCCTCAACTCCTGACTTCGTTAAGTATGTCTCATATTCAAATCTCTTCCAAGTAACTTGCATTTCATTATTGTCAACATGTAAAAGATTCTTCAAATCTCCACAATCATTACATACATTTTTTATACACTGAATATTGAATTCATCCAAATTTTCTGATTTTTCACATAGAAGAGACTTCACAAATTGTGTTGTGCTTCCAGGGATGGCTAAATTTCGATCAATTGTTGCCATAACTTTTCTATATGATTGTAGGTGTAGATCAAATTCAACATGATTTCGACAACAAGTTTCACGTACTTTATTTATACGTACAAATGATGGTCGTAGTGTTTCAAACATCCTTTGACAAATCTTCACATTTAAAAATTCTTGTTTAAATGCTTCAAAAATTTCACTTTGTGTTGTATCTATAAAATGTTTTGGATGAGAAATTTTTGTACCATCATCACCTATTATTTGTATAGTATCCCTTCTATTGGAAGAAACACGAGAGTGGGTGGTCCAATATTCAACAACTTGTTTCTTTACATCTTCTAAAATTCTATCTTTTCGAGGAACCCTACAAATATTTACCCAACAATTTTTCCATCTATTTCATCTCTCTTTTCAATATATCTTTGAACAGTTCTCCTAGAAACATTTAGTAATTCAGAAATTGCTTGAACTTGTCTTCTATATGATAATTTCTTACTAGAAATTATAGTCATCAATGCTCTACGTGCAACACTTAAATCACTAGACCGACTCTTCTTTTCAATACATTCTAATGCTTCTTGCAGGTTTTCAACAATTGTTTGTTTTAAATCTGATGAATTTTTCCTATTATCAACCCCTAACAACTCCAAAACAGGGGTCATTTATTTTTGTCTAAATAACTTTGCAATTAACTGTGCTCTTCCAATTAAAGATTTCTCTTCAAAAAATTCATCCCATATTTTTTTAGAGTGTAATTTTAATGTGCTTTCAGATAACATATCTTCAGATGAAATATTATTGAAAAGAGAATCTTCATCCATCTCCATCAAATTTTCCATACCATAGTCCAAAACATTTATATTAGTACTAGGTTCAGTTTGTTCTTGTACCTGTACGTCACCTTGATCATCAATATTTTCCATGGGTTGTTGTTCAGTAGATGTTCCTTCATCCGCTTTTCTCTTTCTTTGTCTTACTCGTGTTCGTTCATACTTCCTCGATCTAGCCCTTGGATTTGCCATCACAAATTACACTCAAATTTGAATGATTGCCTACATAGAAATTTGTACACACATAAGCTTTCCATGAAACATGTACATGTAATATAGCATAAATATTTTAAAAAACTTGTAACTAGATGCAAAACATAAACATAAAATATTTAAACAAAAGTTTTTAATAAACATAAACATGCAAAACATAAAATATTTTTAATTGAATAATGAATATATTTCTACACATATTTCTTTGATGTTAATATTTTAATAAAAAAAAAGTGAAAACAAACTTCAAATGCATTTTCAATAAAAAACATAATCAATTAAATAAATTAAAGATCAATACACCTTAAAAATATCTCTCCTCTTCTCCAAATGCCTTTTTTTTTGTCGAAATACGTCTTGTAAATTTCAGAAATGATAAACCTTCCAAAATGTTGAAATAAATCTTCTTTAATCGAAAATAGTCGAGAAAATTTTGAAATATTTGTTATTTTTGAATTTTTTTAATTTGATAAGTTTGGAAAAAAATAACTTTATTTTATTTCATTCATTTTTGGCCGAGTAGTTATCGGCCGATAAGTTTCCGATCGATTAATTTTCGGTCGATTCATTACCGGCCGATAGGGTTTCAGCCGAAAACGTGTCGGCCGAAAACATCTAGTTGGCATCCTACATGGCAGCTTACTCATCATTTTTCAGAATTTTTTGAAACATTCATTTTTGGCAGAGTATTTCTCTAGTCAAATTGATTTTTTTGCAAAAAATAAAAATACCCTTTTGTAGATCTTGAAGTGTAGAATCCAAATATAGAATTTTTATAATATTTTGATTAGTTTTGATATCTTTTATTTTTAAAATAATGCAAGTAGGTTTTAAAAATTAAAAAAGAGGCTGATTTGATATTAAAAAAATGATAGTAAAGTTTATTAAAATGTTTTAAATATTATATGAGGCATAAGAGGAGAGAGTCTACTTCAAAAGGGTATATTTTGTTTTTTGAAAATGATTGAAAAAATTGAAATTAGTTGACGGCCCGTGAAAACTGTCAAATTCTGACATGTTTGACTTTAAAACGTTATTACGAGAAAAATATACATCAAAATGTGATTTTTTTTTTCCATGCACAGGATATTGAAATTACCTATTTGGAAAAAAAAATAGGGAGAAATGAAGTTTTTTTCATTTTATTTCTTGACGGCCCGTGAAGTCACTCTTTTATGAAATTTTCAGCATTCCAAAATTTGTCCTTAAATTGATAAAAACATAATAAATTTTTTTTTTTAAATTTTTAAAAATTACAGGAATAAACTACACCAAAAGCTCTACATTTTATTAGTTTACACCATTTTGAAATTCGAAACATAAAGACCACTTTTATGTGGTCGAAGTTCAGAATTTTTTTTGCTGTTGGCCGATTCCTTTATAAAGTGTGACACAAGTTTGTGCTTTTACCCTGCATCCCAATGAACTCTACTAGGATTAGACATATATCTGGAAATAACTCCCACTACTTGGGAAATGTATGGTCTAGTACAAACCATAGCATACATCAAACTTCCAACTACACTCTAGTAAGGCACTCTAATCATGTCTTCCATCTCTAATGGAGATGTTGGACAATCTAAAATAGATAACTTTATTCCAACTGAAACAAGAACACACAATGGTATACAAGCCTGCATATCAAACCTCTATAAAATTGAGTTAACATACTTAATTTGGACAAGCCATATCTTTTTTTTCACTCTATCTCTCTTAATTTCCATCCCAAGAATGTAGTTAGCTACACCAAGATCTTTCATTTCAAATTTAGCGGCAAGTTGAGATTTCAATTCTAAAATCATTACTTTCCCTCTACCAATAAATAACATATCATCAACATATAATGTAATAAACAAGAAATGATCGCCATTAGTTCTATAATAAATACAATGATGTGATTTAGAACACTCAAATCCCAAACTCAACACATATGTATCAAATTTCTAGTACCACATCCTAGGACTTTGTTTTAGGCCATACAAATATTTCTTCAATTTGCAAACCAATTTACTTTTACCTTTCACCACATAGTGCTCTGGTTGTGTCATATAAATATCCTCCTCCTAGTCACCATGAAGGAAAGCAATTTTCACATCCATTTGCTCAACCTCTAAATCATAAGTAGCAATAATAGAAAGAAAAATTCTAATGGATGTCATTTTTGCAATACGAGAAAATATCTCACCATAATTAACACCCTCAACTTGAGAGTAACCTTTTGCAACCAACATTGCTTTGTATTTCTCAATACTTCCATCTGAACCAATCTTTTTCTTGAAAACCCATTTGTAACCAGCAAGTTTTCATCCTTCAGGCAATGGTACAAGATCCCATGTATCATTATTTTTTAAAGCTATCATTTCTTCATCCATAGCAATCTTCCAATATTTTGTATCATTCATACCTAATGCCTCTTCTATTGATCTGGGTTCATCCATGTTAGTATTCAAAGAAAAAATACATCTCCAATCATCAGGTAAATACCTTTCAAGTGGTTGACTATTCCTTGTAGACCTACAAACAAGCTGAGTTGGAGGTTCTCCCTCCTCTTCTAAAGATTCAAAGCTAGATGAGCTCTCCTCAACTTCTTGTCTATCCATGGGCCTTGATTCAACTTTCTTAGGTGTAGAAGGAAATTGAATCACATCTTCATGTTACTTTGTTCTAGCTACAATCTAACAAAAGAAGGCTTAATTTTTTTTTAAATAACACTTCTACTATGTATTACCTTTTGTGCAACAGGATCCTAAAGCTTGTATCCTTTAACACCATAACTATATCCAATGAAGATGCATTTCACAGCCTTATCCTCCAACTTTGTTCGTTTCTCCTTTAGCACATATGCATATGCCTCACAATCAAAAACTTTAAGATGTTTTAATGAGGTCTTGCAACCCAACCATGCCTTTATAGGTGTCTTATCAACAAGAGTTGATGTAGGAGACATGTTAATTAGGTAACAAGTAGTGGCAAAAAATTTAGCCCAAAACCTTTGTTCTAGACTAGCACCACTCAACATACTTCTAGCCTTCTCCATCAGTGTCCTATTCATTCTTTTTGCAACTCCATTCTATTGTGGAGAATATGGAGTTGTCTTTTTTATATGAATACCACAATATTTATAGAATCTATCAAAATAATTAGACAAAAAATCACTGCCATTATTAGTCCTCAAACATTTTATTTTCTTTCCAATCTACAACTCAATCGTTGCTTTAAATTCTTTAAATTGAATGAAAACTTCATATTTACTCTTTAGAAAATATACCCATGTCCTACCATAATCATCAATAAATGAAACATAATATGTGGATTTACCAATTAAAGGAACATCTATAGGACCAAACACATCAGAATGAATAATATCCAATACACCACAAGATTTATGAGAAATCGAGTAAAATTGAACATGGTTTTGTTTTCCATAAATGCAATGCTCACAGAAATCAAATTCAAGATTACAATCAAACATACCTTCAACAAGGTTTTTATTTTCAAGGTCCTTAGACCCTTTTCTCCAATTTGGCCAAGTCTCTGGTGCCATAACATAGTTTTCTCTGTAGGTAACTTTGATTCAAAAGAAAGAGCAGTACCCTTGGGTACCCAAAATCCATGACCATCTCGTGAAGGTCAAACCATCACTTCTTCCATAGACTTGCTTTTCACAAAAGTACTATTGCACTCAACAGTGCATGCATCAAGCTTATACAAGGTTCCATATCTAACACCTCTACCAATCACCATAACACCTTTGACCATCTTGCATCCTGCATCAGAAAATACTACCTACACACCTACATCTATTAGTTTTCTTACATATAAAAAATGTCATGCTAAACTAGGGATATGCAACACACCATTAATCCTCTTTATTCTACCATCAGGAAACTTGATTTTAACTTTACCACAACCAACAATGTCTAAATGAGAATCATCACCCAAGTACACCTTACCTCCATCAAATTCTTTATATTTAAAAAACCAATCTCTATTAAAGGTCATATGGAAAGATGCACCTTAGTAAATCAACCATGCATCAGTACCTACACGAGTTGGAAAAGATGTAATGGATGTGTCCCCATCTTCCTTCTCAGACTCAAAATTAGAATCAAATTTCTTCTTTTTCTTCTTCTTTTCTTCTCTGCAGTCCTTACCAACATGTGGTTTACCACAATTCCAACAAATAACTTTGGACTTTCTAGGAGACTTAGATCTCCCTTTGGACTTGGATGTGTCACGCTTATCATTCTTCTTACCTTTTTGCTTAGTTCTTCCACAAACATTTAGGGCCTCCTTGGCATTGATGGATGCTTTCCTCCTCATCTCTTTAGAAAGAAAAGAACCCACCACATCTTCAGTCTTCAATATAATAGAAGTACTCCCAATAGCCATAACAAGAGAATCTCACGAATTAGGAAAAGAACAAAGTGGGATCTAACATTTCTCTTCCTCATCCATTTTGACACCAAATGACACCAATTGAGCCACCAACATATTGAATGCTTTCAGGTGGTCTGTAATTCGTTCACCCTCTTCCATTCTCAAGGAATACAATTTCTTCCTCAAGAAATTATTGTTCACTAAATATTTAGCTTGATACATCTCACCAAGCTTCTTCCATAGTTTTTGTTTAAAGGTCTCTTCATGGACAATGATTAAAATAGAGTCTTCCAAGCATAATCTAATTAGACCCTTGGTTTTATGATTCATAACATCATATTGAGTAGCCTGAGTAGGATCTATAGGCCTTGAAACATTCTCATCAACATCCCATAGATTTTGATCTATCAACAAATCCTCATCTTTAGATTCCACCTTTCAAAATTATTTCCAGAAAATTTATCCACCTCTATTCTCCTTGATGAACTTTCCATGTACAAATTCTTGCAACAAGATCACAAAGTATCTTTCACACAGGCTCCCACTCAAATATGTATTAGTTCAAAAAATCCAACAACCCACAACTAAAACCAAAAGTGATTAGGCTTTGATACCAATTGTAAGGAAGTTAAGGTAGTGGAACAACTTCCTACACTAATCTTGAGAGGAGAATAATGCAAAACTTTTACAGATATTTAATAGTTATAGAAACTTAAACAAAAATAAACACAAATATCATGCATACCACAACACAATGATTTATGTGAAGAAAACCCTTTCAAGGGAAAAACCCACATCTCTAATTAATCATATGATATTTTGGCATGCCAAGTGGGACCCACATCCCTAATTAATCAATTTTTCTTAAGATTTGTTAGATTTGCAGGTTCCCAAGGGTAGTACAACACTTTTGTGTGAAGGTTGATGCCTTTGTTAAAGGTTTGTGTCTATCACCTGATAGTGCCACACTTGTGTCTCTAAACTACAACACTTTTGTCTAGAGTCCAATGCTTCTATTTACAAACTAGGGTGCTTTTTCCCAAACTGGGGCACTTTTTGTTTAAACTAGGGCTCTTTTATCCAAACTACAACACCTTTAAAAAAAATGCCTCACTTTTACAAATTCAATAGTCTAGCACCTTTGTTCAACAGTGTGGCACTTTTTTCAGGTATATTACTGAGCTAATTTTTAGGGTTTAATATAATTTTGATTTTTAATATTTGGCTAACCCTAACAATTTTTTGTTTCCTAATTTCACCTAACTAGTTTGTAGCATGTGGCATCTAGAAAAGAATCTACTAACATTTATTTTGTAGAGTTAATCTAGGCTTCTCATTCAAATTTGGCACATAAAATGAAGTTATATTTATATTAGTGCTCCAAAATTGAACAAGATAATCTTCACACTTCAATTTTTTTTTTTTAAATTGAATAAAGAAATCTTCATTTTCCCTTGGTGCACTAAAATTGAATAAGACAATCTTCATTTTCCCTTGCTTGGTGCAACTAAAATTAACTTTTTTGTTGTGTTTTCCATGATTGGTAGGCTAGAGTGTACGTATCCACTCCCCTTACGCTTCGTGCAATCTTGGGTGATGAGAAATACCTCTAGTTTTCACTTTGTCTTGTTATACACTGAAGGATTTGTCTATGTATCCACTCCCCTTGCGCTAGGTGTGATCTTGGGTGATGATAAATAGCAACACTAATCATTCCTTTATTGTTAGGAGGCATGCCTAGGGATTTCATCACCCTAGGTTTTAACCTCAAACAAGTATCTTTCGGTGGGTTATATAAAGGGGTGAGAGAAAAATTTGTAGCTCAATCTAATCATGACATGTTAGGTGTTCCTTTGTGGTCTCAGGCAATTCCAGACACAAGGATATGATATTTCAATATCACATTTGTATATGTGTTGGTGTTTATAGAGTACATCCACTATGAACCTTGTATCTAAAAGCCTAAGAGCCATTTGTAGATCGTCAACTTATATTGGTGCAACGAGATAGCATTGTCTCATGACATTACTCACTATGTGTTGATGCTTGTTGAGGCAACATTAAATCCTTGCAAGGAACTTTTCCTTTCAAGGTAAGAGGTTTCCAGGTGGTGCATGACCTTGGCATACTCTAGTTTTCCATTCAAGGGAATCTATTTTATTATGTGGGACTAAGATAAGAAGATAAACCCGAACTACCACTACAAATAGGATTGTGTTCTATGGCATTTTTTTTTATTATGGATACCCTTGTGATACCAGTTAGTGTGATCTTGTGGAAGAAGAACACACAAAAATCATCTAAAAAACCAATTGAGATAGTTTACATGTTGTGTAATGTGTTTTATCATATTAAAAAAATTTAAACACCTAGGTCAATTTGCACATCAAAGATCCTCTGGCAGATCAATGCCTTTTTCCAAATAGTGCAACGCCTTTGTGCAAATCAATACTTCTATTTTTATTAAAAAAACACTTTTGTTTGCATATCAATGCCTTTTTCAGGGAAAATGGACATCTACATATAGACACCTTTGTTCTGATATTCTGATGCTTCTTTCAAACATTAGCGCTTTCACAGATACTATGACACCTTTGTAGTGAACAGTCTAACGCCTATACAAAATAGAATGACGACTTTGTCAGAAATTGAAAAATAGAGAACTTTAAAAATATTTCTAGAATCTACATTTTGATCAACAAGCATTAGATCACTTGAGGTTAATGCAAAACAAAGTTATATTCACTTGTGTCAATCAAAATAGAAGCACACAAACTAGTGTTCTTCATCATTTTGAACTTGTCAAAACACTTTCTAGGTTATCATTAGGATCAACTCAAAAAAAATAAACCATCAACTTTACCATCAAAAAATTCCATTTCAAACAACTTAACAATTTGACATAGATCATTTGGATTTAGATCTTCATCCTAACACCCAGTTTGGCTTTATGCTTGAAAACAATCTCTTTTCAAGTATTTGGTGGAGTTAGTAAACATCATTATCATAAAACCTACTTTGAGGTCATGATCCTACTTCCAAGGTTTTTTAAGTTCATCATCGTCATCATTAAACATACTTATGGATCTATTCTAAACTTTCTCAAAATTGAAGGTTTTTCATCCTCCATCCACCAACACCAAAACATTCAACGTTGGTCCTAAAACTATTAAAGTGTCATTATTAGCACAATTTGAAGAACCAAAACATTTCAACAAGGTAATTTATGTCCAACATCTCCTAGGGTTGATACAAATTGTGTGTTCACAACAAGGTATCAACACAAAAATAACATGGAAGAAAACCCTAGCTACCCTAACGTACCTACCACCACACATGCAAATCTAGGTGGTTCAAAGGCTCCTATCAACAAAGGTGTTCGTGATCAACCTTATGGAAAGCATCAAATTAATTCTCAAGGGTATGAACTTCACAAACGAAAATGGAACCTTAAAAGGAAATGATCTATATAGGGGACATTACCAACAAACCTCATGACTTCACTCCCAAATAAATATTAGAGATCCAAAAAGATCAATCTTTTATTAAATCGATAGAGGTAGTGATAAGTCAAGACCCCAATCAAAACATGTTGATACTTGCACAATAAGGTGCCAAACTTCCTACCAATTTTGACGTAAATCAACTTAGAGAACAACCAACAACATCAAATGTTGGAATAAAAAATTATCCACAATGGAATGACCCCTTAGTGGATAACATTATTGAACAAGTACCTAAAATATCTTCAAATTTATTAGGTAAGTCCATGGTCACTTCTCAAGGGATAGATAAAAAAAATGCCCAAATCAATATATCAATCCCTTGTGCAATGCCCAAGGTTTAGAGAATACCAACACAAGTCTAGGTTTTCACAATACCAACACAAATCTAGACGTTTAAAATACCAACATCCCACCAACGTTCAATGCCCAAAATTCAAACATGATAAACTATGGGATGAATCCACCTTCATACAACATGAACTTGAATGATTCCAACACTCAATGACCCCAACATCAACATCAACATCAATACCAACAAAACATCACCCAACATCAGCAATACACCATCTCACAATAATTACAAGTACAAAAAAAACTGCAACATCAACAACAACTCGCTCAACAACAATTGATGTCATAACAAAATCTTCAACAATCATCACACTTCAATTATCAACAATTGAATCCATCACAACATAACATTGTCCCTCAAGATCAATATGGCTCTCACAATGCATCCCCCAACATCAAATAAATTATCAAATGGGTCATATACCTCAAGGTAATCTACAATATCAAGTTGGTCCTATACCTCATGGTAATTCACAATATCAAACCAATCCTATACCTCATGGAAATCATCAATATCAAATGGGTTCATATGGAATATGGCATGAACATTCCTCCATACCAAGATAAAAATTTATATAACACGTATAATATGTTACCAAATGTTCCACCTACGGACTTATCATCACAAATACAAGCTTTAACATAGAAAATTCAAGACATTCAAGTAGGGAAGAAAAAAAATCATGTCATTCAAGATCTATGTCCCTACCTATTTGACAGAAACAACATGATGGTAGCATTTCCCCCAAACTTTGAAATTCCAAAGTTTCATAAATATAAAGGACATGGAAATCTCAAAGAACACATAAGAGAATTCTATGTGGCTTGCATGGAAGTATCTTATAATGATGCATACCTACTAATACTTTTCCCACTAAGTTTGGGTGGACAATCGATTGAATGGTTCTCACATCTACCTTTAGGGATCAAAACATTCCAAGAAATCATAGACCAATTTGTAGCACACTTTTCCTACAATACAGATGCTAAAATCACCTTGGATGAACTATACATGTTAAAACAAACAAAGGGAGAAGCTTTTGCTTCTTTCTTACAAAGATGGAGACACAAGGAAAGCAAATACAAGTGGTCAATACCTGAAGAACAAAATGAGATTGTATCCAAAAATCTAAACACATACCTTACCTTCCAACTAAGAATACATCTAACAAACTTTGAGGGGCTTATATCTAAAGGGCTTAACATTGAACAAGAACTCATTGCCAATGGATCCACGCAAATATATAACCAACTATCTAGTTCCAACAATAAACCTTATTTTTGGGATAAAAATAAGAACATTACTAATGACAGTGTGATGGATGCAGAGGTTGTTATCAAAGCACTCTATACCTTACACACATAGAAGAACACAAAAAAAAAATCCAAAATGCAAATCCTTCACGAGGGCCACCACCAAGACCTAACAATGCTCCTCAAAGACAATTCACTCCCTTAGGGGAGCCCATCAAACAATCCTAAAGAAATTGATACAATCAAAGCACATTGAACTTCTTGATTATTGCAGCTATATTGAACCTCAGATAAAACCCTCATGGTATAATGACAAGGATTATGGATGTCAAAGAAAAAGAAGGAAAAAAATCCCTGTCAAACTCCATTAGTCAAAGAAACTATGGGGAAAATAAAAAAGCTAACTTTATCCAGCAAAGATGTCCACTAATGCAAGAGAAAGATTCAATATTGACATACAAATTATATGCAAAGGTTGTTCCTAATTCCACTCGTAATTCTATATCCACCCTTCATTGCTCATCATCCCAATTTTGGAGAATCAAGTATTTTAAACTATCAGCCAAGCTATTTACATCTCATATTCCTCATCAAAATCCTCCATCCACTTTGAAATCAATGATATCCAACTCTCGCATTGATTGTGTCTTGGTAGAAACTCTTTATCATAAGGACTATAAGGGTACTCTATTGCAATGTTTGTAGCTAGGTGAGGTTAACTCTAGTATCAAGAAGATAAGAATATTCAGGGGTTATATACAAGAACTCATATCTTGGCAAACAAAATTCTATAGGAAAAATATTGTTGGCATATCATGACAACAATACCATCTACATTAGCATGATGGGTGGTTCGACATAAAACTTCAAAAAACATAAAAATTATAAAATTATAAAAAAAAAAGTAAGAAAATAATAAAGAGAAAAATCGTCATTCGGTGAAAACCACTTTGGTGGCACTTTGGGAAAGTACCATGATGAAAACCTAGAAAACATGTGTCATGTGTAGAATTGAGCATCTACATGCACCATTTTAGGTGGAAGCATCTTATCCCCTCCATAATAAATCTAGCACTCACTCCATCATAATCCATCTAATTCATCTTCATCCAAATCTTAAATAATCTTGATATTGGCAAAGGTTTGAGGTACTCTTCAACCTTTCTTATGTCAAAAACTTGGCATGGCCATTGATGATGAACTTATGCAATCTCATGGCTTATATCTAGCACTATCCCGATTATCCTATCACAAGATAATCCTTTGCATCCTTCACATACCAATCCATCCATCATTCTGATATATGCATTCATTCATGGAATCCCAAACATTGCTAGACATCAGGGGTAGGAACTTGCATCATGTTTTCAAATAAATCTTGATCCATGTCCAATATCTTACAAAGTGATCATGACACTGTGATCTAGGTATCATTCAAAAAATTCAAAAACACTTGTAAAAGCACATCAAAATCCAAAAAAATCCTTTTTTTTCCAAAACCCAAAAACATTCATAAAACATCAACATCTCCCAAAAACATTATCCAAGTCCAATAATCGAACTATGAATCATCTGCATAGTTACATAGGAAAGGCCATCTTCAATGAGCCCTCAAGGCATAGGTTAGTCCCTTAGGTCCTATTTTCTTGGTCAAAATGTTTCAAAACTTCAAAAACATTCAAATAACCAAAAATCTTCAAAATATCTAGATAACACAAAAATATCAAAAATAGCCTCAAATATCCTCACAAACTTAAAAACATGTAGATATTTGAAAAATCCAAAAATATTTAGATAACATAAAAAATCCAAAAATAGCCTCAAAACAATTGAAAAAGTCAAAAATATTGAGAAATTTTGAAAACAAAATCACCCATCTCATCTCACTTTCATCTACAATAAACTTGTCATCCATAATAAAATTTTTGACATCCTCCACCTTTGATAACACAAACAGAAAACAAGTGCAATACTTATCTAAAACACAAACCTTAAATGCACAATCAAGTATCATGATCATTATCAAACATGTCAGTAAATAACCATATCAACAGCTTATAAAAACATCTACAACCAATCATCATCCAATGTATGTCTTATAGATAGATCTTTCCTACAATAGACACCATTTTAGTATCACCCTAAAACAACACTTTTTGGCAAGAGATGTGATAACATTGACATTTTTTTCACTTTGATCTTTTATTTTGGTTTATCTTGTTATTTTATTTTAATTTTCTCTCGATGATGTCTAACATGATCTAAAGAGGAAGGAATGGGACATTGATCATTGCTTTCATATATTGTTGTGCTTGTTGGATGTTATTGTTGTTACCTGATTTTAGCTTTCAGCTGAAATCAAGTAACTTAGTGTTTATTCTTTTATGTTTTCATTCAAACATTAAAAGATACATAATGATTCTACTAAGTTCATTATTGTGCATAAAAGAGATTGTCAAAACAAATTGCATTTATTCCAGTTTTGCAATTACAGACAAATAAGAAAGAGAACCAACATGTATTGCAAATGTAATATTTATTGATAATTATGAGCGTATAATGTCCCTCACAAGCCAAGGGACTGGCTATTCTAATGATTATAAAGAAAAGATTATATGCATACAGATAACAGAATAGAAATTACATATAAAATGAAAAGGGACCTGCCATTGCCTGGTGGAATGACGAATCCTGTTGGCTTGGTCTCGCATCAACTTGACACCCTTCCCGCTACTCTACTTTTGTTTGACACCCTCCTCACCGCTCCTAGGTTTCCTGCATTGGATAAAATAGTGTTAGAGCAATGAAAGGTCCCTGATCAAAATATATGCAAAACATCCATAAACGTGTAATATGATGTCTACAAGCATTAAAATAGCAACATACCATAAGTTTCCATGAAAACAAGAAAGGAGTAATCAAACACACCTACAATATGCTTTATTTATCTAACTGGTTTGCTCTGTGTGCAGATTTAGGACGAGTCTTTATTATTGTTTTAATTCAGCTAATTACAACATGTGGGGTGAAATGTGGCTCCCACAAGGGTAGAGCTTAGCATGTTTCCCACTGATGTTAAGAGGAATAGGAAATTGAGTAACTTGATCAAATCAATGATAAACATGCTATTGATGCATAAAATCAATATGGAATCACACTAGTTGATCAACTTCCATATTGGATTCAAAAGATGCAACACATAATGTGAGCTATCAAGAAATTCATACTTCATCTTTTCACAATGAATCGATCAATATGTTGCCATCATGTCAAAAGGAAGGTGAACTTTGTTGGATATGTCTTTCAATCTTCTTAAGTGGATCCAAGATCCATTTTATTAGAAGAAGTAAATTATTTCAGTGATGCATCAAGTTCAATTATGCATCTTTTAAAATAGAGGAGATATCAAGCCATGCCTGAAACCATCATGAGGCATGTGTGGCAGCAAGAAGGAACAAAGATAATCATGCATTGTTGCATGAAAGACACTATCCAACTCATCTCACCTCAATCCTATTAGACAACCACACATCACCTAGGATGGTGAGCTTTTAGGTCACCAACATAAGTGACATATGTCATCCCACTAAGATTAAAGTGAGGATATGGTGTTAGTTTATTGCACAAGATCAAAAGACTTAGATGTTTGTGAAGACCAGGTAACAAACCTCTAGGGGAAGCAAGCAATTGTTAGGGAAAACATGAAGATTGGAGTAGTCTTAAAGGAAAAATGCATGCTACATCTCATAGATGGACAATAACAATCAAAGAAGCATATGAGACAACAAGAATCAATGAGTAATGACAATCTGTGTGATGTGAGCAAGATGCAAAGTAAAGCAAAATAACAATGAAGTTAAGGTACAACAAGTCTCCATGAACTCAAAGAAATATACATTGTTCACATGGAACAAATCAATGATCATTCACTCAACAGAGGTATGAAACAAACATTTGATGCTACAAGCCAACAAGGTCTAAAAGACAATGTATTTCAGCAATCAATGAACAAAATGGAAGCAAATCACTTCACAATATCAATGCAATATTGAGACTACAATGAACAAAGTGAAGCAACAATCTATATTAGCTACAGCCATGATGATATTAGGAACAATGAATGAAATGCATTTCAAGCAACAATGTCCTCCAATGGAGCAGCCCCTAAGCATGATCATCAAAAAATCTATGTAAGGAAAATGTGTTTCACAAGTGATGCCAACACTTGAACATTTGAAAGCAATGCAAAATAGTGCAGAAAAATGGAGCTCACATTCAAATGATCATCCATATACCTCAAAGTAACCATATCGGAGGAAACAATGTTAAAATATGCTCAATTTGAGAAGCAAAAGGTACTTAACATGTTTTGTTTTGTATCTAGGCACCTTTCTTTCATATGTATTTCAAATAGTTAAGTGGGTTGTTGCCACAATGCTTTTATTTAAGAACAAATCAAGCATGTTGAACATGCATTATCAATTGATCAGTCCCAAAGGATACAATCTCATGGTGATGAGATGGGGAAAACAACTAATGGAAACAAGCAAGCTGTGTTTTTACAAGATCAATTGAAATAATGAAGAGTTGGGACTGCATTCAAGATTACTTTTTATCTTTTTGTAACATGGAAAGTATAAATGCAATAATAAACTCATTGGGGCTTGTGAGATCCAAAGGAAAATCACCTAAAAGCATAATGATGTTTTTAAGACCACAATAAGGAAACACACAAGGCAATTATGTATGTGGCAGATCATCCTGGGTGTCAAAGAACCATTATGTAATGGATAGTGAATAATGATCTTGCAAGTGGGTAGTCAGTTAAGTGTCAAGGTTGCATATGTTGTTGGGGTCCTTTTAAAACCATTAAAGGATGCATTGAGTGTAACATAGTAATGCAATCTATCATTTCTTGCATTATTCTTTCAATGTTTAATGCCAAAGAATACTACAGGACTGCCATGATTGGCAGTAAGATCCCTACTCAAGGCATTTCCAACTTGGAGTGTCAATGCAAAATAGGGGTCATCTCTACATCTATGGTGTCAAAAAGTCACTCATATTCACAAGTGAAGAAAACATGCATGACAACCTTGCTAATCTCACAAAAGCATAAACATATGAAGCTACTATGGATTACAAGTGGGACTAATATTCCAATATTCCATTTGGAAAATACAAACACTTTGTCATGATAGCACTCAAGCATGATGATCATCTAAAGTGATAATGAGAATGCAAAGTCATTTCACAGCCTTCATAATTCTTAGAAACTTACAAAATGGTAAAGATGCATAAAGTGCCAGAAGGTATACCTAAACCATGCAATGGCATTAAATCTTGTAGAAAATTACTTTCTTTAGGGGGTTTTGTCTAAGGTGCAGTGAATACTAAAAACCTAAAGAGGTATCTATGAACAGAGGCTAAGTTATCTTTATTTTCTGTGTGTGGCAATAAATCTTTGCAATAAATTTCAAATGTTCTTCAAATGGTGGAGAAAATGAAAGAAATGAAATAACTAGGTGCATAATAGAGATCTTTTCAGAGTGTTCAAAACTATGTCAAGATCAAGCCCACTTCATGCCCACGGCTTGAAGAAGTGTCTTTCTTCAAAATAACAAAGACCCATTTGGATTTTTGCAACCAAACTAAAGATTCAGAGGTGATAAATAAATACCTTGGGGTTTTCTTCGATACTAATCAAAATGTGTCATGGCGGCTTGGTAAGGTCATTTTCTTTCACAAATTAAAGAAACCCACTTGTTTTTTTATTATGAAATGAAAAATACATAGGTAAACAAAAAGTGTTGTCTTCTCAAATAGAAAAAAAAAAACCATCTGGGTTTGTGTCAAAAGTGCAATTATAGAGACATTAAAGGAGAATAATTGGAGTTATCTTTTTAGAAAAGAGCAACAAAAATATTCAAAACCCAGCTATCTCCTCACAACTGTGGTCTAAAAAGGAGTATTTCTTCACAAAATAAAAAAAACCACTTGGGGTTTGAGTTAAAATTTGCATATGTAGAGATATTGAAAGAATAACATGGAGTTTTGTTCTACATAAAAGAAGAGAAATGTAAATCAAAACCCTATTTCATTCTCATGGCCGCAACCAAAAAGAGCAAATTTTCTTCACAAAATCATGAAATACATTGGGGTTTTTTAAATTCAACTTCAATACAGAATAAAATAAGCATTTTCTTGCTTCATTCTTAGTATGGAGGCTCGAAATGAGCTTTATTTTCTAAAAATCAGAAGGTATAGGGTCGACTGGAAGCTTACCTGAGCTATGTTGCTCATTTTATGTGTTTATACAAGCTTTTGTCACATAAAAAGAGCCTCTATTTGAGCTTCAAAGTAACCTCATGGCGGCTATGAGAAGAATGAATCATCACAGAAGATAAAGAAACAAAAAAATGATCAAAAAATATTACATGGTCGCAGCTATTTAGCTCATAAAATGGCCTTCAAAATGTGGAAAAACTAGATTTTGATTCAAAAAATGCTTTACCTGTTGTTTTTTGTGGAGATCACAAGAAATATGCCAAGAAACTAGTCCAAAACACCATTTTCTATGCACTCAAAGAAACCCTCATGGCGGCCAAGTGAGAATCCTCCAGAAGGCTCGATGCAAAATGATGAGTATATTTTTCCTTTTCCCATCTTTTGTGTTAGAAACCCTATGGAGGCCAATGGGATTTTTTGCCTTGTTTTTAAAAATGAAACACATTTTAATGTGTTATGTGGTCTTTGAAGTAAGGTTTACAACTTAGGCATTTTTTTCCTTATATTTCATATTGAACATCATGTTCCTTGCTTTGAAATATGCTAAGTCCCCAAGCCATGAGACATGTAATGCCTTGAAAACTTTTAAAATATGCCTTCCAAGTAGTGTGGAATCCTTTTATGCTCATATAGGCCAAATTATGGGCCTTTTTTTTGTCTTTGAAAATCAGGGGGGTTGTTGACTAAGTCATAGTCATGTCATTTTGGCCTTGAAAAGTAGAAGTGGAGGAGAGTCAAAATTGGTTGAATGCCTTGGAGGAATTAATTTTGCTTGAATTTTTTTACAAGCATTTGAATATATCTTTTGTTTTGCATATTTTATCAATGGTAAGGCATGATTTAACTGATTTGTAAATCACTTTTATTTTATGTCATTTCTAATGCAATATTGATGTAATCCAAAGAGGTGGTGGGGCCTCTTTTTGCATTATTTTGAAATGTAAATTAATTTGTTTAAGTGATGTATTATAAATCAATTAATCATATTATTATTGTTTTGAATGCAAATTAGAGTCTTGTGCTTTTGCAAAAGCACTAAAATTGTGGGTCAAGGCTTTTGAAGACCAATGATGACTGGCAGACATGAGGGATGTGTGAGAGGTTATTTTGACTAATTTTGGTGGAAAAGGGGCTGTTTGGAGGCATTTTTGTCACATTTTTAGTGTGACTATTGTCTTGGCTTGACTTTGCTTCATGTGGAGGACAATTTGGAGTGTTTCTAGAAGGTTCCTTTTGGCCTTTTTTGTTACATCCGACCAGAACCTTCTAGATGGACTTGTGTCAGAGGATTGGTTGCTTTTTGCTTAAGTAACTTCAATCTTGGTTATTGAAGTTAGTTCTTTCTTTCCAGTAGAGTGATAGCTTGGCTTTGGAGTTCTCTTTTCAGCAGGAGCAGTATTGTAACTCAAATGGACTTGTAATGACAGTTGAGTACTTTGAATCAATGAAATTGAACATTTACCTTCTCATTTCATGTTTTATTGTGTGTTGTTAGTGATTGATCAAATTATTTGTGAAATTTACCTTTCCTTGTAGTCTTGTCTCATGGTTAAGCACCTATTTAGCAGAAAATGCATTGTTACAAGTTATAAGTTGTGTGTAGTTAATGCAAGTGTTGTTATTTGTGATTTTTTTTCCTTCTAAGAGTCCTGCTAAAAAACCTCCTTATAAATTACTTATGTGAAAATGCATGTGAAAATGAGTTGTGTGAACAAGGTTTTGTGTCATTGTTTTGAATGTGAATAGGTTGTTTTTGCAGGTCTTAGTTAGTTTTGGTGTATCACCCTTTGAAGTTTTTCAGTTAAGTTCATTTTCATGCATTTTTTTACCCTTTTTGTCAAGAGACCATTAGTTTAGGTGACATCAAAAGGGGATCCAACCCATAATTTGGAGATCTACTTTTATAATAGGACACCCACAACCTGAAAGCAGTCCCATGTTAGTCCAAATTTGTTGAGTGCTTTCACAGCTTGGCAAAGGGGTGCAAATTTGGCCAACTAACAATTGTAATATGACCTTGGCGAATACTTTCCTTGCATGTGCAGGGATAGTCTCAAGTAAAACAGATGGCTAGGACATATCAAGTTCTTGATACCTTTTGTGTATTAGTCTCCTTACTTCGATGGATTTATTCTCTCACATGATCAAACAAGGTTTCCATATGTTAGGTATGAACAAGAATACTCATATCTATTTGTAGAGTTAAAGTCCATGCATTAGATACAATGTCACCCTGGTTCTTCATACCTTGGTGCATCTTGTCTATTTGCTATATCAAAAATAGGGATTGCTATGATGAAACTAAGCCTAATCTAAAAGCAAAAGAAAAATCATTTATCCCATCTCGTCACATATCCAATAAAATCTTGGAACAATCATAGGTTATGAGTATTCTAATCAACATCATCATCTTATTCATTCTTATTCTACTCAATTCTAGTCATTATATCTTATCCTCTCATTCTATCTCATTCTTCTATCTCTATCATACTAACATTTCTATCCAAGTGTCAAAATATACATGAGGTTATTCATAGTAGATGAGTGTGTATACATCATAAAATTTGTCTACATCAAACATCTAAGCTCTCTAGGGTTTATTTTTTCATCCTCTTCTCAGTAGAACCACTCTCGTGACTTTTTGTGATCTCGATCTAAAAAAAAATTCCTACTCAATCTCTCGAGGGGGAATCATACGAGCATTCCTCCATCCATTGGGGCACAATGGGGCATCAGGAAAATTTATAAAAAGGTTGATCTGAGCATCATCAGTTCTTTGAAGTAATGTAACATGTACCTTGCTTGAAAGAGGGGAAAAATGTAGAAACTTAAAAATGTCTTGAGTATATCACACATCCTATTTTTTCTTACTAACAACATTTCTCTCATAATTCACCAATTTTGTCTATTTGATTAAATATTATCCAATTATTTAGTTAAATTCACCATTTTCTCATATTAATTAAATAATTAAGCTTTATTTGATTAATTCATTACATTCATACTTTAATAATACCCCTTTTTTATTAAATAATGTCAAATTATTTAATTAAATTTCATTTTCTCCTTGATTTTAAATATTTCTCAATTATTTAATTAAAACTCCTAATTCTTCCAACTTGCACAATTAAATGGTTTTCATAAATTGTTTAATTAGCTAATTTTCCTCCAATCCTCCAACTTGCATAAAGAATATTCCACATGGAATATTTTCTTATCAAATTTGAATTCTTCCCTCCAATTCAAAATATCTCCAACTGAATTCCTAAAATTAAGGGACATTGTTGAGTCTCTCATGGATTATTGACCCTTAATCTAATCTTGATCCATGACTCGTGGATTATCAATTACTTGATTAATCCTCGATCCACATGCACCTCCTTAATCTTCATTCATCCATTTATCATCATTTTTAATCCTCACCATTGATCATAATTCCAAAAATATATAAATACCAATCCTTTTCATATCAAATTCATTCACAATCCTCATAGCAAAGTTACTCTCTAGAATTCTTGTTTCAAACCTTGAAAATTTTAGGGATAATTTTGTGAATCAACCTTCAAGTCAAGCTTTTGCACAATGGATTAGGAAAATTTGAGAACTCCGCATCATTACACCACAAGTTTGCTTCAAATCCACAATCAAATTGTGAGGTTTGCACACTAGTTTAGATTCATTTGCTTGAATTTCGATTTAGTGTTTTTGAATTGAATCTTCTTAGTGTTGTTAATTGAATTTCATTGAGTATGGATTTCATTTGATCACAATCTTGTAGTTTCTTAGTGTTTTGAGATCTTAATTGCTTCTATTTTGATGTTATTTGGTCAATTGAGCTAACCATACAATAGTTTCAATTTATCAAATTTACAAACCAAAACATGTATGCTATATCATTAAATACATATCATGTTTGATACTATCATATCAATTTTATTTCTTACTAGGAACATGTTTACTTAGTTTGAATTAGTCAAACCTAGGAATAGCTCTGATTGAAGGTAAGATTTGTTCCCAACTATTGTTGTCAATTTTTTATGGGTAACTTCTAGGTCTCTCACTGTTGCATCTCCTCAAAGCTCATATTGATGATGCTTGGTGTACTTTTTTGAAAGTATATGTACTCCTAGAAATTACTATCTACCTTCATAAAATATTGAGACCAATAATCAACCTCTTGAATATCATTCTTAAATAATGGAGTACCACCTTCATACAAGATCTTTAAGAACCCATGTATAGGAATTCTCAAGGTTAAAGTTACCTATTCAACAATCAAAAGAAATGTGAGTCTAAAATTAGACTCAGTAAGGACCCTCCTTTTTCCCTAGTACAAGTGCTCATTCCTCCTTTTCCATAAAAACCACATAATTTCAATAGACAAAACATACCAAAATAAATTTTACTCAACATTAAAATATTTAACATAACCACACAAAATTTCAAACCAAGAGACATTATTTATACCATCCTAGCCAAGAACATTACCCATGAACATTGACCAAATTGTAGAAGCATAATGACATTAAAAAAATATGGTCTATATCTTTAGGACAATTACATATAGAATAGAACAATGAAGAAGGACCAATAACTAACTTCTTAATCAACCACATCTATCTAAAACATTTTTTGGCTCAATTTTGTTGGACCATCAAACTTTGACAATATTAGACCAGTCTTTTTTCTCTAATTTCATCTTCCAAGCTTGATTGACATGGTCAAGCACCTCTTGGGAGTGGGTTAAAATTTTATATAGATTATAAGACTTGACATTTACGAGGGGAGTGTCATCAATCCAAAAGAAGTTTCCATAACCTTCCTCATTAGGTTTAATGTTAATCAGAAATTGCAATAACCCCAAAGCCTCTTCAATCACAAAAAATGATCTCTTATTGGATTATGGAATATAAATTTCACTTTTTAATTGATCCAAGCTCTTTATTTTATTATTACACAGAATATCATTAAAGCAAGAGATTCCTTTTCTATTCCATTTATTGGTTGAGCAACCTTGTACTAGTGCTAGAGGCTTGTTGCTATTGTTCAAATTCTGCCAAATAGATATGAACCCCAAGATACTATTATTCTTTTTACTCACCACCTCATAGCCTAAAATCAAATGCTTATAAGATTTCCAAGACTTCCATATGTTGGAAAAAACCATAAATCCAGAGGGTTTTATGCTAAAATTACCAAAGAATACATCATGAATGTACATATTTTTCCATTGCTTTTCCTTTTTGGAACCACTTCTTGAAGGTTTTTCCTTATAAGAATTTTCCAAGGTTCATTACTAACCAATGCTTTTATAATCCATTTTATATGCTAGGTTCATGCCTTGACTCTTCAAGTCCTTTAACCCCAACCCCCATCTTCTTTTCCTACACAACACCACTCCCACTTAGCTACATTTTTTTTGTCTTTGCCTTTTCCATCCAACCACAAAAACTTCCTTAGAAGTTTCATACATTATTAACTTTATAACTAGAAAAAAACCATATTGAAGAATAATATATGGAGTAGGATGAAATAAGTTTATGGAAAACTTGCATCCTTATTGCAAGGGAAATATAATTATTATTCTAGTTTTTTAGTGTTTTCTCAATCTTTGCAAACATCTAGCTCCACATTTATTTTAAAGTAGGACTAACAGAGAAGGGGATACCCAAATATCTAGCAATGTTATCAAGACCACAACATTGCTAAGAAATTTTTGATAACCATGTGGGAGGTTCTGAGTTCCAACTTAATAACAAGGACTTACTATATGAGATTTTAGATCTAGAGGCATGGAAAAAACATTTAACCTAACCATTAAGTTATCCATATTTTCTTAGTCAATTCAGGAAAAAATGCAGTGTCACAAATACAAATTTTATGTTATAGTGAAGATTTATCTTGAAGCACAACTCCATTTAGTTTAGCTCTAAGTCTATCAGTTCTTAAAATATAAAACAAATCTTTAGAAGCAGCTAAAAATAATGCAAGATCCAAGGTGCAACCTTGTCTTATATGTCTACTAAGGGGTAAAGGATCAAAGAGATAACCATTTACCTCCACTTATGTATTTGCATATTTAAATAGCACCCTACCATTTTGTAGAATTCATTTTGGAAACCAATTGCTTCTAATATAAATATCACAAATGACCACTCTACTCTACCATAAGCTTTTTAAAAATCACGAAGAAGAATCCTTACATCTTGACTACTTCTTGCCCAGTCTAGTGCCTCCCAACTAGAAATTGAATTTTCTAAACTATATCTACCCTTAATGAACCCTATTTGGGTATTTTTATGATCAATGGGAGGATTTTTGTTAATCTTTGAGCCAACCGTTTTACAAAAAAATTGTAAGACACATTTAGGAGAGTAATTGGTCTCCAATTTTTAATATTACTCTAATCACCATCTTTTGGAAGAAACCTTATTATACCTTTGTTTATGTTAATACATAAAGATCCCTTTTCAATAGCCTCTTGATACACATCATATAGGTCATCAACCACCTAGTCTATTTTAGCTTTATAAAACTCAATTGGCAGACCATCAACCCTAGGAGACTTCCCTAATCGGAAAGAAAAATTAGCATTGGAAATTTATTCTTTGGATATCTCTCTTTTCAACTTTACCTTCATATATTTTGTGATTCTCTTAGGTATTATTTTTTTCAGATACCTTGTGCATTAATGCAAGAGAGTTTTATCCTCAATTGAGAATAAGTTCTTGTAAAATTTATAGAAGATTTTTTTATTTCATTGTTTTGAATCCAAGAGTCATTGACCCTAATAGGTCTGATAGACTCAATGAATTTTTCTTCCCTCAACATTTTGAAGAAGTATTCAGTACCCTTGTCTCACTAGTATAATTTAGGAAATAAATGACTAGGTGACTAAAACTTTTACTCACAACAACTAAAAATGACTAAATTCTAGTCATTTTTTGCAACTCAGCTATAAATGAGTAAATAAATGACTAATTTGGTCGTTGACTAAAAAAATATTTAACCACAGAAATAAAAATGACTAAATAGTTAGTCATCAAATCCAAATTAGACAATTTTTTTGAAAAACAATTCGGCCAATTATTGGCACAATGTATTCATGCGCGTGATGTATTGGCACAATTATTCACGTTCATTGCAGATTCATTTGTCTTGTTCATTACAGATTCATTCGTCTCACTTGACCTCATGACCTCACTTCATTCGTTAGCCTGGCATGAGTCGTTTTGATCAGTTATAGCAGCTACTTGCATGGGAAATAAGGATTCAGAGAGGACTTGGAGACTTCTAAAAAGGTGGGCAAGGGCAAGGAAGTTAGAGTTTGTTGCAATGAATTTGAATTCGTTGAGGCCCTCTGTAGCGAAATCATATTTGGGGATTCCCTTTGCAGTGAATTCAAAGGTAATTCAAAACACTCGTTACATTAAATATAAATTTGAAACGCTCATTACAATCTACTACTCTTAATAATGTTCTTTTACAATCTTTCCACTGTTCTACTTCATAATGTGTTTGATCTAAATATAATAAATTTGGGTGTCAGTGCCAAAATAGAATTTCCTAAAAAAAAATTGATACATTTTCACTACAAGTGTAAATTTCCCTTGTACAAAGTAAACATGTTCTAGATTTACCCATACATCAGGCATCTAAACAAAGATGTTTCCTACAGCAGCTTCTTGTACCTATGTAAGGATTTCCTTTGCAATATAAAATTGACCCCTCTTAGCTAGCACAATGGCTGCCCCATTTGTAGCATAAACATTTCCTGGTCTTTGTTCGAACACTTTACAATGGTTGCCCCATTTACAACATAAACATTTTCACTGCAAGCGTAAACTATCCTTGTGCAAAGTAATCATGTGCTACATTTACAAACACATCAGGCATCTGAACAAAGATGTTTCCTACAAAAAATTCTTGTACCTATGTAAAAATTTCCTTTGCAATATCAAATTGACCCCTTTCAACTAGCACAATGGATGCCCCATTTGCAACATAAACATTTCCCGGTCTCTATGCACACACTTAAGTGGCCCCTTTTATGACATTAAGATCCTCTTGAGTTATTATTATACTCCTATTTTCCAAGAGAAAAATCCCCAAGGCCCATGGGAAATGAATGATGAGCATTTGAGTTTCAACTTGGTTTCATTTCAAAAAGGCGACATTACATTATACAAGATTTGTTTAACAACAGAATAATTTAATCCACCTATTTGGGACTGTAAAATAAAAATAGATGAATTAATCCATTTTCAATTATACATTCTTTTAATCTAGAATCTGATAGAAAGATAAAGCATAATACATTGAAGGACACAAAAAAATGTTCTAAAATAAAGACTAAAATAGGTTGCCCATGAAAAACAAAAAAGAGGAAAACGAAAAGATAACATATAGATGATTCATTTGAGGTTTTTGATAAGATCTCATTTAACTATGTCAAATGAATTTGGAAGGGACAAAGCATATTTTATTGACTAAATTTTTTAGGTAGCTTATCCATCGTCATTGTATGCATCATCTTCTCTTGGAATCTATTTCTACAATGCACCAAACCTAGAATTGATTGGGGATGAACTTAAGGTGGATAAAAACTCATCAAATGATTTATGTATGCATGGCAACATGGAACTGAAAACAGATGACTAGCTTAAAGCAAAAGAAACAATTAAAGTAGCACACCAACTTATCTTGGTTGATGAAGCAAAATGAAAATCTGATGAAGAACGAAGGATTTGGATGGAAAGGAGAAAGCAAGAGGAAGAACTTCAGTAGGTGTGCAATAAGAGGAGCAATTTGAATGTGTGAAGGAATTATAGAAGAGTAAACATAAGGATAGGGATGATGATGATGATGAGGCTGGTTAGTTTAAGAGGAAACAAAAGAAGAAAAATAAGGATAAGGACCACAAGGCTTATGATTCTTATATGGAGGAACCTGATGTTTCCATGGAAGATGAGGAAAATTATATTAGTGATAAGGCACAAGATGATGTAGAAAATTCCCAAGATCTTCTTATAGCTACAGGTCTAGAAAACTCTGATGATGGTGAGACAAATTCTCTAGTTTCAACAAAATCACGTTCTCCAGTTTCAACAAAATCATGAAGGAGACATGCATACTTTGATTATGAAGATGGTGAACCATTGCAGAAACAAAATTTGAGAGAAGATGATCCATATGATGACGATGTCTAGGCTTCATGAGCTTTAACTAAACCTAGCACTTATTTTCCAAGAGAAAAATCGCCAACGCCCATGGGAAATGAATGATGAGCATTTGAGTTTCAACAGATTCCAAGAGAAGATGATGCATACAATGACGATGGATAGGATACCTCACAATTTTAGTCAATCAAATATGCTTTGTCCATTCCAAATCCATTTGACATAGTTAAATGAGATATTATCAAAAACATCAAATGAATCATCTATATGTTATATTTTCATTTTTCCTCATTCTTTTTTTTTATGGGCAACCTATTTTAGTTTGTTGAAACTCAAATGCTCATCATTCATTTCCCATGGGACTTGGGGATTTTTGTTTTGGAAAATAGGAGCTAGGGTTGGTTAAAGCTCAGGAAGCCTAGACATCATCATCATATGGATAATCTTCTCTCAGACTCTGTTTTTGAAATGGTTCATCATCTTCAAAATCAAAGTATGCATGTCTACTTCATGATTTTGTTAAAACTAGAGAATTTCTCTCACCATCATTAGAGTCTTCTAGACCCGTAACTGCAAGAAGATCTTGGGAATTTTCTACATCATCTTGTGCCTTATCACTCATATAATTTTCCTCATCTTCCATGGAAACATTAGGTTCCTCCATATAAGAATCATAAGCCTTGTGGTCCTTATCCTTCTTCTTTTTCTTCTTTTCCTTCTTCTGCTTCTTCTTAGACTGACCAGCCTCATCATCATCATCATCCCTGTCCTTACGTTTACTCTTCCATAATTCCTTCACACGTTCAAATTGCTCCTCTTGTTGCATCACCTGCCAAAGTTCTTCCTCTTGCTTTCTCCTTTCCATCTAAATCCTTTGTTCTTCGTCGGCTTTTCTTTTTGCTTCCTTAGCCAAGTGAAGTTGGCATGCTACTTTAATTGTTTCTTTTGCTTTAAGGTAGTCATTTGTGTTTAGTTCCATGTTTCTAAGCATACATAAAGCATTTGATGATTTTTTTTCCACCTTAAGTGCATCCCCAATCAATTCTAGGCTTAGTTGGATCTCATTCCGAGCCTAAGCCATGGTTGCAAGACATAGATATGTATCCATATAATATCAGGAAACTTGAGCAACTTTGGCCTGTATAAAAGATTTTATTTTTTAGTATCATGTAGTTGTTCAAACAACCTAGTAAGATTAAATAGTGTTGTGACTTTATCCCATGGTAACTCAAGTGAAACACCACCTTCTAGTCGATGGAAGAATTCCATATCCTTAAAGTGCACATAAAAAATTGCATAATTGGCACTGGGGCTTTTATTTATGAATTCAACCCAAATGCCATTTCCTAATGCCTCCATAAAAGTTTGTTGAGCCAACTCTAGTTCATCATGCTCAAAATGAAGAAGCCCAGTGTTGTTTAACAATTCAATGGGTGCTTCTTCTCTGCTCTTCTTTAGAAGAGACTTTGTTGTCTTAAGAGAATCCAAGGTTGCACTAGGGGGTGAAATCACAATACCGTGTCTCACTTTTTTCCCAAGATGGACATTTACATCAATATTTTTAACTGAATCTTCATCTTTTGAGACCTATAACAACTAAACCGTTAATAATTTGAAGATGATGTGAACTAGTGATTTGTGGCAATTTGTGCGTAGATCATATATATAATATTTTTTTTCAAATTTTCTGAAATAAATAGTGAATCTTTCAACATCTCCTTTAATAACTAATTTTAAACAAAAAACAACATTTTTAGAAAGTAACGTTTGTGTTGTACAACATAACTTTTTTTCTATAAAGGATTAAATTCTATTTTTTGAAATATAGATTCTCAACATCAATATCTAGGGAAAGAATATTTTTTCATAATTTTTTGTTGCATATTCTTTTTTTAAATTAATTTTTGAATTCACTATAACTATAATTTGGACATATGTGTGTGTCGTACAACCTAACTTGTTGTGTATGTATCAAAATTCAATTTTTCCTTTTTGGGTGAAACAAGGACATCAATACCTAGGGAATGGATATTTTTTTTAAAAAAATTATAATGGTTTACTATTTTTCCACCTCTGCACAACAAAGAGCTTGATGTTTAGAGAAAAACCTATGTTTAGTAAAAAATGAAAATTAAATACATGATAAAATGAAAATATATCAAAACTGTACTTGTTGGAAAGCTCATTTCGAGGGCTACAATCTTGCAAAATATAATTTTTAAATAACATTATTTAATCCCTCAAAAGGTAAAGAAAAGTGATTTTTTACCAGCATTTTGATAGGTGCAAAGGAGATTCCATTATGGGTATGATTTAATACTAAAGGGGTTATATCCAAGGGGTTTTATCTAATGGGGTCTTATCTATCCCTCTTCAATTAAAACCCTTTAGATGGAGCCTCTCAAGACTTAAATCATTAGTTTTTTTTCTAAAAACAGTGATTTTAGGAAGAAATCAACACATCCCAAAAGTGAGACACACTATTGTGGTAGCACCCTAGGGTCTATTGATATTAATAACTCACCCATCTTGATAAATGCATGGGAATCACGTGGATCTATGTGAGTTTCATTTCTTAAAATTTCCAAAGCCTTCTTTTCCTACCCTTGCTGAGCATATATATGGCCTACAACTTTTAAGCTCTCACACTTCTCCTGGTGGACCTCCAAAAAAAATTCAATATTTGAGAGAGAACTCTTAAGATCTCCTAGCTTCAATTGAACTTGTCCACAAAATCCTATGGCCTTTGGCTTTTCTTAATGGATGCCATGTAGTAGTAGCTAGTGGTGTCATAATCACCTTTACTATGATAAGATAATGCAAGATTATAATATGAATGAGATTTCATGAGAGGGTGGTCAGTTGAAACAAGAGTTGTCTCAATCAACTGTTCCACAAGAAAATGTTTCCCTGTGAAGAAAAAATGGTTTTCTAAATGATTCAATTCCATTGCATAGTACAAGTATAATTCAAAGGCTCTATGCATCTTTTCCATTCCTTCATGAACACTACCTTTTTCACTAACTATGAGAATCCTACAATTAAAAATGCACAAAACTAACCACAAATATTTTTCGCCATTTCAAATAGCAAAATTGCCAAAAAAAATGTGTTTAAAACCTACAAAAAATGCAAATAAAATTACACATATTTTCGTGCCAAAAAAAAACCATGATACCATAGCTTGTTGCTTACTATTATTCTTGATATATTTTTTCCAAACATCCATAGCTTGTTTTGAATCACCTATTTTAGGCTTTTAGCCATAGCATCAAGGTAGTGATTTGTTTGATAAAATGCTTTGGTAGACATGTATGAAAAATGTGGTACCATAGACAAGGCAATGAACTTTGGAAAAAATGTGTCAAAGAAATATGGTCTCATGGTGATGGAATGCCATGACAAGCCAATTGTTATTGATTGTCATGGCATTCCATCACCATGAGACCACATTTCTTTGAGGCATTTTTTCAACTAGTTCATTGCCTTATCTATGTTATTGCTTACTATTATGCTTTGATAGATTTTTTCCAAGCATCCATAGCTTGTTTGAAAGCATTTGTTTTAGGCTTTTAGCAATAGCAACAAGGCATTGAATTGCTTGATAAAATGCTTTGTAGACAATATGTATGAAAAATGTGGTATCATCGACAAGGTAGTGAACTATTTGAAAAAATGCCTCAAAGAAATATGGTCTCATGGAATGCCATGAAAGAAAATGCAATTGGCAACTGCTCCTAGTTATTAGTTATGCAATGTGAAGTAATTGCATAACTTCTTAGGTTGACTTTGTAAAAACTATATTGTAATTGAAATTTTGTCATTTATCAGCATCTACTTATTAGTTATGCAATGTGAAGTAATTATTTGAGTCTGAAAGATGTGCAATGCAATGTAATTAGCAATGCAAATGATTATAAACAAATAATTGATACCAATTCATAATATACCCCTATATTCCAACCTAAAGTACATAAAAAAATCTAATCATACACAGTATTATCAACAAATAATTGAGACCAAAATTCAAGCACCAGATTAAATCTTCTTTTCCATTGATTGCTTCAAATAGATATTACAATACAACATAAGTCTTCTCATATATGTTTCTATAAATTCTTATGATGATGATATCAAAATTTAGTCTTGGTTTCTCTTTTATAAGAGAAGCAACAAGCTTCAAACCATTACAAAATATGAAATCTTTTCAAAATTCATGCCTCTTCCTATAAACTAAACTAAACATTGGTTTTTCTTAAAACATAAAATAGAGAAAGTAGATAACTAATGAAGTTTTCAACACTCGTGACACCATAGTCTATTAATCTCTGTAAGGCACCCTTGATCACTGAAGATCTATCCAAGGTCATTTCTCCATATTAGTGTATCTGAATGTGTAGTTCTTCCACTGTGACAGCCCCAAGGCCTATTGTTTGGGGGGAGGACCCATATACCTCTACTCCACATACACTATATAATCATATGGCCATTTGTTTTCTTGAATTTTCACTATATTTGCAAGGTGAATCTTCCATTAGCTATTTAGTAATGCCCTGCCATCCATGATAAACTTAGAATATCCAACATCAAATGCTATTACTCCATCTATGATTAAGTTGAACCTATCAAGACTCAACTCATCATCCTTTTGTATGTGAGTGATGAACTGTGGAACAATCTGGCCAAATTCACTCTTCCATTCATTGAGGTCCTTCAAGTGGTCATCATATTTCAATAGTTTTGGCACAAACCACTGATTTAGAGTACGAAATGAATCTATTCTTGTTCTAATCTTTTGGTCCTCTCCTTGCATATATTGGAATTCATCTATAACTATTTTGGCCATCTGCTTTATAAGTTTTAATGTTGTATGAGCCTCAATACTCCTCTATAATATTTTGCACAAGGTTACCGATGTGTGGTGTATGGGTTGCCAGTTCTTTAAAAAGGGGATCCAATATGGGTAGATGTGTTTTCATCTAATCAATTTCCTATGTCAGTGAGTTGTAACAATCATAAACACTTTCCAACTTATCCACAATTAGCTTTATCTTATGCTTAAGGACCTTCTCTAAAACACTGCAGATTTTCTTATTCACTCTTTCATTACCCTCATTGTTGGCTTTATTTAACTCTTCAATCTCTTCTTTAAGAATGCTCACTCATTCAATAGAAACACTTTCTATATGAATTGGTGGAGCAGGAGGACACTGGTATAAGATTATTTCCTTGTTCTATGAGGGGCTTGCTCCTTTCAATTGCTCCTTCAACTTCACATTTTCCATGAACAATTTATTGACTTCATCATTTAAAAACTTTTGTTCCTTTTCGTACTCTCCCAATCTAGCTTCCATCTCCTTAATTGTAGCTCAGGTGAACAAAGTTGACTTCATTTTCATGGTTGCATCTTATAGAGGATATGCATCCTTTAATGTTTTCACCATAGTTGTCCCTTTCATTCCTACACTACATCTATTAACCTTGGTTTTTGTGTACTCTTTTGTTTGGCTCAAAATGCCAAGGTTTCAATCTTAGGGTTATACCCTGTGCCACTTACCCCTTCATTTGAGTCAAACTTAGCAATCAACATTGGGTCCTCCTGTGTTCTCACTTGATCAAGTAAAAACATTTTCTTTAATTCCATACTACGGACAATAAGTATATTGCTTTTCAAAATCATCTATCTAGCCTCTTGTGGGTTGACATCAATATTATCAATCCTTAATTCATTAAAAGTTTGGGCTACTATCCAGTCATGTTGGGATTCCTCAACTCCCATCTTATTTTTTTTCAACCCCCACTTCAAACTCTCTCATTTTCATCTTAAGCCAAAAGTCTTTAAATTTAGGTGTTTTGATAAATTCATCATCTTCCAAGAACTTGCGAGTTGCAACTACCCTGTCATCCTCATGATTTTCTCTTTCTCCTTGCACCTCAATATTGAATCTAGCTTCAGGCCTATGGGCTCTAGTTTCAAGTATAGGTTGGTACACTTCAACATCATCCTTGAAATGTCTTAACACATTAAATGCTTCTTCTATATCTCCTACCTACTCACTTATTTCATAGGAAACAAGTGGCTCTATCTCTTGTGTTTTTTTGTTTTAGAAGGTGTTTGTTCTGGAGGTGATCTTGGAGAAGCATGACATACTGAAATAGTATCTGAAGTTGGATCTGTAATTACAATACCACTCTGCTTTTTGGGACACAATTTGACAAGTCTCCCCATATCTTTTATAGTCTTATATAATTCATGAAACTTATCAATTATCATATCAATCCTCTTGACAGGATCTGCTTCCTCTACGAAATAACCCAAGAAATCACTATGCTTCATCTTTCTTTCTTCCTCAATCATTTTCATAAGTTCCCATTTTCTCATCCTATCATATACCTGTTGAGGAGTGAAATAATTTTTGATTAAATCTTCTTCATATTTAATCTAGTGAGTAACCATAACCTTGGTAAGGATGGTGTGTCTTACAAAATTCATGCAACCCTCAGGGTCAAAAGCTCTTTCCTTTCTAGACTATAAAGAGTACCTTGATTTTAGATAATTCTGCAACTCTTCAATTGTATCGGATCCCACTGATAGTTCCCAACATGTTGTCAAATTGGGTAGAAATTTACCCTTCCTTTATTTACTCATGACATCCTTTTCCATCCATAGAATCTACCACATGAACTCTAAAAAGGATAATCGAAGGGGGACAAACTTTGGAAGTGTATGTGGGGCCTGTGGGGATCCATAAATCTTGATTATTGTGGTATCTAGTAGAAAAAACCAATCACCAAAGTTATGAGTATGGCCTTGCTCAGGTTTCAAAGGCAAAGGTCTTAACAATTGTAGCACAAGTGTGTGTAGTCTTGGTGGTTGGTGGCCAAGAACTCTCATAATTTTGTACACAAAGTCATCATTGAATATCACATAATTTGAATTCTTGCATATGTTGTCCCATATATAACACCATAGTTGCATTGGCAGCAAATTCCCTTGCTTGTCAATCTGACCCAAACACATCCTTTTGGTCCATCTATCTTTTTTCTGGTATAATATCAGGTGGCATAGCAAAGAATATTGCTTGAATGTTATGGGGGCTCTATTTTCCTTGACTTGCAGAAATGCTTCATGCAATGCTTTCTCAAGCTATGATGCAAAATCATATTCAATGTTCATCTCAAGGTTTTGGATCCTCATAGCCATCATCATTAAACTAACTGGCATTCGCTCTTCTGCATCTATCCCAAGTACTTGATAGAGAGAAAATTAGGTTTTCTTGAAATAGAATTCAAAATATGAGATTTCAAATGGTTCAATAGCAAAAGGGGATATAGGAATCACCTTGTTGTTCACATCCCTTTCCATGTAAATGGGAATTTCATCACTTCTATGGGTTTTCCTCAATCTAGTATATTCTTCTTTACTTCTTTGCAAAACAATTTTAGCCAAGGCTTGTTTTTTTAGGTCAAAACATTCAATGATGGCCACTTTAGTCAACACAACTAATGGTGAACCATCTAGAAATCTCACAGACCTAGTAGTAGGATGATAACTTTGAGCCAATACTTTGATGAACTCTACATCTATAAAAAAAATTGGGACAATTAACTTGGCCAAATCTAATGCCCATGGATTTGACACTGGAATCTTTCCCTCCCTTTTGTCATAAAAGTAGAAAAATAGTTCCCACCTGGAGATAGGGATAAGGGTATCTCTACAACAATGAGCCACATCATTAAAAACATTCTTAAATCCTCTCTCAATTGATTTAGGGAGTATATCCATTATAGAATGGTGTAAGGACCTCTTTTTAACCTTAGATTCTTCCTTTTTAGTTTTGGGTTCTTTCTTCTTGGGCGGCATGATGTTTAACTATCTTACTTCTCCTAGTGTATCTAAAATGCAGAATTCCAAACAATCTTGTACTCATAAAACTTAATTCACAAGAGTTTTGTGCACTTACCCTGGTTATGATGGTTGTAGAGCTTAACCTCCTTGAAATCCTAGCTCCTTGCATGATAATTTTCAAAAATGAGTGCAAAGAGAATGTCGAATTCTTAGTTTACTGGCTTCTAAGCTCAGTCATGTCAACATTAATATCAACCTTATGCCAAATATTTTGCTCATAGTTTGAATTTGAATATGCATCATTGATTTTACAAGATTGGATGGTTGATGTGATTCATGCATTTAATATCACTTTATCACCACCACTTTCTATAATTGCCACGGAATAGAGGGGTATAAACTACTATACTGCATGCTTCTTTGCATTTCATCACGGGGTAGTGGGATCCTTACCTCTATATCACAAGATTGACTTGTTTAACCCGCAATACTACAGTTTACATTAATGGTTACCACCATACTGCATTCTTCGTCACATCCTTCTGCGATATAATGGTTCATACCGACTTACCGCATGCCTTTATGATCTTCCTCGCGGGATGGCAGGTTATTCCTTGCTATACTGCACCCTTCATTTTTCCTTCTCATGGTATGGTGGTTTATGATGTATTTAAATTCTCTCATACCGCCCAACCACGTCCTCATCATAATACTTTCACAGTATGGCGGTAAACATCTTCATGTTGTCTGTTACACACCGCCAGCCCACCAAGTGTTCAGATTACTTCCACAGTATGGTGGTAAACATCTTCATGTTGTTTGTTACACACCGTCAGCTTGCCAAGGGTTTAGATTACTATTGTGGGATCATGGGAAGAGACTGTTAAGGGATTTGGAATGTTTTTGCTTAAGTATATATATGATGAATTTTTGGATTTTTATAGGTCTTTCAATGTCAGTCAGACCTAAAAAATTTATATGTTCAGTAAAAAAATAAAAAGGAATATAAGGGTCAAGGCTCAGGTCATGGAGCTCAATGTTAATTGTGATGATGGAACTAGGCAAAATTTTAAGGTTCTAACACACCTCATGATGAACTAGACTATATTTTTCTTTCATCCTGCTTGTGTTATGTTTTTATAAGATCTTCTCTTGTGAATTATCCCTAAGGGAAATTTTTCTGATACCTGTAATTGTAAACATCTTGATTTTTTACTGTAAATTCTTTTTAATATGCAAACTAAATTCTATTTTAAGTTTCCATTTGCAGTTATCAATGGATTGGAAATTCAATAGTTATCGACTTATGAACTCAATAAAGTTTTACTGATTCAAGTTGTTGATTTATAAATTATTATTTATTTGGACTTCAGGAAATGAAGACAAAGACTATAAGGCACAAATTAGATGATAGTGATCATAATGTTCAAATTCTAGAGATAGAATATGAGTGGGTGCGTACTGAAAAAGTGGCCAAGAATAATGAATATTTTTTTAGTTTTGGTTTGAAAAGGCAAGTTGTAAATCTATTAAGTAGTATATTATTTGTTTAATAGTTTTTAATCAAATTTTATAGGCAAGAGCTTTATGTATATAATATATAATATGATATTTTTTTTGTTTTATAGGCAACAAAAAGAGTGCAAAGAAAATGTGGAGAAAAAATAAAAGGAAAAAAAGATACAGTGCCACCATCACATAGAAGCCAATGCTTTTGTGATTCAACAAATGCAGTTGGTGAAAATGATAGTTGTGATGATGTGCAGCCTGGTATAGCAAATGGTAATGTGTAGCCTAATATAGCACATGGTGATGTGCATCTTGATATGGCACATGGTGACGTGCAACCTAATAAAGCACATGGTGATGTGCAACATTGTGATGATCTCTTAGGACTAAGTCTAAGAGATATTATTGAAAAACATTAGGGCAAAGGAACAACAGGTATGCAGATGCCTTTATCAACATTAAGGATGTGTTTAATAATGTGGAATCCATGGAGATTGGTACATATCTACCTACTCATTTCACACCTAATGTAGCAAAGGAGCGTGAAGTTTTGATTAATGAAAGTCATGAAGAGAGACTGCTTGCATTTGTTGTGCCTCAAAGTGCACCTATTGCATCTAGAACTTTTCATGGAACTAGTGGACCAGCCAAAAATTTTGGTAGTGGTAATTTAATAGAAGATGTGGATGCTTTTGTCAAAAGACAAAGATTGAGTCAAGATTTGTACAAATCTATTGAGAGGAATGCAAAAGAAAGAAAATTAGAAGGAAAGAATCCATTCTTGCTTGAGGTATCGAGAGATGGTGAGCCCATTGGGCCAAATGTTGCAAAGTGGGCCACCAAGTTGGGTGTAAGATGTAGGGCCCATTTGGATATTTGCAAATCAAATTTTGTAGAGAAAATCCACGAGCTGTGGAAAATGTTATACAAAAAATGGAAAATGCTTTTGAGACTAATGGTGGACAAATCTCTAGAAAATATTACAAGCAAAGGATGAGAGTTTCGATTAACAATTATAGATACATGTGCAAAAAAACAATCATGTTGGGAAAAGAGAGGTTCAACTATAGTCTATCTCCCAAAGAGTGGAAGGCATTGAGAGAAAGTATGCATTCTAAAGAATATTTGGTAAAGAGTAACAGAGGCAAGAGAGCAAGAGATAATGTGAGGGCTGGATATATATTTGGCCAAGGCGGGTTGCACGCCAAAAAGGACAAATTTGTATTAAGTGTATGGCTTTTTGGTTCAATTTACATTGTGTTATTTATTTTGATTTTTTATTAAACTGACTATAGGTTGAAATTGACATTGTATTTTAGGTGGAAAACAGTAATAGAGAAGTAGATGCAAAAGATATTGTCAATTATATGGTAGCACTAGATGCTAGTAAATATAAGAGTCAAATGAAGTTGAAATCTAGTTCGTCAACAAAGATTTCACAGCCATCTATTCAATTCCCAATAGGAGCCTTTGTAGATCATGTCAACTCATATGAACAAGGGTACCAAAAGGTAATGAGTTGCATATTAGGTCTCAGTCACCAAGTTTCGTAGTTGGTTGAAACTATTAACCCTATGGTTTTTGCATAGAATGAGCATAAATCCATGGATTCAGATGAGCTAAGAAGCTCTATTGATCTCATTTCTTCTTGTTTGGTAGTTCTATATACAAATGCCTCTTAATATGTTGATTATTGAAATATGAGTGTAGGAGAATCCAACCCAATTTCTTTATTGTTGGAGTGATCCATAAAATGTTCTTTTGGAAAAATTTATAGCTTGCATTCTTTACTTGACTATTGAATGCTTTGCATATTTTTTTGCACAATAGTTAAACCACACGCAGAGCAATTTTTTTAAAGAAAAATTAAACAAAAAAACCTTCAAGGTGTCAATAGAGTTGTTGATATTGATAGTGATGAAGTGGACAAGAATGTGCAACACAGTCATCTTAGTTGTCCTAAAGTTGAGGTAATTAATATAATAGTTGTCAGTTATCTGTCCCAATGTTTTGTCATTCTTCATGCTTAAAATGTTCTTTTGGACAAAAATTTATAGCTCTTGCATTCTTTACTTAACTTATATTAATTTTTGCATGATGATTAAACCAATGATGTAGAGCAATTATATGAAAGAAGGACAAAAATTAAAAGGCCCTATCAATAGAACTCTTTGCAAAGGTGTACAACTTAATGTCTACAATGATGTTGATAGTGGTTATGATGATGAACTCGATGAGCATGCACATGATATTCATAGTGGTAGTTGTGTTGAAATCAAGGTGAGTGCTATGAAACCACATGCAAGTAAGTACTATTCAAGTAAGTAATGGTTGTTTTATTATGTAAATAAGGGAAATCATTACCTATTTGATAGAAGTTAGATGTTATAATAGTAGTGAAGTGTAATTAGCTAGTATACATAGATTATGGAATTAAGGGAGAACATATAACTTACATATGGAAGCTTAGAGCTTAGTTGTAATAGAGTTTTTTATAAAAGCACATACAAAAACTGATTTGTTCCAAGACAGAAGACATTACTTATAGCTGTCAAAAACAATATAATGTGTGTTTTATATCTCAATATAATGTGTATTTTTTTTTGTTTTTGTAGAAATTTATTAATAAACTCCAAGAAGGGGATACAATTGAGGTGTTTGATCTGCATGATGGTGTTGTTGTAGGCATTGGGTAGATTCACTCACTATCTATTATAGATGGAGTCAAATTGAAAGGAACAGGAGATTCAAATGTATGTATTTCACATGTATCAAGTAACATATCCCTTCCTCATCCAAAACAAATAGATGGAGTTGTCTATCTGAAAGAGAAACTAGGGACCTTCATACACTGGCCACTAAAATATTTGAAAAAAATCATAGAGAGTTAGCCATAAGTGCAGAAGAGAAAAATAAGGGTTAGTAGGAGTAGATTGTGGAGAGTGAAGTTGCAAAAAAAGAATGTATTGAGCCTGAATAAGTTGAACCCAAACAAAAACCAGAAAATCTGATTAGGGTGAACATTATGTGAGTAGAACAGAGAATGTTCTAACTTACTGCACCTATAATGTAAAACCCCTTGATTATGTTTTTCTCTTTTTGTTTGGGTTCTGCTCATTCAAACTGGTGCATTATAGAAGAGGGGATATGTTGTTGTGTAAGTAATAGACGTAGAGAATAGGGGTGCAAAAAAAAAGTAAATATAGCGCAGATAAAGAGGTGTAGAGAAGAGGAAAAGTTGTAGAGAGTGCAACATACATGTATGTGCAATTGAAAATAAGTTGCAACATAGAATTGTCATCAAAATTGTAATATCTTGCATAACCAAAAAAAAGGCATTGTAACTCAATTTTCTCAATCACGACACTGAGAAACACACTTTGTAACAGTACATTTTTTAAAGAAAAGACACATTTTTGTCATGTATTTGCTGTAAGAACATGTTTTCTCAATAAAATTTTAGTATTTTTCCTTCTTAATAGTCGTTTCCTTATGTGCAAATGAATGATTGATTATGTTTTTCTATGTTTTTATATGTTTAAACCTCAATTAAAGCATTGTCTCATTTCTGACACTTATAGGCATAAATCACTGAACAAAAAAATTAAATAAACTACCAAATGACTAAATATACTACCAACTAACAAAAATCAGTGTTAATAAATATGACTAAATATAATGATTATGCAATTAATAAATAATGTATCAATATACCTATCAGTTGACAAAAATCAGTGAGCAAAAACAATTAAATAAACTACCAAATTTATCAAAATGTTAATTAAAATTAATGAATAAATACACTAGCAATGGATGGAAATTAATGAATAGAAATGACCAAATAAGTGACTAGTTAACATCAATCAATGACTGCAAACCTCTGAGAATCAAGTATAATGGAGCACGAGCGTGGACGGGAGCAGAGGTCTGGGTAGGAAAATGGGTCTTTCGAATCATCTGGTACTGAGCAGGGTGATGGTGATGGATCTGCGAAGGCCCAGGCGGGTCACGAGTCTGCCTCGAGTAAGAAGAAAAGTGTGGAGGAACCGGAACGGGAGGATTCCCCAAAAAAGCATGTGGACGACCCAGGTGGGAAGGATATTCTGGTTCCTTCCTCTGAGATGTCCATCGATGATTGCCCTAAAGTTAACCTCAAAGGTGTGGTGGGGTCTGGTGACACGAATGGAGGGCATCGTAAGAAGTGGGCCTCTCTGTTTGGTGTTAAACCCAATGGTAAGTCAAATTTTCCCCCTGTGCGCAACATTTCTTGCCCTACAGTTGGAAAATTTGCAATTTCTATTCCAGACGAGATCATTGATCATAATATTGCTCTAATGGATAGTTCCCTAGTTGGCAAATTTATGGGCCAAAGGCCAAATATAGAGGTTGTTAGGGATTTTGTTAGAAAGAAATGGAGAATAAATGGTAGTGTCTCTGTTGCGGCTCTCCCAAAAGGTTTCTTTGCTTTTGAGTTCTCGAACAAAAAAGACATTAAGGCAGTTAGAAGTGGAGGACCATGGGTTATTGGGAAATCAACTCTTGCACTTAAGAAATGGTCTTCAAATTTAGATCTAACGGACTCCATCTTTGAGACTGTTCCAGTATGGGCTAGGCTTCATGGTATTCCTTTAGAATACTGGAACGAGGCTATTTTTATGGGGATAGCTAGCTCCTTTGGGGAGCTACTATTGATTGATCCAATGATAGTAGCAAGAAAAAGACTGGTGTTTGCCAGAATCTGTGTGGGTGTTTCTCAGGAAGCGGATCTTCCCTCCTCTATGGAGATCCATTCGAAACTTGGCTCTTGGTCACAGTCTATTGAGTTTGAGACCATACCTTTTGCCTACTTCAACTGCAAAAAATTTGGCCATTGGGCAAAGCAATGCCCCCTTAAGGCAGTAAAAGAAATGGAAAACCCTAAAAGGGCCTCAAAAGTGGTATGGAAAAAGAAGCAGGAGGAAAAATTAGCAACGAAGTTAGTAAGAAAGCTAGCAGATTCTCCTGATAATATTTTGGGTGATGCTGGAAATGAAGGCTCCGCCTTCCAGATCCCCCAAGTTTTGGTACCGGAGATTAACTTTGATTCTCAGGACAAAGAGGTAAGTGTGGAATGTGATGTTGGGAACTTAGCCCTAAGCAAGGTGGATGATTCTCTTGATAATATTTTGGGTGATGCTGGAAATTAAGGTACCGCCATCCAGATCCCCCAAGTTTTGGTACTGGAGTTTATCTCTGATTCTCAGGACAAAGAGGAAAGTGTGGAATGTGATGTTGGGAACTTAGCCCTAAGCAAGGCAGATGATTCTCTTGCCCCTGTGATGAGCCCCATTGGTCGGGACCCCGTGACGCCAGGGTTAGATGATATTCCTACTCAGGGTCTTTCTCTGGAGGTAGGTATTCCTTTGATTGTGTCCCCGCTTCGGGAAAATAACCCAGTAGTTGAATCCTGCTCGAATGTGGCTCCTTTTGAAGTCCTTAAAGACACTTATTCAGACCCTAGCCAGGTAAGCTCTCTCGAAAGAAGTAGCTCCTCACCTTGTTTGAATGGGCTCATGGATACTCTCCCCTGGGAACAGAAATGCTTCTCTGAAAAAAGAATGGGAATCCAGTAAAGAATCAGATAGTCAAGATGATACAGATAGAGAAGAGGTGCTATCCAAGAAAAAGAAGAAAAAAGCGAAAATCAAAATCACCCCTTGCGGGATCTCGACAAGATCGAGAGAAAAAGCGGACTGTGGGGAAATTTCTTTGGCCAGAGGAAGAAGATCTAAAAGTTGGAGAAGAGAGCACAATAGCTTTCAAGATATTGTGGATGGCTTCCAAAAAACCATCCCTGAGATCCTCCTCTCTCCTAAATTTTCATGAAGTTATTGTCCTGGAATATAAGGGGACTAAATAACCCCCACAAGCAGGATAATTTACTCAATCTTGCCCGGGACCAAAAGCCTAATATTCTCCTCATTTAGGAAACTAAAATGTTAAGTGAAAAGGTGGAAAATATTTCTCTGTTCCAACACTGTTCTATTTAGGGAAGTGATTATGTTGGCGCTTCTAGTGGGGTTGCGACTTTTTGAAATTGTAAGATCATAAGAGGTGATTCACTTTTTTCTCGTCCTAATCATGTTGCCACTAGATTTACTCATATAAGGGACAACTTCAGCTAGATCCAGTCTAATATTTATGCTCCTAACTGTAAAAAAGCTCAAAAGGTTTTTTGGAAAGAACTAGCTGCTTTTCGAAATATCTTTCAAAATGACCCCTGGGTTGTCATGGGAGATTTTAATTCCCCTCAACTTCAGGGTGAGAAGTTTGGTGGTTCTCAGATCAATGAAGAAAGCAAAGAGGATCTTCTTGAATATCAGGCATTGATTGACTTGGACCTACAAGGGAGCTCTTATACGTGGTCGAATCGAAGAGTTATGTCCGATCTTATCTAGGTGAGGCTTGATAGAACCCTTGTTTCTGATGTCTGGCTCTTAAATTATTGTTGTTCTCTGAAGACCCTCCCTAGGATTGGATCTGACCATTTTCCTATTAGTTTTGTTGCTGACCACTTAAAGATTAAGAGGAATACTCCTTTTTGTTTTGAGAAGATGTGGCTTTCCCATCCTCTCCTTCGAGAGGAAATAAGGAAATGGTGGAATATTAATATAAAGGGCATTACCTTATTTAGAGTCGCCAAAAAATTAAGAGAAGTTAAAATGAATCTCAGAAAGTGAAAAAAAGAGTCTTTTGGCAACATCTTTCAAATCAAATATGATCTTCAATTTAGGCTTTCTGAAATCCAAAACAAAATTCAAAAGGAAGGCTACCTAAATGAAACTAAGGAGAAGGAGAACGAGATTCTCACAAAACTTCATGAGATAATTGCTAAAGAAGATGAATTTTGGAGACAAAGGTCCAGAGCTCTTTGGTTAAAGGCTGGAGACAAAAACACCAAATATTTTCATCTCTCTACTTCTAAACATAGAGCGGCTAATAAAATCTCTGTGATTGTTGCTAATGGCAGAAAATATGAAGATGAAGAGGACATCAGAAGAGAGGTTGTCCTATTCTTTAAGAACCTTTTGTCTGAGAAAGAGGGAATTAACTTGGAGGATCAAAATCAATTACTGGAATCTATCCCTAGGATTGTTAACTCTAGAGACAATGAAATGTTGACTGCTATACCCACTAGTGAGGAAATTAAAAAAATTGTTTTCTCTTTTGAAGGAAGCAAAGTGCCTAGTCCTGATGGCTTCCCTTTACTTTTTTTCCATTGGTTCTGGGATATTGTTGGGGAGGATGTTGAGAAGGCGGTGAAAGAGTTCTTCCATTCTAGAAACCTTTTGAAAGAGTTAAATGCCACTTTCTTGGTTCTTATCCCTAAAAAACTTGGAGTGCAGGATTTTGAAGGGTTCAGACCTATCAGCCTTTGTAATTCTTTCTACAAAATCATTTCGAAGGTTCTTACCTCTAGGCTGCTTCTCATTCTTCCCACTTTTATTGCTCCTCAACATAATGGTTTTGTACCTGGAAGACAAATTCTTGATTCCATTGTCCATGCTCATGAGAATATTCACTCCCTCTTGGTTTCTAAATCGGAAGGCTTTCTTCTAAAGCTTGACATATCGAAGGCTTATGACAGGGTGGACTGGAACTTTCTGTTTAAAATTTTAAAATCTTTTGGGTTCAATGAAAGGGTTTTGCAGTTGATTGAACAACTCATTACTTCTGCCTCTGTGGTGGTTTTGATTAATGGGACCCCTTCCACCTTTTTCCGTAGCTCTAGAGGGTTAAGACAGGGAGATCCTATTTCTCCTATCCTCTTCACGATTATGGCTGAGAGTTTTGGCAGGAACATGAGTAAACTGGTTGCTCAAAGATCTATTATGGGGCTCAAACCGTCTTCGAGCAATTTGATTTTCTCTCACCAACAGTTTGTGGATGACACTCTGATGATAGGTAGATCTACTGTTTCAGAGGCTAAAGAGATGAAGAAACTTTTGGATACCTATGGAGGAGCTTCTGGTCAGATAATAAATAAGCAAAAAAGCTCACTGTATTTCTTTAATACACCTTTGCACAGATAGAGGAAGATAGCTGGAATTCTTGGTTGCAAGATAGAGTCCCTTCCTGCTACTTATCTAGGGTTACCTCTATGATTAAAACCTCCAGATTCTTTTTGGATCTCTCTGGTAGATAGGTTTGGGAAAAACATTCTTTCTGGATCTCTCTGGTAGATAGGTTTGGGAAAAAACTTTCTGGTTGGAAAGGAGCTCGCCTAAGCCAAGCCAGAAAACTTTAGCTTCTTAAAGCCTCCCTGTAGAATCTCCCTATCTATGCTCTTAGTCTTTTCAAAATCCCAACCAAATATGCTGAAACCATTGAAAAGATCCAAAAGAGATTCCTTTGGTTGGGAGTCAAAGAAAGAAAAATAATGCCTCTTGTTGGTTGGGACCTAGTTTGCAGATCAAAAAAGGATGGAGGCCTTGGGCTAAGAAAAATTAGACTGCTAAACAAATCGCTCCTAGCTAAACAGATATGAAGACTATTCTTCTCCTCTGGGGAATGGAGTGAAATAATTAAAAGCAAGTATCTGCAGAATAACAATTCCCTCAAGGATCTTATTGAAAATCCTCTTCTCCCAAAAGGATCAAGTTGTTGGAACTATATGACTGATGGGATTAAGGTGGTGGAATCGGGATTGAAATGGCAGGTTCGCAATGGTAACCAAATCAGATTTTGGGATGATTGTTGGCTGCGCAATGAACCTCTAACTCAGGATGGGAATCTCAGTAGATGGGCAGATTATTGCAAAGACACTTATGGCCTCTTTGTTAAAGATTACTGGAGGGATGGTAAGTGGATCAATCTCCCCCTGATAAACCCTGCTTTGGTCTCTGTTTACTCCTCTTTGAATGTTGTTAGACTTTGCTTGAATCAGGAGGACAGTCTGATCTAGAAGTATGAACCTTCTGGGTGCTTTTCTATTTCTTTTGCTTTTGCTCAGCTCTCACATGCTCTTAATCCCCCCCCTTTGTGGTCGTATGCTTGGACTAAGCATCTCTTACCTAAGGTTAACATCTTTTTTTGGTCTTTGCTCCAAAATAATGTACTAACTGTTGACAATCTTTGCAAAAGAGGTTTTATGCTCCCCAACAGATGCTACCTCTGTAAAAGCAAGGCTGAATCAATTAACCACCTCTTTATCCACTGTCCTTTCTCCTCTCTGGTTTGGGACAATCTTCTGAAATGCTGGCATTTTTCTTGGGTCCCCCCAGAGTCAGTTGAAGACTTTTTTGTTCAATGGAAAGCCCCTTCTCTCAACCCCTTTATAAAAAAACTATGGGCCTTCTCATTCCCCCATGTGGCATGGGGAATCTGGAAAGAGAGAAACCACAGGATCTTCAGGGATAAGGAATCGTCGGAGGAAATTGTGTTTGAAAGAATTCTTAGGATGATTAAAGAGAATTTCTCTATTGTTCCCTTCAAGGAGGACAAGTATGAGGTTGTGGTTTACTCTCCTTTTGGTAGCTGGATTGCTAGGGAATGGAGAATTAAATGGGATATTTCCAATGCTCCAAATCTGGCCAAAAAGTCTAGGGAGGGAGTTTTTTGGAGTTTTCCTATGGATGGCTGGGCCAAAGCCAACTTTGATGGTGTGGCCAAAGGAAATCCGAGGAAGGCTGGTTGTGGTGGGGTCCTAAGGGACTCAGCAGGTAACTTTATGGGAGTTGTTGCCACCCCTTTGGGGGTCCAAACTAATCACGTGGCGGAAGCGGCGGGTGCTTATTACATAATCAACCTAGCAGTGGAAATTAAATGTAAAAATTTATGGCTTGAAGGTGATTCTAAAAATATAATAGACAACCTTTGTGGTAGGTCCCAGCCCGCATGGTCGATTAAAAACTGGATTGAAGATGCTAAGGTTTTACTTAGTAAGTTCGACAGAATTAAAATCACTCATGCTTATCGTGAGGCGAATACCGTTGCAGATTTTTTTGCTAATGAGGGAGTTAAGAGTGATAAAATCCTCATGTGGCACAAAAGGATTGACCTCCATTATGATGTTCAAGCTTTATTGGTGCTTGATGCTGTGAATGGAAAAGTGGCGGCTTCTTGTAATAATGATGAAGGTACGAGTCATGACTAACAAAATAAGTAGACTACATGGGGCCGAGAGTATCCGGCAGAGTAATTATTTACCTTGGCATGCTTTGTGGGTCCTGCAAAGCAAAGGAACTATCTGGAATAGGTTCTCCGTTTGCAACAGTTTCTGAACCGAGATCTCAAATATGGGTGGGGAACGGAAGAGGGTCAAACCTACCAGTTTCGAGTCACACACCAAGAACACTAAAGTGTGGAGTAAAATAAGAAGTGGTGGCTTACTTCCGTTCATCGAGAAACTCCACAGCCCTCAGGAGGAGATTACTGATTTCTTTGAGGAAAACTGGAACAATGGGGAGGTTCTCCTCTTTGGGAGGAAAGTTCAGATTGATGAAGCTTTGATTGCAGAGGTTACTGGTATCCCGATTGAAGAGCATAAATTTTTTAGAGACAGGAAATTCTCTGATGAAGCGGTGATGAGGTTCCCTAAGACCGAAAAGGAGAAGCAAAAACTAGTCAAGATGTCGAACAGTTACTATGAAGCGGACACCATAAAAGCTTTATGGAGAAAAGTGTTAAGGGTTATTATGGAGTACATCACTCTTGACGGCCGCTTCACTAGGGTTTATGGATACCACTTCATGCTGCTCAATCACTTCCGGCATAAGGTGCGTGTTTCCATCCCTTTCTTTTTGCTCTGTTCCCTGAGAAATAGCTTTTCTGACCACAGTAGGAGCCCAAAAAGATACCCGATTCTTCACACGGGTCTTTTAAGGCTCATTTATGAGCACTTTCAGAATATGCCTGCCCTCTCAAACCCTTTAGCCCCTTCGAAGCCTAATGAGGACAAAACTGAGCCTAGTATATCTAGGACTATTGTTACTCCTAGCCGTGTCAAGCACTCCTCGCTTCCCCTGTCCCCCCTTCTATCTCTGGCCGCTCCCCCCAGCCCTCTGGTGCCTGCTCTGTTCCTGCTCCTGGCCGCGCTAACCCTAATGATTTTTTGGTGAGCTCTAGTTCTCCGGCTAAGAAGTTAGTTTCCTATCTTGAAGATTCTCCTTTTTTTTTTGCTAAAGCGGCTGAGGTCAGTATTGAGGATCCCCACTCCCCTTAGAATATTCAAAGGAGAATCGTAGCCCTCCCAGAGGTGCGAAGTCGGTTAATTTTGGTGTCAATTATGAATGTGACCCCCCTTTTGACTTCGTTGGAACTGCCAAGAGATGCTCTGAGGACCAATTTAATTCTGCCAAATGGTTATTTTATGAAATCAGTGAGTTGAAGACCAAAAATATGTCTCTTCATAGTAAGTTGGGGGAAATTGAAGCCAAAGTTGCTGGGCTAATACAGTTAGAAGTGGAGAAGAATACCTGTGCGAAGGCTAGCATGCAAAAGGACAGTGCTGTTGAAAATGATCTTGATAAAATTAAAGGAACCATGAAAAAAATTGTTGATCAGAATGCAGAATAGCCAAACATAATTCTTTAATCATCAAAGCCTTTATCGAAAGAATGGAGAAAACACAGAACAGAGCGTTGATTGTTGACTTAGATAAGGAGAAAGATGAGGATGAGGATGCGGGGATTTCTAGGCGCACTAGATCAAGTATGAAAAGAAAAGCCCTATCTACCCCAAATATGACTCAGATTTTCATGGAGGGGGTCCAGGATATGGTGGACCTGGAAGAGGTTGCTGACGAGCTTCTGAAGACTATGGATTAGCTGTGGTTGGGCCCCAGTTTGTCTGTCTGCTGGCCTTCTGATGGTTTTTTTGCGATGTTTTGCGGCTATTTGTTTTAGCTAGTTTTTATCTCTCTGGCAGCCTTTTTGTCTTTTGGACCTTTGTTTTGGTCTTTGTTTGTAATGTTACTTTGTGGTTTCGGGTCCCTGTAAAACCCGTTTATCCCTTTTATCAAAAACATCAATCAATGACTAAGTTAATGACAAAATAACTAGTGAATAAAAAAATGACTGAATAAGTGACCAGTTTAAAACATTCAATGACTAAATTAACAACTAAATTACACATTTCCAAATCAATCAAATTAACAACTACGTCAATGACCAAATGGATCGATTAGACAACTAAATTAATGAGCAATTTGATCACTCAGACGACTAAACCAATGACCAAATTGATCAATTAGGTGACTAAATTAACGACCAAAATCAATCAACTGAACAACTAAAAATGGTTTAGTCATCAATTCAGTTGCATTATAAATGACTGGCAATAAACTACTACTAGTCATGTGACCATGTTCAGTCATTTATAAGTAGTTTTTAGTAGTTTTTTTAATCACATAATGTTGTTTCTATACTAATGTCTCCATCTTTAACCCAATTCATTTTTTCCCTAACCCTAGCCTCCTAGGCTTTCTTAATTTGAAATTTTTTGAGCTTGCATTTTATATTATTTAAATAATTCAAAAGAATCTCAATATTAATATCTATTTGTACCTTGACCTCAGTTGCTAATAGTTGATCCTATAAGGAACACTCTAATATTTTGTTTTCAATTTCAACTTTTTCCTAATAGTCTTGTAATAACCCATTCAAAATTATTACTTAATTAATATTATTGTAAATGACACATGAATATAATCCAAATTAAAAATACATAACTAGTGGCTAAAGTCAATCTTAGCTACACATGTCCATTTCAAATGACTCAAGGATTCTTATGTTCACTTCAAAAGTCAAATTATAATATCAAGTTTGACTTGGCTCCTAAGACCGCAAAGTCAATACATTGTACACATTACATCAAGTACAAGAATGAATTACATCAAGTTACATCTTAGACTATAATAGTCTTGTGAAATACAATGGTTCCTCCTTGACGCTCACCTATATTGGTGGACTAGAACAAGGTTGAAGCACTTTACCACCCAACTGTGATGTTTGTGCTTTCCCATAATTCTTCTGACTTGAAGAATGCCTGACCCTGCACAGAAAGTTTAGCAAGAGAACAATTTGCAAGGTGGAATCTGGTGTGTTCCCATGCATCAACATGTAATTCTATCTACAAGTTAGAAATGAAAATGCATGATCTATGTTAGGAATGGCAGAGAGTGAAATCACAAAGTTCATTCATACATACATAATGAACTATATTGCTTAGCCAAATATAATAAATGTGTTGCAACAACAACAAACAATAGGTTCTGGTAAAGCAAACCTATACTCTCTAAACTCTATTTTTGCACCCATCTCAAAAGGTAATTTTCTACTCATAATAGTTATCTACCCTCTAGCAACATCTACCCATAGGTGCTCTAGTCAACTAAGGTATCACTATTTTGTTCAAGTATTTAAAATATTATTTCACAAATGTCTTCAAAAGAAGAAACATAATACTAAATTATACTCTAAACAAAAATCAGATTTATGATTCACAAAGTAATTCAACAATTAGTCATATCATTCTTATGACTATTTTTTACTTATCATCCTAAGCATTTTTCCTTTTAAAAATGTACTAAAAACAAAATAAGGTATGTCACAAGTATTTGTATGTACATAGATGAAGCTTATGTGCATACACATATATGTGCCTACTAATGTTAAAGTTTGTGCATACATTCTGAAATAATCATTAATTTAGATTACAATCTTAAAATAGTATTCCATTTGGCATTCTTGTCAGAAATAAATAATTTGAACAAGTCTATGCTAATAGTTTCACACATACTATTATTGCATTCTCACAATTGTGATACTCTAACATTGTTGTTTATATAAGAACATTCATTGTTTAAATAGAACAAGTATTGTTTCATACTAAAAAGTTACAAAAAAAAATGTTTTCATATGAACATTCATTGTTTAATAGAACAAGTATTGTTTCCTGCTAAACAATAACAAACAAGTTGTTCACATTTTTACATTTGTTGTTTGAACAAAACAAGTATTGTTTCCTACTAAACAGTTATAAAACAAACTATCCTCACATGTACATTCATTGTTTTAATAGAATAGGTACTATTTCCTACTAAACAGTTAATAAACAAGCTATTTTCAACTAAATTTATTGAGCAAGACTGTTTCCAGCTATAATGATAATTTTTTAATAAAACATATTTGTTTGCAAAAGATTAACCACTATTTACATCAACACAATTTACTATTTCAAAACTAAACAGTTACATTTAAAGACAAATAATGTCATTTACTATGTTTGTTGATCTCAAGTTGTTTACAAGCTAAATGATCACTTTACAAGTAAATATTCACCGTTTGATACAAAACGGGTTTCCATTATGTACTAAAAATAAACAAATCAAATAGCTCAGTTTCAATCATAAGGACAAAATGTCTATTATCTAGATCTTTAACACTTCCATTATTGGAATTACGATGAACAACTTTAATAATATAAAGAAACCAAGTTCAACATGTTTGTTGATGAATTTATTGAGCAAATATTTCAGTTAAGAATGGAGAAATTTTAAGGTTCAACAATACTTTTTCCTATTCATGCTGCAACAAACAAACCAAGGTTGCTTTGGATTTGATCCATTTCTAAGGTCAGGTGCTTCCTTTCTTAACCTCTAAGTTATATTTGAAATTTCCCTTATGGGAATTTTGGCTTATCCCTCAATGCATGTAACACTGTACACCATGAAAACTCAAATCTGATACTTATTCAAATAAATTAACCTATTGATCATGAGGATTGATCCTTACAAATATACAGTGAAACCCAATTCATACATTCCATTGGCTCTTCAAATCGAGGGCATCCTCTTTATGCAAATATGGTTTCCACATTTATTAATAAAGAATGATTTTCCCCTTACCATTATTAGCCTAGCCGATAATGGAAGGTGATATGCTTTAAGTATAGCAGAGTCGATACATATCAAGGTAACACAAATGATTATTTCCTCTTTCATAGGTTCGACATGTGAACCTCTACTAAATCAAACACCAAGTGATACGCATTCAATAAAAATAAGATTTTCGATAGCCATGATATGGCTTGCATTATTGAGTGAACTTACATATAGTCGCTTCTTGAGGGTTTGATGCCTCGGTCTAGCAGAGAAGGCTAGCCAAATGACTCTATTCTAAGTACTAAGTAAAAGCAGGTCGTAGGCCATGCAATTACCCAGAGGGTGGTCGCTAAGACAATACCTTCGAATCAAGCCAAGACACACAAATAGAGACTTGTATGTTATTGTGGTATCGGTTTTCCATCAAAGCAGTGACAAACACTAGATAAACGTGAAAAGATAAGATAGTGAAATTGATATTATTTCAAGAAAACAAATTACCTTAATTGTCGAGCTTTTTGGGCAAGCTTTCCTCAGAATTTTCCCACCACTACGTTCTCTTCTCTTCCTTTTTGCTACTTGTCGATTTTCTTCCAAATCGATTCCTGCTTTTCTTCCACCACTCCCATTCAAAAATGGTAACCACACTTTCTTGCATGCATTTGGGTGCTATCATTATGGCTTTTTCCTGCCATAGCCACCGATCTATAATTTTGAACATTGTCTTAATGATTCAGTAGGCCACATCCATCATGGGCTTACCTTGTAATTTTTCATTGATTTCCACAGTTTGATTCATAATATTTATGAATTCATCTATAAGTTGTTTGTTTGGAAAGGCTTATAAGTTCCATACACTATCATTCAAAACTAGGAACTTGAATTTTCTTTTAGAGCATCAATTTATATATGTGTGTGTGTGTGTATTTATACTAACAAGGAATTTTCTTTACAATGCTCCCTTTCGTTTCCTTCAAAAACACAAACTTTGAGTAGAAAATTTAATCTACAAGCCATTCATTTTCAAACATTGAAAAAATTCAAGCCAGGAAATTATGTTCTCTTCTATATGCAAATTAGTTCAAATGCAAGTCATCATTCCATTTGTGGTGTGTGCACCCTGATTCCAACTAGCTTACCATTCGATTTGGCTAAACAATCCTACTTCAACTGAGTTCTCATCCTTCAACCTATCACCCTGCAACTGCACACACTTGCACTTGCAAATTGATCAGTAATGTTCAATTCTTGGTAACATATAAAATAATTTCCAAAAGTTCACAAAGTCAACACTTGTCAACTTCTTTCATTCAATTTTCAAATATTCCAAATTCTCCATTTAATATTTAATTGAATTTCTTCAATGATTCAATTTACCATGTTATGATAAATAAGCAATAAAATTGGGTTATGACATCCTTCCCCTCTTGGAAGAGACATCGTCCCAATGTCTAGTAAGTCAAATAAAAGAGCATCATATCAAATTTTGATCATTTATGTCTATTTCAACATCTCATCACAAATTTATTTCTACTTCAACATCACATCAAAAATATATGTCTATTTCAACATCACATCAAAAATATATGTCTATTTCAACATCTGAATTTTAAAGCATGAAATATCATGGTATCTCAATCCAAAAAGTTTCAAACAAAATTATTGAGTTTCTTTTTCAAGAAAGCAAATGTGGAAAGGAGCATTCTATTTCTTCTGCATCCTCCCAAGTAGCACTATCCTCTAAGTATTGGTCCCATTGGACCTTAAATTGAGCAATATCTCTTCTCTACAACTTAACGTTGCATCTATCCAGGATTCTAATGGGCTCCACTAGCATCACTCCTAGATCTTGTAGCTGCAAGGATTGCCAATCAAGTACATGAATTTATGGATTAAGCAAGGAAACATGAAACACATTATGAAATCGAGCCAGAGCAGGTGGTAGAGCTAGTCTATAAGCAACTGGGTTAATCACTTCCAAGACTTCAAATGGTCCTACATAACTTGGGGCCAATTTGGAAGACTTTCCAAAAACAATAGAGCTTTTATGATGTTTAATTATCAAGAAAACTTTGTCCCCTATTGCGAACTATCTAAGAGTTCAGTTCTTGTCGGCATAAATTTTCAGTCGGTCTACTGCCTCTTTCAATCTACTCTTGATGACCCTCATTTGTTCTTCCATTTCCTTAACCATTTTAGGTTCTACTATGATCATGTCCTCCAATTTATCCCAATTGATGGGGTACGACACTTTCGCCCATACAAGGCTTCAAATGGTGCCATGCTTAAGGATGTATGATAGGAGTTGTTGTAAGCAAACTCTACCAAAGGAAAATATTCTTCCCACCTATACTATTGGTCCGTACAATACATTCGGAGGAGGTCTTCGACTACCTGATCCACCCTCTATGTTTTCTCGTCAGTCTGAAGATGATAAGTTGATCTGAAATTCAATTTAGTCCCTAATGCCACATTCAAGGTTGTCCAAATATTTGTTATCCTCGAATTCAACGTGCTCAATTCAAGGGATAACCCCTACGAAACTTGTCTATTTTGTAGCCCACATACTCTAAACACATAAAATGAGGAAAATTGTATTGGTCCTTGTGTGTGGTCCCCCATCCTCAAAAATTCATTTTGAGCATTAACCTTTGTTAGTTCATTGAAATTCGCATTTTAAACCAAGTTGTGAAAATTCAATTTTGGGAGTTAGTCATTTTCTAGCATATGTAGGAGTGGGGTTTTTTAGTGCTTCTACATCTCAAACCACAAGACACATGTAGGAGCTCTATTTTTCACCACTCTTACATATTTCATGCCTTAGTCATTTTCTGGCATATGTAAGAGTGGGGTTTCTTAGCACTTCTACATCTCAAACCACAAGTCACATGTAAGAGCTCTATTTTTCACCACTCTTTCATATTTCATGCCTTAGTCATTTTCTGGCACATGTAGGAGTGGGGTTTTTTAGCACTTCTACATCTCAAACCACAAGTCACATGTAGGAGCTTTGTTTTTCACTGCTCTTACATATTTCATGTCTTAGTCATTTTCTGGCACATGTAGGAGCGGGCTTTTTAGTGCTTATACATCTCAAACCACAAGTCACATGCATAAGCACTATTTTCACTGCTCTTACATATTACATGCAAAAGCTCTATTTTTCACCGCTTTTACATATGACATGTAAAATCTATGTTTTTTTACTGCTCTTACATATTTCATGTAGAAGCTCTATTTTTCACCACTTTTACATGAAACTACCCAAGTCCTTTAATATGTTGAAGCACTTATTTTTAGCACCAAGAAGAATTTGAAGACTAAGCTTTCTCAATAGCTTTAATGAACAAAATGATGGATTTCCAGCTTATTTTAGATTTGAAAGGCATCAAAAAGTATTCAATCTCATCAGAGGAGTTAGTCTCAAGAATCCTCATCATCTCCAAAGTACACTCCAATTCCAAATAGTGATGAAGTGCACGTCATCATGAAGTTTTCATGGAGAAATATGTTGAAGAAGGCCAAATTTTTCCTTAGATTAGATTTCCCAATCTTAGCATTTTTCATGCTTTATGTAAATAAGTTCTGACATTTTATATGTCATTTTAAAAGATGTAATTACATGTAAAAACAAAGATGTTTTCCTATAATGATGGACAACATTTTTGAATAAGTCGATTTGTTAGGTGAGATTTTCCTAGATTTGCTCACCTAATTTTCCTAGATTTTCTCTCCTCTCCCATCTATAAATATGAGAGGATTCTTTTGTAATGGTTACCTTTTATCTTTTGCAACGAAGTGTTGCCCATTTGAGAAGAAAATACATGAAACTTTGTGTTCATATTTTTGAATCTAAATTTGATCAATAAAGAAGTGAAGTTGCATACCAAACTTTGTTTTGGGAACAAATTATCTTATGGCTTGATCAAATTGGTAGTGATTAGTAAATGAGATCTAAAGGGCTTTGAGTAAATCCATGTAAACTTTGAGTTACACTCTTTACTTGAATTTGTGATATTGATTGAATACTATTGGTGAATTCTCTACAAGACTTTGTGCTTTTATTTATTCATGTTGTTCGTGGATCTATCGTGAAGTATTTAGAAGACTTTGTGCTTCTAATACATGTTGGTTACATATCTTCAAGGATTCATTGTTGGAAGCTACAAAATGACTTTGTGCTTTCATGATATTTTCTTATTTTATCATTTATCGTTATCATGTTGGTATTCCTATGCTTTGCTTTGACAAGATAGGAAAATCAAAATTACTGCTTTTATTTTTAGTTTGAAGTTGTATCGAATCAAGAACTTAAAATCATGAAGCATTGTGAAACATATTCTCTAAAAAAAGAGGGAATTATGAATGTGACACACCCCCATATATTAATTGTACTATAAATTATTGTGAATACTTAATTAGTTTTACTTAGTTTCAATAAGCAGTAAGAAGGGAACCTTCCATTTTTTAGAGGAGAGATTGTATTTCACACAGTTGTGGTTGAAATCAAGGTTTTGTAATATGTTAAAAGGGATTACATAATTTTCACCCAATAGTTTTTTGGCGACTTTGCTAGGTACATGATATTTATTTGAAACCCTCATGCTTTCGTTTGAAGTATACCTGTGTCAATTTTTATTATAATTTATTTTCTTGTAATTTTTTCAAGCTTTCACCAAGGACATGTAAATGGTTGCTCAAGGGCCTTGGGGAAATGATTTTGGTCTGTTGAGTCTAGCTCTACCCCTACATGCTCTTCCTGGAGGCTCATAGAAGAAATTTCTCAAGTTCTTTGGTGATGGACAACAACATCCTGATGAGCACATTGTTGCTTTCTACATCGCTTGTGGAGTTCATGGTGTTGAAAATGAAGATGTATCTGTAAGGTTGTTTGTGGAGACTCTCCAAGGTGTCATTGCAGATTAGTTTTATCATTTGGTGCCACGTACCATCACAAACTGGGCAACTCATAGCCAAGTTTGAAGAAAGGTTCAAACATCTTGAAGACGCTCATGCTTTGTTGGCTCAACTCACCCAGTTGAAGAAGGAATATTTCATGCCTATGTGTGAGTTCATTGCTCACTTCAACAAGTTGACACGAAGAATTCCAACTACTACTCAACCTACAACTGAAAATTTAAAATGTTTCTTTGTAAATGCTCAAGTGCTCGAGGTTGGTTTCCTATTGAGAAGAGCAACCCCAACTACTCTTGCAGTTGTGCAGACCTTGGCAACATAAATTGAAGATGATCTCATTCTTGCTGGGAAAATAAAAATTGAATCAAATGAATATGAAGAATTCCCTTCTTTGGAGTTATTTTCTTCCATCACAAGGACAAATCCTATGGTGCAAAGGTTATAAAATGAGCTACTTGTCCTCAAAAAGCGCTAGCTCAAGGCATGGTTTTTGTGCCTCACAAGGACATACCAAGGAGGTCACTTTCAAATGTTGCTCATAATTTTGTTGTTGGGAATCAACACAAGTTATCTTCACCTCTGAAGAGGTTTGCTCTTGAGGCACCATTAGTAAAATCAATAGAGAAGCATCCCAAGTCCAATCCAAGTGATCTCACTATTCTCTTATGAGAAAAGGAAGCAGACATAGTTGGCAACTCCTAGTTTTGGTTTATGCAATCTCAGAAAGCCATTGATGAAAAGCAGAAGGATGAAAGTCATTTTGCTGAAGTTCAAGTGAATGAAGAAAATATTGTCTTGAGATCTGAAAAGATGGACATGCATGAAGGTCTCAGTCAAGTTGAAAAGAATGCATCTATGTTTCGAGGTCATGAACTTGAACATGTGTTGCATAAAAGAACTTCCCAAAGGCATGATGAGGACCTTCTTATAAATAATTTAGATTTTCCCAAGTCTAGAGATGGTGGACAACATATTGAGATATGTAGTGCAGCCATATCTTCATCTAAATCACATGAAGGAGATCATTTTGATCAACATGAGGTTTCCATGGTCGATGAATCAGTTATTCAAGTAGCATCCAGTAAGAAACATTCAATCTTTGACCAATTGAGGGGATGTCCCATAAGACATCTTGCTTGGTTGGAGGCCAATAGGAAGATAGAGGTTCCACTTGTACTTGAGCGTGAAGATAAACTTGAGGATGCAGCTAAAGATGTATTTGTAGATGCACATGAGCAGTCTGAATTCAATGATCATTTTGGAGCAGCATATTTGATATATTTTCAGAGGTAGTTGAACCTGTTCATCTCTTTCAAGAAGCAGTGCCTCAACTTCATTTACATGTAGCTGCTAATGATCATGGAAGGCATTGCAAGCTATTGAAGAAAGGAAACTATTTTGTTGAACCTATGAATGGTTTCATTTGAGAAGGTCTCATTGATGGCCAGTTTTAATTAGGTAGGTTTTTACCTTTTCAATAAGTGTATTTGCATAAGCTTACATCTTATTTTCGTAGATTTGATTTTTTTCATTCATGCTCAACTCTATTGCCCAATGGATGGATAAAGGCACTTGGAGTTTGGAGTTCTTCTCCCTTCATTTGTTTCAAAGAATGATCGAATGAAGCTCCCTAGTTAGATCCAACTGTTATCCTCGAATTCAACGTGCTCAATTCGAGGGATAACCCCTACGAAACTTGTCTATTTTGTAGCCCACATACTCTAAGCACATAAAATGATGAAAATTGCTTTGTTCCTCATGTGTGGTCTCCCATCCTCAAAAATTCATTTTAAGCATTAACCTTTGTTAGTTCGTTGAAATTCACATTTTAAACCAAGTTGTAAAAATTTAGTTTTGGGAGTTAGTCATTTTCTAGCACATGTAGGAGCAGGGCTTTTTAGCACTTCTACATCTAAAACCACAAGTCACATGTAGGAGCTCTATTTTTCACTTCTCTTACATATTTCATGCCTTCGTAATTTTCTAGCACATGTAGGAGCGGGGTTTTTTAGCGCTTCTACATCTCAAACCACAAGTCACATGTAGGAGCTCTGTTTTTCACCGCTCTTGCATATTTCATGCCTTAGTCATTTTCTGGCACATGTAGGAGTGGGGTTTTTTAGCGCTTCTACAACTCAAACCACAAGTCACATGTAGGAGCTTTTTTTTCACCACTCTTACATATTTCATGCCTTAGTCATTTTTTGGTACATGTAGGAGCGGGGTTTTTTAGCGCTTCTACATCTCAAACCATAAGTCATGTGCATAAGTTTTGTTTTTCACCGCTCTTACATATTACATGCATAAGCTTTGTTTTTCACCGCTTTTACATATGACATGTAAAATCTTCGTTTTTCACCGCTCTTACATATTTCATGCAAAAGCTTTGTTTTTCACCACTTTTACATGAAACTACCCAAGTCCTTTAATATGTTGAAGTGCTAATTTTTAGCGCCAAGAAGAATTTGAAGACAAAGCTTTCTCAATAGCTTCAATGAACAAAATGATCGATTTCTAGCTTATTTTAGATTTGAAAGGCATCAGAAAGTCTTCAATCTCATTAGAGGAGTTAATCTCAAGAATCCTCATCATCTCCAAAGTACACTCCAATGCCAGATAGTGATGAATTGCACACCATCATGAAGTTTTCATGGAGAAAGATGTTGAAGAAGGCCAAATTTTGCCTTAGATTAGATTTCCCAGTTTTAGCTTTTTTCATGCTTTATGTAAATAAGTTTTGACATTTTATATGTCATTTTAAAAGATGTAATTACATGTAAAAACAAAGATGTTTTCCTATAACATGATGGAAAACATTTTTGAATAAGTCGACTTGTTAAGTGAGATTTTCCTAGATTTGCTCACCTAATTTTCCTAGATTCGCTCATCTAATTTTCCTAGATTTTCTCTCCTCTCCCATCTATAAATATGAGAGGATTCTTTTGTAATGGTTACCTTTTATCTTTTGCAACAAAGTGTTGTCCATTTGAGAAGCAAATACATGAACCTTTGTGTTCATCTTTGTGAATATGAATTTGATCAATAAAGAAGTGAAGTTGCATACCAAACTTTGTTTTGGGAACAAGTTATCTTATGGCTTGATCAAATTGGTAGCGATGGTAAATGAGATCTAAAGGGCTTTGAGTAAATTCGTGTAAACTTTGAGTTACACTCTTTACTTGAATTTGTGATATTGATTGAATACTATTGGTGAATTCTCTACAAGACTTTGTGCTTGTATTTATTCATGTTGTTCGTGGATCTATTGTGAAGTATCTAGAAGACTTTGTGCTTCTAATACACGCTTGTTATATATCTTCAAGGATTCATTGATGGAAGCTACAAAATGACTTTGTGCCTTCATGAGATTTTTTTATTTTATCATTTATTGTTATCATGTTGGTATTCCTAGGCTTTGCTTTGACAAGATAGGAATATTGGAATTACTGCTTTTGTTTTTAGTGTGAAGTTGTATCGAATCAGGTACTTAAAATCATGAAGCACTATAAAACATATTCTTTGAAAAAGAGGGAATTATGAATGTGACACACCCCCATATCTTAATTGTATTGTACATTATTGTGAATACTTAATTAGTTTTACTTAGTTTCAATAAGGAGTAAAAAGGGCGTCTCCCCTTTCTAAGTGGAGAGATTGTATCTCACAAAAAAGTGGTTGAAATCAAGGTTTAGTAATCTATTAAAAGGGATTACATAATTTTCACCCAACAACATTGAGGTCATTCGTGTGTCCCTATAAAAAATGATAGTCTTTGGCACTCCATGTAAGTGGAAGATCTCCTAGACAAATTTCTTAGCCAGGGTCAACGATCCATCCTTAAGGTTTCCTAGAATGAAGTACGCAACCTTAGTCAACTTATCAATCAAAACCAAGATAACATCATGCTTATTCTTGATCAGTGACAACCCCTATACAAAATCCATATTGATCACCTACCATTTATACTTAGGCATGTCATGAGGATATAATAACCCAACTGGGTGTGCATGCTCAACCTTGACTCGCTGGCACTCCAAGAATTTGGCTACATACTCCACTACATCCTTCTTGATTTTAGGCCAAAAATATAGAGTCTTCAACTCCACGATCATCTTGGATACATCGAGGTGTCCTGAATAAGGTGCATTGTGAACTTCTTCTAAAACAAACTTCCTTAGCTCTTTAGAGTCAGGAATATACATTCTTCTCTAGTATCTAAAAATACCATCTGGTTCGATCTCATACCCATTGAACTGATGATCCAAAGGATTTTTTGCTAGGGCGCTCTTCACTTTCTCATAGTGCTCATCCCCCGGTAGATTCTAAATTACCTATTGTCTCAAGTTAGACCTTGTTGAGATCATGGCTGCCATGTGCATTCGTCTACTAAGAGCATCAACCACTATGTTCTCTTTCCCTTTTCTATATTCAATTCTAAAGTCATACTCGCTAAGGAATTCCAACCACCTTCTTTGTCATGCATTAAGGTTTGGATGGGTAAATATGTATCTCAACCCCAAGTGGTTTGTATTGACTTCAAATGGTTTTCCCAAAAAATAATGCCTCCACATTTGTAAGGCATGAACTATGGCCACCAATTCTAAATCATGAGGCGCATAGTTCACTTCGTGTTGCTTGAGCTTCCTTGATTCATATGCTACCCTTTGTCCATCTTGCATTAGTACTACTCCCAATCCCTCTCCTAAAGCATCTGTGATTGCTATGAATCTCCTATTAGGATCAGGGATAGTCAGCATTGGTGTTGTCGTGAGCCTCTCCTTTAGGAGTTGGAATGCCTGTTCGTATTTCTCAATCCATTCAAATTGTGTTCCCTTGCTTTGGAGTGAGGTAATAGGAGATGCAATATGGGAGGACCCTTGCACAAAATTCCTATAGTATCATGTGAGGCCCATGAAGCTACAAACTTCTAACACATTCTAAGGCACTAACCATTCCATGATCGCCTTGATATTCTCAAGGTCCACGGAGACTCCTTTAGCTAAAATGATATGACCTAATTAGTGCACTCTGTCCTGATAGAATGAACACTTGGACAACTTCCCAAAGAGTTTCCTTTCTCTCAATCACTGAAAAACTATCCTCAAATGTCTATCATGCTCTTCGACAATCTTTGAGTAGACTAGAATACCATCAATAAAGATCATAACAAAGTCATCCAAGCAGTCTCTAAATACATTATTCATAAGGTTCATAAAGGCTACTGGTGCATTAGTTAAACCGAAAGGTACCACAATGAACTCGTACTTTTCATACTAAGTTCTAAATGTAGTCTTCAAAATATCTTCTTCCTTAATCCTCAATTGATGGCTCCCTTCATTTGATCAAACAATTCATCAATCCTCAGAAGTGGATACTGGTTCTTGACGGTAACCTTGTTCAACATCTGATAATCTATACACATATGCAATGTTCCATCCTTCTTTTTCATAAAAATAATTGGTGCTCCCCAAGGAGACACACTAGGTCTTATAAGTCCCTTGTCCAACAATTCCATTAATTGGGCCTTCAACTCATAGAGTTTTGTGGTGGCCATCCAATAAGGTACCTTGGATTGATGCTTAACTCCTGGAACTAGGTTGATAGAAAAATTGAACTCCCACTTCGAAGGCAATTCGTTAAGTTCTTCAGGGAATATGTCTTGAAATTCCTTGAGAATAGGATAGTCATATAAATATGAAATTCTTGTCATCAGGATTACTAACATGGATTGCATAAATTGCACACCCCTTCTGACGAGCCTTCTTGAGCTGCATCTTAGAAATCTATCTAAGCTCCAAGGTTCTCTACATTCCACAAACCTAAACTGGGTTTCCATAATCATCTAGATAGTTGACCACCTTATCCTCAAAATTCACTAAATCCTTATGCTCAGTTAACCAATTTATTCCCAAAATTACATCATATGAGCCTAAGGGCGCCACATACAATTTGGCCTGAGTTTGAAAGGTTGGAAGTTCTAACTCACTACAAAAGAGACAAGTATCTACCCTCTACTCTGCTTGATTACCATACTAGATTGCCCATGAATTTTCCATGTATCCAAGTCTAATGGGTATCTTAGATATTATTCTAGGATCTATAAAATATTCAGTAGCTCCAGTATCAATTAAGATAGAGACAGATTGGCCATAGAGCTTACCCATTAGTTGAATTAGCAAAGCTTGATACTTTGCTTGTCTGTTGTCCACTGTAGCGTGGATCTGGTGATCTTGCTAATAGCTTCCTTCCCTTTGCAACTTCAATCGCTAAGGACAATTAGAGGTATAATGGTTACCTCCACAAGTATAACATCCATCTCAAGGCCCTTTGAGACCTCCTAACTTGTCCTCTCTAAAGCCCTTTTGCTTATGGTCATCCTTACCCTTTCCTTTGTTTGATTTCTTGTTCTTTCCACTATTACCATCTTCACCCTTCTCCTACGATTCACTTCTCCTCTTGAGATTATAGATCTGATGGCTCCTGTCTCCCTTATGAAATTTCTTCTTCCCATATCGTGACTTAGAACTTGAATTGTTGCGAAAATTGGATAATTGTTGCAGCTTTTGTTCCTGTTTGGTGGCTTTTTGGAAGACTTAATTCATGATTTAAGGTTTGTGCATATCCACTTCAGCTCCTATATCTGGTCTAAGTCCCATTATAAATTTTTGGATATAGAACTGTTCATCTCCCTAATACTAGGGCACATACTTCAACAGGTTAGTGATCTTTTCCCAATACTAAATTACAGTCATATTTCCCTGGGCTAATTTCTCAAATTCTGTCACTTTCTTGTCAAAGAAAAGTTGCGATAACCATCTCTTCTTGAAAGCTTGGAGGAAGAGTTCCCAAGTGTTCTCACCAGGCTGAAGATTTTGTTCTAACTTCTCATTATCCCACCAAGTCGTTGCTTCACCGAAGAGCTGATACATAGCCCATGCCGCCTTAGTCTATTTAGAAAGGTTATAGAGCCTAAAGTATTTTTTCATTTCTATAATGCCTTAGCTCCTGTTTCAATAGCCTTACCATCGAACTTGGGTGGTGCTAATCTTTTGAGGTCTTTCCAAAGCTCTTCCTCAATTCACCCTCATGGACTCGCCCTTGGACCACCGTCTCCTTGATTTCCTTCTACATTCCCACGGTCTTGGTCCTCGTGCGCCACTCAGACTTCTTGCTCTATATGATCCATGCGAGACTCTTATTGATACAAAAGCTCTAGAATTTGCTCTAGTCTCTTGTTTGGTATGTTATCAGAACCACTACCACCCTCGTCTTGCCTGGTGCTCACCATGATGTCCCACACTTATCCTGCAACACAGTCACATTTATTGCATCTCAACACAAGGTTCTACAAATAAACGTTCTTATGCTACATCACATAATTTTTCATATGCATACATCCCTCGACATAGAAGACATACACATTCATGCATAATACACACATTTTAAAGTCTATCTTTGAACACACCAAAAAAAAAATTATCTGATTTTATTTAAGGTGAGTCAATAGGCCCTTATTTACAATAGGCTTCATATTACATAATTTCAATTTCTCAGTATAAAAAAGAGGACATTCCTCTGGGTCTTCATCCAAGTTTACTTTAAACTTAACAAAAGAGGATGGTTGAGCGTGTAGGCTCTCCTTTTCCTCTTTAGTCAACAAGGGTGCATTGGGTCCACACCCTAGAGGTCAATCTCAGATTGCGGAAGGCTTTTTGATCTTAAGTGTTCTCCTATCCTCAATCTTCAAGCCTCTCTCTAGCTTGAGTCGTGTAAGAGTTTGAGCTAGAGTTTCATCATCGAGAATTTATGATTGAACCTTCGTCTTGGTGTTTCCTTCCTTTACGTCATTCTTACATGAGGTTCTAATAGTTTTCCCTTTCCTTCATCCTACCTTTGACCTTCCCATTCCCGCATTCAATTCAGGTTCGGTCAATTCTTAGGACATCCAAATTTTGGGTCAAGGGTCAACTACCCCTAGTCAACTATGGTAGACTCAAAAGGTCTAGAGATGAACCCTAAGCTATGATACCAAATGTAATAATCCATTCAAAGTTATTACTTAATTAATATTATTGTAAATGACACATGAATATACTCCAAATTAAAAGGACATAACTAGTGGCTAAAGACAATCTTAGCTACACATGTCCATTTAAAATGAGTCAAAGATTCTTATATTCACTTCAAAATTCAAATTACAATATTAGGTTTGACTTGGCTCCTAAGGCCACAGATTCAATACATTGTACACATTACATCAAGTAGAAGAATGAATTACATCAAGTTACATCTTAGACTATAATAGTCCTGTGAACAACAAAGGTTCCTCCTTGACGCTTGCCTCTATTGGTGGGTGAGAACATGGTTGAAGCACTTTACGACCCAACCACAAAGCTTATGCTTCCTCAAAATTCTTTCAAATTGAAGAATGCCCGACCCTACACATAAAGTTTAACAAGAGAACAATTTGCAAGGTAGAATCTAGTGCGTGCCCATACATCAACATGCAATTCTATCTACAAGTTAGAAAATAAAATGCATGATCTATGCTAGGAATGACAGAGAGTGAAATCACAGAGTTCATTCATACATACATAATGAACTATATTGCTTAGCCAAGCATAATAAAAATGTTGCAACAACAACAAACAATAGGTTTTGGTAAAGCAAACCTATACTCTCTAAACTCCATTTCAGCACCCATCCTAGAAGGTAACTTTCCACTCATAACAACTATCTACCCTCTAGTAACATCTACCCGTATGTGCTCTAGTCAACTAAGGTATCACTGTTATGTTCAAGTATTTAAAATATTCTTTCAAAAATGTCTTCAAAAGAAGAAACAAAATACTAAATTATACTCTAAACAAAAATCAGATTTATGATTCATAAAGTAATTCAACAATTAGTCATATTGTTCTTATGACTATTTTCTACTTATCATCTTAAGCATTTTTCCTTTTAAAAATGTACTAAAAATAAAAGAAGGTATGCCACAAGTATGTGTATGTACATAGACAAAGCCTATGTGCATACACATATATGTGCCTACTAATGTTAAAGTTTGTGCATACATTCTAAAATAATCATTAATTCAGATTGCAATCTTAAAATAGTATTCCTTTTGACATTCTTGTCAAAAATAAATGATCCAAACAAGTCTATGCTAACAGTTTCACACATACTATTATTGCATTCTCACAACTGTGATACTCTAACATTGTTGTTTACATAAGAAAATTCATTGTTTAAATAGAACAAGTATTGTTTCCTACTAAACAGTTACAAAACAAGTTGTTTTCTTATGAACATTCATTGTTTTAATAGAACAAGTATTGTTTCCTACTAAACAGTTACAAACAAGTTGTTCACATTTGTATGTTCATTGTTTGAACATAACAAGTACTTTTTCCTACTAAATAGTTATAAAACAAGTTATCCTCACATATACATTCATTGTTTTAACAAAACAGGTACTGTTTCCTACTAAACAATTAATAAACAAGCTATTTTCAACTAAACAGTTTATTAAGCAAGGCTGTTTCCAGCTATAATGATAACTTAAAAAAAATAGAGTTGTTTGCAATAACCACTGTTTACATCAACACGACACTGTTTCAAAACTAAACAATTAAAATTAAATAAAAATAAAGTTGTTTACTCTATTTGCTGATCTCAAGTTGTTTACAAGCTAAATAATCAATTTACAAGTAAATGTTCACCATTTAATACATAATAGGTTTCCTTAATGAATTGAAAATAAACAAATCAAATAGCCCAATTTCAATCATAATGATAGAATGCCTATTATCCAGATCTTGAACACTTCCATTATTGGAATTATGATGAGCAACTTTAATAATATAAAGAAACCAAGTTCAACATGTTTGTCGATGAATTTCTTAAGCAATTATTTTAGTTAAGAATGGATAAAGTTTTCGGTTCAACAATAATTTTGCCTATTTAGTTTGCAACAACAAACCAAGGTTGCTCTAGATTTGACCCATTTCTAAGGTTGTGTGCTTCCTTTCTTAACCTCTAAGTTATATTTAAAATTGCCCTTATAGGAATTATGGATTATCCCTCAATGCATGCAACACTATACATCATGTAGACTCAAATCTGATACTGATTCAAATAAATTAACCTATCGATCATGAGGATCGATCCTTATAAGGATACAATGAAACCCAACTCATACATTCCATTGGTTCTTCAAATCGAGGGCATCCTCTTTATGCAAATATGGTTTCCACATTTCTTAATAAAGAACGATTTTCCCCTTACCATTATCAGCCTTGCCGATAATGGAAGGCGATATGCTTTAAGTATATATAGTTGAGACATATCAAGGTAACATAGAGGATTATTTCCTCTTTCATAGGTTTGACATGCGAACCTCTACAAAATCAAACACCAAATGATACACATTCAATAGGAATAAGATTTTTGATAGCCATGATATGGCTTACATTATTGAGCGAACTTACATACAGTCGCTTCTTAAGGGTTCAATGCCTCGGTCTAGCACATAAGGCTAGTTGAATGGCTCCATTCTAAGTACTAAGTAAAAGCAGGCCATAGGCCATGAGATTCCCCAGAGGGTGGTTGCTAAGACAATACCTTCGGCTCAAGCCGAGACACATAGACAGAGAATTGTATTTTACTATGCTATCGGTTTTCCATCAAAGTAGTGACAAACACTAGCTAAACATGAAAAGATAAGATAGTGAAATCGATATTATTTCAAGAAATTGAATTACCTCAATGGTCGAGCATTTTGGGCAAGCTTTCCTTAGATTTTTCTCACCATTGCATTCTCTTCTCTGCCTTTTTGTTGCTTGTCGATTTTCTTCCAAATTGATCCCTGCTTTTCTTCCACCACTCCCATTCAAAAATGGCAACCACACTTAACCACACTTTCTTGCATGTGTCTGGGTGCTATCATTATGGCTTTTTCCTACCATAGTTGTCGACCTCTAATTTTGAGCATTGTCTTAATGATTTGATAGGCCACGTCCATCATGGGCTTGCCTTGTAATTTTTCATTGATTTCCAAGTTTGATTCATAATATATCGGTTATCAATTTGAATTCGATATGAATTTGAATATGTATACATATTATAAGGTAAATATATATATATATATATATATGTATATGCATGCATTCGTATTATATATATATATATATGTATGTATGTATGTAAAATAAATACACGAATACATGCATACACACACACACACATATATATATATATGCATGTATTCGTATTTATTTTACATTACATACATATATGTATGTATGTATATCTATATGTATGTATATATATGTATATATACATATGTATATATATATATATATATGTATATATACATATGTATATATATATATGTATATACATATATACATATATACATATGTATATATATATGTATATACATATATACATATATACATATATACATATATTCATTTTCAAACACTGAAACAATTCAAGCTAGGAAATTATGTTCTCTTATATATGCAAATTAGTTCAAATGTAAGTCATCATGCCATTTGTGGTGTGTGCACCTAGATTCCAACTGGTTTATCATTTAATCTGGCTAAACAATCCTACTTCAACCGAGTTCTTATCCTTCAACCTGTCACTCTGCAACTACACACACTTGCACTTGCAAATTGATCAATAACGTTCAATTCTTGGTAACATATTCCAAAAGTTCATAAAGTCAACATCAATCAACTTCTTTCATTCAATTTTCAAATATTCCAAATTCTCCATTTAATATTTAATTCAATTTCTTCAATAATTCAATTTACCATATTATGATAAATAAGCAATAAAATTGGGTCATGACAAGTCTTCAACATGATCTTAAGATTGTAGACCATCCAACCCAAGAAATCAATGACTGAGCTTTTAAGAAATAATATCATATCGATTTTTCTCAAATTTTTAATACCTTCCATATAGTCTTGATATTTTAAAATATCAATGTTGATCTTGTATAGACTATCCTTTTTTCATCTGATCTATAACCATAGGATTTGACCATAATTCTTGTTTCAATTGGGTAGTGATTAGATAATGTTTTGGGCTTCACTTGAACACAATTGACATCCTTTTTACTTTCAAAAGAAAAATGTGTCTTCTTGAGCATAAAATCAGCTGAGTCTACAATAAACTCTTTTGCTACCATTTTGATTATTGTACCATGTAAACCATATATTTTATTGTCTTTCTTTTTTCCCTTCAAGGAGATTAAAAAGTTTCAACATTTTTTTCATCTTGTCCAATAATACTACTCATTCCCTTTCCATGCCCAAGGATATCCCCATATTTGTCCTCTTTATTTTTAATCATATTAAAATCTTCCCCACTAATCCAAGGTATTTTAGGTAGATTAGCAACAAAACATCTCCAAACTTCTATTCTATCTCTGTAATTATTAGGAGAGTAAATGGATCACACTTCAAACTTTTGATTTTTTTTCTAGTGTTATCCAAATACATCTATTGCAGGATGAACATCCAAAACTAGTAATATAAGGATTCCATTTCTGTCCTACTAAAATTGCTATTCCACCCTTTCCTTTTTTATGATTAGTGTGAAATACAACATCATTTTTCCATCCAAATCTTAAAGAATTGTACAACTAGAAATCAACAACCTTTACTTCTTGTATCAAAAAATAATCTAAGTTTTTTTTATTATTGCAAAGAGACCTTAGGACATATTTTCTCTCTAGGGATTCTAGTCCTTGAATATTCCAACTTATACACTTTAAGATCATCTTTGATGGGGGGTTGAGAATTCTTTGATTCTTATAGAGCCTAACAAAGTAGATAGGCATGCCTTCTCCTTTTCCTTTCTTTCAAAGATTTTGTGAGTTGTTACTTTTGCTTTTTTTGTTTTCTTCCTCTTTAAGAACTTTTTTCTCCTTTCTTATTTGATCAACCACAGTCTCTTGAAAGAAAGGGTTATAACAATTTATCTCTATTTTTATTTTTATAATCACAATCATAAGGGATCCCATCTAAATCTACATACCTTGCAACCTTTGGAGGGTTTGGGGGTCTCTCAACCTTCCTTCTCTTAATCTACTCCTTGATATTATCTAGCACAATCTCTTGTGCATTTTTTTGAAACACATTTGTGTTGTCCTTTATAGGAACAATTGCATCATTTTCCTTATTTATGCTTTCAAATTTACTCAAATCATTTGAAATAGAGTTTTCTTTACTAGGGTCAAGTTCCATCTTGTTCAAAATATTCAAGATTATACTATTTCCATTTCCTTTTTCCCCACAATTTTCAATATTATCCTTAACATCAGGATTAGGGCTAGTCTCTTCTTCATTTTGCACATTATAAGAACAAGATTGTGGCTTAACCACAATATTTTCATTCAAGGGAGGATGGAAGGACTCACTGCTATTCACCTCACATTTCATGCCCTCATTTTTCTCTTCCTCTAAGGATTTTTGTGCATCATGATCACTAAAAGCTTCCCATGATGGTCTATTATTTCTTTTATTATTTATAATTTTAGGGCATTCTCTTTTTTGATGATCATCAATTTAGGGAGCTTCTATCTCAAAGCCAAACAATTTTCTATCTAACCCAAATTCAATAATTTTAGGGATTTTAACCCATATATTAAAGTAAACCAACATTCTTGCATTCATATAAGGCAAAGTGGACATGATATCCTCAATATGAAGAATTCTACCAACAAGTTTTAACAATTGAGGCAAAAAACCCACATTTGCAAAGGTACATTTTTAACATTAATCCATCTTGGAATTGAACAAAATAAAATTTCATTCCGAGTAATTTCCGATGACCAAGCGATTGATCTAAACAAGGTTTTCCCAATATTCCAAATATCCTTTTCTAAAACCCTCTTTTGCATATTATGATTCTTCATAAAGATAACAAATAATCCTTTTCGAATCATTCTACAAAATGAAATATAAATTCCACCTTTTACCCCACACATTATTCAACCAATTATCAAAGACTTTCCTTAGAGGAAGATTATCATTATCTCTGCAAGCAAGAAAGATAGCAGTATTTTTAAGCCTATTTCCCTCCTTTTTAACTGAGTTTAGTATTTCCTCATTAGGGTTTACTCTCAAAACCTTGGGCAAAAGGGGGTCTTCACCTCCTTCCCCGACGACCCTTCCACAGTCTCTTTCAAGTTCCACATTGAATTGCATATTCTTTGAAGGCACTTCCGGTTCTTCTAATTGTAAAACTTCTTTGAAGGTTTTACTTGCTTCATTGTTTTTAATAGCCTCCCCACCACCAAATGATGAGCCAAAATCCATACACACTCACACATATGCAATTATCACATCCATGCGAGCACACACCCTAACCCCCTAAAGGTACCAACCCTACCCTAGCCCTTACAAACAAATTCCAATTTAAAAATTAATCACAAAAACCACTTTCCCTACATGTAAACAAGCGATGACACCACATCACAAAACGTAGGAAAAAGAGGAACAAACTTGCAGACCAAGGCAACTAAAAACACAAAACCAGAGAAAAAGGGGGCTCACAACAAAACACACATGAAGAGATCGCTTCATCTTCTGTACACGCATACCAAAACCCCATCTCAAAATATTAATTTTTAAACAAATTGATTTTATACAACTTTAATATCATTTTTTTCCTATTTTTAAATCTAAATACCCTTTACATTTAATTTTTGTATTAACTATAATTATCTTTTCCAACTCTAATTAATATTCAATTAATTACATTTATTTCTTAATTTCAATTATTTATATAAAACATTTTTATATTTTATTCTTCCAATTTTTTTCAACATGATCAAATTCAATGAGAAACTTTTAACTTTCCAACTTTCACTATACCGAAAGTAAAAACCACACCTTATCAAGATGCAAACTTACTCCATGAAAATCTTGACTTGAGATCACTCTGCCATAATCATCATTTTCATATGTACAATTTATGCCTCGCCCATAAACCCAAGAGCCAAGAAAATGATCAAGAACATTATAAAATGGTTTGCTACTAATTTTGAACAAGCAGCCACCAAGTGGGTAGGTCCATGTCATTGCACACGACTAAAGAAGGCTTGAAATAAAAGATAACCTCAAAAACACCAAACACAAAAAATGCTCTTGGGTTTCCAATAGTTTATTTTTCCCCTAAAAATATCCGACCTGAAGGTCAGCTTGTTTCCATCTCAACCACTCTCATGCTTGCATTTGTTAGAGTCCTTGGCCAAAATATGACATACCACCGCATTAGTTTCAATTCCAGTACTGACACTTCACCTCTTACACATTTCATGGAGATCCAAATGGCAAGGCACGCAAAGCCTAATACCCATCACAATGGCACTCAACACAAAGAACAACCTCAACACCTAGCCTAGCTATGCTGAGTTTACCTCATGCTAACAAACATTAATAACAAGATAAGGCAGTACACTAAATGCCTATAAGTTAAGAAAAGTAGCTCATTCAAATCAGATGACAGAGATGGATGGATGGAGCAATGGTGTATCAACTTTAGGAAGGCCTATTAGAACATAGTTCAAGGGAGCATTCCAAGTGAGTGGTATAATACTCTCCTCTTCTGCCTCGTCTTCCTTGTAGAAAAATATAGTATGTTTCCTTCCTCTTTCCTTTCGCTATATAGGAAGTATGGCTAATTCATCACCCCAGTGGGGCAAAGGTGTAGAATGTTATAGATTGGTTTTTATGTTGCAGCATCATCATTTGCACCATTTTGTGATTCTGATCAAGGACAATGATGGTAAAATAGAAATTGAAGGAAGAGAAAGGATATTAGGTGGGTCCTTTACTGCATGAGCTTCCATGCTCTTTGTACTTCACACCTCATAAACCAAGAAGGCCCTATCGTCCTCCCATCTTCTTGCCATTTAGCCCGAAAAATCAAATGTCATTACCACATTTGATATTAATGTTTTCCATTTGCATTGCCATCCTCGGCCCATTGAAATTAATATTTTCTCCTCGTTTCTCTCTGTCTTCTATTACCATCTTGGGTTTGAGTCTGATTCAGTTGGGTTCTTCTGTGGTTTTGCAGTAGCCCTCTCCACATTTACATACTGGAGGAAGAAACGGCAGAAATTTGTAAAGTTGTCAATTCGGGAGACTGGATAAGTTTGCATTCTGATATCTTTATTGCCCAGAACAAGAAAAAAACAAACCGCAATAAAACAAACAGCCCTTCTCATACCTCTCAGAAGCAGAACCAGTCTGATTTTATGTGTCATGGTGGTTTTGTTTTTTCATTCTGTGGGTGTCTGTAAAAAAATTGTGGGTGCCTCTGAAAACTTTTTGGGTGGCTATAAAATCTTTTTGTATGATGTTTTTTCATCTTTTGTGGTTATTTGGTGATTGAGCATTTATAATTTTGGAAGGTGGCAATTGACATCAAGTTTGAAAAAATATAAAACATAACAAGTCTGGTTTATTGGTTACAGTAGTTTTATCGTTCTTTCTTGTGGACGCCTCTAAAACTTCTTTGGCTACCTCCAAAACTTTGTATGTGTCTCAAAAATTTCTGTGGGAGACTGCAAAATCCCGTGACACTGTGTTGGAATGGCAAGTGGCATTATGAATACTGCTTCATTCTATGATAAGTCCTTGATGACTCATATTACTCTGTATACAACCTTTATCTAACATGATCACTTGTATTCTGGATTCTACCTCTCATAGTCGTAGCAGCAGTAGTTTCTCTCTTTTGCTAAATCATAATAGGGACATGCCTACCGAAACTTTATGTGTGTTTGTAAATGTTAGCGCGTGTTGGTCTTATGTTATTATTATTGGGTGGTTTTGATTTCATTAGGTGGCAATTGATAGCAGGTTTGGGAATGCTAAAAAATGGAGAAGAAAGCGATTGGAAGGGGTTGATTGATTCTGAAACCTTTGTGGGATTTGTGTTGTGTAGTTTGTTAGCTTTTGAAGGATTGGGTGATTGGTTGTTTTTATTTTCCCGAAGGAGGCAATTGACAGGTCTGGGAAAACAAACAGAAGGCCAAAAAAGTTGCCGATTGATGCATTGGTGTGGTGGATCAGGGGTGGTCATTGATCTATGGCCAATCTGGAGCTTTCTGTGCAGAACTGCCAAGGGCAATTGATTGCTGTAGAAAAGGGAACAACAAAAAAGGCCGTAGTTTCGGCCATGAAAGATAATAATAACAACATCAGTAATAATATGGAGGATTCTCGTAGAGATGAGTGGAGTTCTGATGCAATTAATAACTTGTTAGATGTCTATGAAACCAAATGGAACCACAGAAACAGGGGAAACCTGAAAGGAGGGGACTGGGAAGATGTAGCAACGAGGGTAAGTGCTAGAGGGGGCGGTGGCAAGTCTGCAAAATCTCCATTTCAGTGCAAGAATAAGGTTGCTAGTATGAAACAGAAGTACAGATCCGAGACCCTGTTGCAGGGGATCAATGGATCCAATACTTCAAGGTGGCCCTTTTTTGGCCGCATGGATGTCATGTTAAGGGTGAGGTCTCCTAATCCTCAACCTATTCAGGCTGTTGTTCCGGATTTGAGGCAACAGGGTGGACTGCAGAGTGGGGATTCTGAGCAAGAAGTTTTCAGAATTGGTGGTAGCGGAGGTGGTGGCACCGTTGGAGGAGGCGGTGGCAATGATGGTGTTCTTCTCTCCAATGGAGTAGAACACCATAGAGTAAGAATTGGTGGAGGTGGTGGTGGCAGTGGGGGCAATGGCGGTGGTCTTCTCTCCAATGAGGAAGAAGAACACAGAATGAGAATTGGTGGAGGTGGCGTTCCTCTCTTCAATGAAGAAGAACAACAAAGGACAAGGTTTCGCGGTGCTCCCTGCAATGGAGAACAACAGCAACACAGGGCAGAGTCTCATAGCAAAAATAACGATGATAATAATAACAATAATGAACATCACCATGATAATAATAGTGAAGACAATGGCGAAGAGGAAGAAGGCAACGACAATGGGGATGCTGATAATCAGAATGATGATGCATCCAATACGTTGCCCCACAGAAAACCCCTTGGGGAGAGCGATGATACTGGCACACCCAGAAGCAAATCAGCTCATTTGCAGGCTGCTGATGTTGCTGGTGGTATTAACAAATCTATTATTAAGCACAAGAAGTATCTGAGCAAGGAGGTGGCTGCAAGCATAAGGTCTTTTGCAGACTCTATAATGAAGCTCGAGAGGGCTAAAATGGAGATGTTAAAGGACTCTGAAAGAATCAGGGCAGAGATGGAGGCCAGGAGAGTGGATATGGAGTTGAAGAGAACTGAAATCATTATGAATACCCAGTTGGAAATTGCTAAGCTTTTGTCTGGAAAGACGAAGAAAAAGAAGCTGAAGAAAAAATCAGGTGGTACTGTTGCTGTTACTGGAACTAGCACTACTAGTGCTAGTACTGATATTACTGCTATTGCCACACAGCACGAAGTCTCTGCAGGTCCTTCTGCTGCTGCTGGTATTTCATCTTCTCCAAGCAGAAATGGTGTTTCTGTGAGTGTGACTGCTGCTGCATTAAATTGTGTTCCATGTCAGGGCCTTGCTGATTTTGTTTCTAATGGAAGTCACCAACATAGTGGCAATGCTATTCAGCAGTCTTCAATGCTTATACCTCCTCCTCCTCCTGTAGCAGCAATGCCGGGAACTTCTCATCCCAGGCCTCTAAATCATCATTTTCTTCCAACTACCGTTCCAGTCTCTGTGGTCCAGCCCGTTACTTCTCTGCAGTTCATGGCTTCACCAGCCTCTCAACCCAAGCCTGATTGAACGGTAAGCTTTTGGCATTTCCACGGGTTTTATTAGTTTCAAGCTTTAGATTTTTAAAGTACCCAGTGGATATATAATTGTTAGTAGAAAAAAAAATCAGCTGGATTCAGACTGCTCTCATGAAGTGAATTTGGGTACCACTTCTACATTATAGGTCTCAGTAGTCTCTAACTTTTATTGTTAACAGTTACCCAATGGATATGAAACAATTCTTACAATTTCATTTCCCAATTCATTTCAGATTTTACTGTCATGAAGATCTGTTTGATTATCATTTTTGCAGTATCATCTCATTCTCTTCAATCTTTAGTGTTTTTTATGAGAACCCATTGCATATTTTATTCCTTAAATGATTTTCAGACTTTTCTTTCGGTATATTCTAGCATGTTCATTCAATGCCTTTCAAACTTTGCTTTCAGTCATATTCTAACATTTTTTCATAAGTTTTCAGGCTTTGCTATCAGTATAATCTGTTTCAGTAAAATGTTTAGTTTACCGTTTTTCCAATATTTTCTCTTTAGTTCGAAGCTCTAGCTTTTTATTTTCCGCACCCAATGGTTAAGATAATTAGTTTTCAGGCTTTTGCCTTCTAATCAATACGAGGGTTCATTCATATCAAACCGATTATCACATTGTTTTCCAGGTGTTTACAGCTCCTTTTATTACACCTAATGAATGTTAATATTTCTTCAATTGTTTTTAGCATATCTTACATTTTGGTACTGGTTTTGGGCCTAGCTAGCAGCAATGACATTGACATTAACCAAATTTTATCTGTCAATAGTTCTTTACCAAAACCTCAATAGGTTTATCCCACTTCTTATACGATTTGTCATTTGTTAGTAGATATTGCTGTCCTCAAGTTCTATTTGTTATTATGTCTATCTACACGTCACAGACATGCATTGCATTGTTTTTTTCAGATTGATTGTAATGAACATTGAAGTGTGCATTTATAAGTCCACTGAACCTCATTAATTTCCTTCCCATTTCCCGTCAGAAGTTCAGTCTGGTAGAACTTCAGGGTTGTGGAAAATTGAAACAGTCAAATCTGATTTTATCTTGGGGTCACTGCTGCTTTTTCAGTTTTGTTTAATAGATGCTTTTGCTTCTGTTAAAGTCAGATGGAACCAGTATAAATTCAGTAAGCCTCAATAATTTCCCCTATGTTGTAGACTAGGTAGCGTTTAAACATTACATCCCCACCAACCTTTCAAAGGCTCTCCGAATCGCGATTTGCAAACCCCGAAATGCCCCGCATTTGTTTTATTATATCAAATGACTTCCATATAATCTTGAAACAATATAATACGTAAATTTACCCTTATCATTACCAGTTGGGCCCTCTATTCAAAAGCTCTCTTGTTCCATCACATGAATACTTTAATCTCCACTTGCCCTTTACAAATAATATTTACCGACTTCTACGATACTAGTGATGTAACATCGTTTTCAAGTGGTGCATCAAAATTATTTTGGCCCGACCATTACTAACTTTGTAGGTATCAAATTAAATTAAGTCCAGTGTCTAATTACTTAGGCTCCTCTTAAAGTTCATTTCTTGCGTAGGAAAGTGTGGTGCAGCGGGAAGTTGCCATAGTTTGGGTATCTTTGGTGCTGTAGTTGTCTTCTTTTTTAAGGCTGATTCAGCAATCCAATCCTATCAGATACACAGTGGCAAACCTGGGGGTTTCATAAAGAAAATGGAGTTCACCATCAACAATAACAAACACTTGTACCGTGCCTTCAATATTATATGGAACTTGTACCGTGCCTTCAATATTATATGGATGAAGACTAGGGGAGAGGACCCAGTAGTTAACAAACACTTGTACCGTGCCTTCAATATTATATGGATGAAGACTAGGGGAGAGGACCCAGTAGTTGTGCACCCTAACTTTGCGCTTCTAATTATCCTACGTGGAAATTTCAAATCACTCCCAATTTTTTACAGCAGCTTACTTGGCAAGTCCCCTGCTTATAATTAAGGTTTCAGGGCCACATCAGCATGCTTTTGTCAAGGTGTCCAAAAAGGCCCAAAAAAAAGTGAGACCAATATTTGTGCATTCACAGCATGTTTTATTGAGCGCTGATGTGGAATCACATGATTGGTTTCTTTTTAGATCAAAAGAATACATTTTGTTTAATTATGGGTAGTCATCATTAACAACTTTAAAGTCACAACTATTGGTCCAATATTGATAAAAATATTAGGCATTTTATAAACAACTACTATCACAACTAAAACATGCTAGGTACTGGGTCCTCTCCCCTATTGGGACTGAATTTCCGGGACTGAATTTCCTGGGCATTATATAAACAACTACTATCACAACTATTGAAACATGCTCAGGTACTGGGTCCTCTCCCCTAATGTTTTATTTTTGGGACTGAATTTCCTGGACAGGAAAGCCCACAAGGAAAAGCCTATTGGCTAGGCAATTAATTAGTTCTTATTCCATTTCTATATTTAGGATATATGAAGGCCTAAGCTACTTCATGGCAAAAAAAACAAAATTCAGACACCAGACTGGCTATTTATAGAAGAATATCAACGGGGCTGACATATTAGAGCGTACTATTAATTGGGTTCTGCCACAAAGGGCTAAAAATTGAAGTCTTACCATTTATTAGAAATGCCTCCGTATGTTTGGATGCTTGTGGACTGGAAGGCCCTTTTAACCAGAAGTTAATATATAGCTGGGATAGGCGAGGACCAGAGTTGAAGTAGAGTTAAAAGTCATTTTGTCTTGTAGCAGTTGTAGCATCTTCTGTATAATTTTATTTTCGTCCTTTTATCTTTAGCCCTCGGTTATATGCTCTTTGTCTTGACTGTCGTTTAGGTTATTTCCTTCCTTTGTTTATATTGGGGCCCCTGACCAACCGCTTTATTTGTTGTACGGGCCTGCCGTTTTATTTGTTGTTACAGGCTTGACTTTTCACCTTCCGCCTGCTTTTAAAAACAACGGCTCGGTACCGTTTACCGAGACGTACGGCCCGGCGGGTCCACCGTTTTCATGCTACAGTCCGTCCACCTGTCTTTTTCAAATTATTGTTTCTTAAAAATTCTTTCGGTGGACCAAGCGGCCTCTTTCAGCATATTAGCCTAAACTACAAATTTGTAAGACAAAGGGTGAGTCGAAAGGCACCACTAGTTAATGCTTTTAAAGTTATCAGAAAAAGGAAAGAGACTAGAGGGTTAGAAGCCCAAAGCAGTGAATTAAAGGTTAGTTTCGTCTACTTTTTATGATTGATTCTTTATTAGTCACTTAAGCTAGGGTTTTCTGGAGGGAGGCTACTCAAAATTTTTCAAACGGGTGTTGTTAAATTTTTAAGCTTTTTACAGTTAGGTTGATTTTACAGTAGCTGGCAATGTTAAAAATTTTAGCTCAGAATTTCTAGTGCGCTGGTCATCCCATAGATCTCTTAGGAGTTAATGTCAAGAAATTCAGTTGGGTGTTTGACAGCTTGTTAAATTTTTAAAGCCTTTTATAATTAGGTGGTCCCATAGATTTATAGTAGTAGGCAATGCTAAAAATTTTAGCTCAGAATTTTGAGTCGACTGGTCATTCCATAGATTTTTAGCAGCAGTTAATTGTTGAATTTTTTTAAGCCTTTTATTATTAGGTGGTCCCATAGATTTTAAGGTGGCGGGCAATGATAAAAATTTAGCTCAGAATTTTTTGTGGGTTGCCATGCCATAAATTTTTAGCAGCAGTTAGTGTTAAGAACTTTAGTTGAGAATTTCAGATGCTTTCTATTTTCTAATGATACTAATTAGAAAATACCTGTAAACTGGTGGTGAAACTTTTAGGTACACTTCAGTCTTTTTAAATCTGACAATTAAAAAGTAAAGGCTCTTATTTTTCAAACCTAATATTTTAATTTATCTTATGCTTGTGTACTATGTCGTCCCATTATCTTGTGATAAAAAATTCATTGGTGTAATGAAAGAGAGACTATAATAAAAATTTGATTGGTCTAATGAAAGAGAGAGCGAGAGACTATAAATTTTATGCTCAAATCCCACAAAAATGAGAAATCTAATTTACAGTATTATTTAATATAAATACAAGTTGAGTGGATTGTAATTAATTAATCTTACAATCTGTAAGATA
>VDFB02086081.1:147841214-147903860 GCA_007258455.2 Sequoia sempervirens | reverse complement strand
GAACTGGTGTCAAACAAGTAAAAAAATTGTACTCATGCCATGACAGAAGACTAGCAAACTATAGGCATAAAGTCCAGGATATTTTAGAGGGTCTATATGCATTTAATATACAACTAATCCCACATACTCAAAATCATACAGCCGATGCTTTGGCTCAAGCAGACAGCACTTTGCAACCCCTATCCCTGTCTGGCCTCAAGAAGTTCACTGTGGAGTTGGCCTCTACCCCATCTATGCCACACAATGTCACTCACTTCCAAGTATTCAATGATGATAAACATATCCTGGAATTCATCACCAATTCTGATGTTTTTGCAACACAAATAATTGATGAAGTTGATCTAGAAGAAGCTGAAATTGATATAGAAGGGGTCATCAACCTCAAAACCAACACTATTCTACAAGGTATGGTTCAGCTTGAGCACATATTTGATTTGGATTAGATTAGGGATCAAGACCAGCAAGCAAAGAAAGAGTCAATAAATAACCAATGTGACGTCCACAACATCGGAACAAACGAGGAAACCAAAAAAAAATTATTGGAAAAGTGTGTACTACAGAAGAAAAGAAATGAATTGTGGATGATTTGAGGAAGTATCATGATGTGGTGGCATGGAGCTATGAATACTTCAAGACCTATGACACTTCCATCATCACACATACCATCCCTTTCAAGCCCGATGTGCAACCATTCTAACATAGGCAACGTCCTATCAATGCCTTATTGGAGGCCATCATCTACAAAGAGGTACAAAAGCTACTTTCAGCTAGAATTATATTTCCAGTTAGGCACTCCACATGGGTGGCCAACTTGGTCCTGGTTAGGAAAAAGAATGGAGAAATCAGATTGTAAATGGACTTCCACAATTTGAATAGAGCTTTAGAGAAGGACAATTATCATGTGCCTTCATTGGATGAGGTATTGCAAATTATCAATGGTTCACAAATGATGTCCTTTCTCAACGGATATTCCAAATACAACCAATTCATGGTGCAGTATGAAGATCGCCACAAGACAACATTCACTACCAAGTGGGGTACCTTTGCATATAGAAGAATGCCACTTGGGCTCATCAACGCCAGTGCCACCTTTCAGTGCGCCATGGACATAGCTTTTAAAGACTTGATTGGAAAGTGCATAATCATCTACATGGATGATTTTACTGTGTTCTCAAAGAAGTGAAGTGATCATGTCTCTAACTTATGTAAGGTTTTTCAGAGGTGCGGGGAATTTGGAGTTTCCCTTAACCCAAAAAAATGCATCTTTGGAGTTACGGAAGGGAAATTTATTGGGCATGTTATCTCAGAATGAGGCATTTCCATTAACCCTGAGTGCATCCAATCCTTGTTGAGGATTCAACTACCAGGTAGCAAGAAAGAACTCAAATCTTTCTTCAGAAAGATTAATTTCGTCAGAAATTTTATTACAGGCTTTGCTAAAATCGTCAAGTCGTTGAATGCTATGCTAAAACAAGATGCTAAGATCAAGTGGACCCCGGAAGCAAAGAAAGCTTTTGAAGAGATTAAGAAGGCTATTTTTGAAGCACCTATCCTGGTTAGCCCAAACTATCTAAATCCATTCTTCATTTATTCTTTTGCTTCAAATCACTCGTGTGCCAGCATTTTGACCCAAAAAGATGATGATGGAAATGAGCACCATATCGCCTTCATGAGTGCTCCCTTGAAATATGTTGAGCTAAGATATCATAACATGGAAAATCAAGCATATGCCCTTGTACAAGGATTTAAGAATTTCAAGCATTACATCTTATGCAATAAGGTGTTCACCATTGTCCCTGATCCTGCAGTGAAGACATTGCTCATGCAAAATGAGTGGGGAGAATGAAGAGCCAAGTGGGTTACCCTATTGCAAGAATATGACATGGAGATTCAACCCATGAATCTGGTGAGAGGTCAAGCACTCACCCAAACAATAGCTGAGGCAACAACTAACACATGGCCCGAACTTACAATGCAGCAGTACCAGCTTCAAGATGTTTCCCTAAGGGAGTGGTATGATGACATAGTCTTCTATTTGCTAAACCACAAGTGCCCACCTCACCTGCAAGGAGTTCAAAAGCATGCCCTCAGACTGAAAAGTAGCAGCTACATGCTACATGGATCCATACTGTACAAGAAGAATCACGAAGGTGTCTATCTGAGATGCCTTGGCAAAGAAGAAGCTAACTAGGTTTTGAAATATTTTCATGACAAGTATGGCACCGGTCATGGATCAGGTCCCTCCACTGCACATCAAATCCTACGAGCAGGTTACTATTGGTCGATAGTCTTCAAGGACACTCATAACCATGTTTGTATGTGCCACATATTTTAGACCGTTATGACCAAAGAAAAGAACGTTGTTGTCCTACTGCAACCAGTTCTGGAGGTGAGGTTGTTTGCACAATGGGGTCTCGACTTCATTGGTCTGGTAATTCCACCATCATCTATAGGACACAAGTACATTCTAACTACTTCTGGTTATTGCACTAGATGGACAGAAGCCATTGCATGTAGGCAATGCACAACAGAGGTAGTTACAAATTTTCTTGAAAGTTTCATCTTAACTCATTTTCATTGCCCATATGCCTTAGTGTGTGACAATGGCCCTACATTCTCCTTGTTTCAATTTTCTAGTTGGACCTTTGATTATCATCTTAAACCATTTTTTTTCCCATATGCCTTCGTTTGTGATAATGGCCCTGCATTCTCCTTGTTTAGATTTGCTAGTTGGACCTTTGATTATGGAATTTCCCTCAAGTTCTCGTCCAATTACTAGCCCTAGGGAAATGGCTTAGCAGAATCCACCAACAAGAACCTGATCACTGTAATCAAGAAATTTCTTGACAGGAATCCCAAGGACTGGCACACCCAGCTCCATTTCACCCTTTGGGCAGTTTGCACATGCCACAAGGTTTCCCTTGGTGATTCCCCATTCCATCTTGTTTATGAACTAGAGCCTATATTCTCAATCCACTTGAAGATTTCCACCCTCTAGTTTATCAATGAATTTTATGGAGGGGATCATAGAGAAGCTTGCTTGGCTGAGCTATTACATTTAGAAGTACGTGACCGTGCAACAGAAAATTTCACCAAACATCAGGGCGTGGTCAGGAGATGGTTCAATTTTTTATCCAAAGTCGAGGCATTTTGAATCACTAATCTATTTCTATGTTGGGACAAGACCCACGAAAAGAAAGGGGGACATAACAAATTCAACAAGCTTTGGCTTGGCCCCTTTCAGATAACTGAAATCCTTGGAGACCATTCTTTCTGTCTAAAGACCCTAACTGGTGAGGATTTCCCGTTGCCTATCAATGGGAAGCACCTAAAGCATTACTTCCAAGCCTGAGCTCTTTTAAATTTGTTCCTATAAATACATGTATATAGGTTAGAATATGTTACTTTTCGTTTGCTTTCGTCTCATTGCTTTGTGTCGCTTTCTATTTTTCTTGTTTCCCGGTTGTTTTGTTTTGACAAGGGTGTTCTTCATTTATTCTATGGTGTTCATTCTCGTTCAATGAATAGTTCACTTTACTGCCCACTCTTAGTTTTCTTTGGCTAAATGTTCACTCTCAACCATTGGTCCCTGATAGCTACATCAGAATGACTTCCTCATTTGAAATTTTCCTTAGAACTCAACCCTTGGTTGAATCCTTTTACATTCATCTCAAATCCAGCATGAAACACATATTAATGGTTTCCAAAGGGTTGTACAGTAGTTGTTATGATGACTTAGCAAGCAAAAAATCTTAAGTCCACTCCAATGACCACTATGGCTCCCAAACCCATTGTAGGCTTCAATGCTTACACGGTTGAGTAAAAGGCTAAAGTGTGAAAAGAAGTACCAAAAGAAAGGAAAGGAAAAGAAAATATTGAAATAAAGCAATTGTATGGGTGTGCAGATAACTCTATCGGGGCTATGGACTCCTGACTGGAATTAGAGAAATATCCATGGGGTCACAGTGACAACTCTGCTAGGGCTATGGATGCCTAACTTGCAACAGGGAAATGTCTAGGTTACTTTTGGGGTTGGAAGATTCATGTAGCTTGCTCGGTTAGATTGATTGTTGTTTGTCACAGTTTCTAAGGAAAGGGAATGAATTCACTGCACACACTTCTAAGATGTTTCGTAGGTTGGATAAACTAAGGACCCCATTCTCCTTGTTCACTTTTGGAAGTCAGCCCCTGGTCTGTGAAACCAAAGATCCTGGGTTCAGAATGAATACTTATCCTTAGAATGCTCAAGAGCGTTCCCCACCAAATTCGCCATTTCTTGTGCCCTCAACACACACGCCCCATTAGGAACAGGGACCCTCTCTTTCCTTCACCTCGTCGAGTCACTTTTTATTTCTGCCTCATTTTGCATGCCCCCCTTGTTTGGTGTTCAAAATGGTCAGTAAGCTCTTAGGGACATCATCTTAAGTTGACCATGTTTTTCCCCCTAAAAATTTTCCAAGTCTTTACTCTTGGCAGGTCCCCATTTGGTGTTTTCCTTAGTGCTTAAAAGGTGGCATCCATGGAGCTCATCGAGCCTGCCCTTATGGGTCGCCCCTCTTGGATTGTCATTGCCTCATCACCTTGTCTCAAGTGGATTTTATTTGACAACTTTCTTCCATTCAGGTCTTGGAATTATCTTCGTCGTCGATCCATCACCGAGCTTTCTGGCTACTGTCAACCCACTCTTCAGGTTTCAAGGCTCATTCTGTTGTTCCTTTGTCACTGATGTCCCAATGACCTTTCTTTGGTGGCATTTCGATCGTCAGAACCTAAACCCTTCAGCGTCGTTCGATCATCACCAAGAAATTAAACAGCTATCCATCGATGGCCACCTGATCATCAGACCCCAGTGCTCCCGTGGTCATTTTCAAATTGAAGCTCACAAATCTTTGGCCTTCTGTAACTACATTAAATAGGGGCATTAAATGCCTTAACTTCTATAAATAGGAAAATTTGAGCTATCATTATCACTTTGTCAGTTGAGCAGAAAGAGGTTAGAATGATCTAGAGCCATCTCCATGTGCCACCTGTAAGCTTGATGAGTGTCGTTGTCAATCCAACATGTTTTCTAGCTGATTCAATTGCCTCTTTCATCAGGTTCTTAAGGTGAGTTGGTTGTTCGCACCCTGTTTCATGTTTTCCTTTGATTTCTGGTAAAATGAATCAACTTGAAAGAAGAAAACACATGTCCTAGATAGAGAAGAACATCGCGCCAAAAACACGTGTGATAGAAACTTGAAAAACCATACAAATCACCTACTAGACGGCTGGGGAACCTTGTCCTCCCGACGCCATTCTTCAACCAGAGCATTCATGCTCTGCAGGTCCGGGCCTTCTCATCATCGTTGCCAATACTTGAAAACAAATGACTTGCGTTGGCGAACTTTACTTGAAAATCTTGGTGAAACCAAAACTGAGTCAATCCAAGCTTCAAATGGCATTCTAATCTCTGCTTTTCGATGCCTCAGACCCCAACTCCCTATCTAACAGTTGACCTCGTGTGCAAACCACCATATGTCCAACTCCATCCAGGTCCCAGCTAGTGGACCTCCATCCGCGGGCCACCATGGTGATGACACACTCTCTTACAGCTTCCAAGAAGTGACCTCCCACCCTTCGAGTTCTGCTCATCTGGCGACTATCTGAAATGCAAAGATAAAACTGCCGAGTAGTTAACCTCCTTTGAGACCCTAGCGTTAGGTCTCCATGATCGAGACTCTGTCCCATCACTGTCGTAGCCTTAGGTAAAATTGCACTCATCCTCCTGGCCATCAGAACTCCGCCCTCAGAATTTCGTCTCACCAAAGTCGTCCTTAATAGTAGACTTAAACGACAAAGCTCCTCTCAAGTTCTGATCACCCAAAAGGTGATCCAAATTCCCTCCAATCAACAAATTGACTTTGACCAACATGCTAAAATAGGGCACTCCCCTTAATGGATTCCTTAAAGTGGACAAATCTAAAGGCAGGTCGGGATAGGTGGGTCGTCGTGCCCTGATTATCATCCCTCCTGCAGCTCCTCCAAAATATCCATTAGGTCAGGGAAGTTCGACCCATGGGGCCCAAATCATCCAAACTCCCTCCTATGATCTGCTAATGACAATCTAGATTATATGTTAGATTTCTCAAATTTTGAATTATCCAATCTAACTCCGTTTGCAGGGATTTGACTAACGTTTCAGTGTTTTCATGCTCAAATACACTCACCTCTCTTTTGCTCGTAGGATATATGAAATCAAGTGCAAGACCTTCAAAGGCAGTCATGGAGAAAAACGGAGGAAAGAAAACTAAGGCACCCCGTGGAAAAGAAGATAAGGACTAGATGAAGTATCAATTCCAAGGGCAACCCCTGAAATCCAAAGTCACCTCAACCTGGAAGGAGGTCACAAACACAAACATCAGACATATAGACATCAACGAATTCAAGTAGAGAGTTTGAATCAGCCCTAAAACAAAGAATGCCTGAAACATCAGATGCAGTGGGATAGCTAAGGTCGTAGGCTTTCCTCCTGCCTTCGTTGCCCCTGAACTAGTGATGGCCTGTAGGGAAGCCTATCACGAGGAAACCAGAAGCATAGTAGACAGAGATGGAAATGTTCTGGTTGACATGTCCGATAAGGAAGTAACAAAGACTTTCCATATCCCTACCTTCGGGGAGATGGAACTGCCAACCATGAGTGATGGAAAGGCTATGTAAGACGAAGATCCCCTTAAATGTAAAAGACTCATTAATCAATATTGGTTGAAGAAAATGAGGGGCAATGCCGCAAAAGTTCCTCAAGATCTCTTCCGCAGTGATTTTTACGAAGATTACCATGATTAGGTGACCCTGCTAAGAAAAGTAATGGGCCTTCCAATTGTGGCCCACTTCCAAGAGTGGATGTTATACTTCATTGAAGAGATTCTCCATGGAGAAACAAAGTTTTACTGGGGCAGGATAATCAGTGACCGCTTCCATGAGAAATTTATGGTCGTAAAGAAAACCTCCAAGTTTCACATGACATCCTACTTGGTCTATTCACTGGCCGAATAAGTGCAATCAGAGGTTTGTTCAGAGCTCTGGATGAGGAACCTGGCAGGGAGCTGAAAGTCTATGACAAATACCTTTAATTACAATTTAGAAACTTCAGGAGGGACTACTGCAGGGTTAATGACGCTTTCATGGGTCATGTCATCAGATTACTGGGGGATGAATTTGAGAGGAGAATCTCCCATAGTGCCAATGAATTTCTAAAGCAGTCTTCCTTCTTATTCATCCAATATCCCAAGTTCACCTACATTTGTCTTGAAGGCTTCTCAGAAAGACCCTAAAAGCTACCATGGTATCCCAATGACTGGATCATACTATTAGAGCTCTCTCGGAAGCTAGGGCATGTGCATGCCCTTTTAAGTAGCAAACATAAGGCAAGGATTCCTTATCCCCTATCCTTCAATCAAGGGTTATAAGAACTCCATACCTCTCAGTGTGTTGAAAATTCAGAGAAGGAATTCATCGAATACCATTTGAGGCTCCACACTATCTGGTCATTGATGGATCCCTATGGCCATATCAAGAAGGCACATGGACCCGAGTATGCCCATCTACATAGCATTGAAAATTTTTGGGCTAATTGCAAGGATGATAATGAAGTGCAAATGAGGCACTATATGTGAATGACTGCATATTTCATAAAAAGGGTCAATCTATTCCCCGTGCTAGATCAAGTAGAGGAGGATTAAAGTACAGGCATGGATCCTCAATATAATGTGGTTTCCAATCTCCCATAGCCACTTGTCGACTGGGATGAACAGGAGGTTGACGACCTCGACATTCTAGCTAAGCCTGTCAAGGCTCGAACAAAAGAATGGATTGATGCGAGAAGTGCCCAATTGAAGTAGCAAGAGGTCACTCTAACATATGAAGGGCTCGAGAATGAGGCAACCAACGAAACAAACAGTGGGACAGCTATTGCCCTGTCAGGAGAGACTTCAAAATATCCTCTGTCTGCCAAATCAAGGAAGAGAAAAGAGGCTACTAAGCAATAGCCCAATCCTAAGGTGTATTCAAGAAAGGAGTTAGAGGGAGAACCTTCCAAGAAACATAAGAAATCAGGAAGTTTCACTTAAATTCCTACCATTCAAGAGGATCCGCTCCATGAAGGGGAGGAAATGAAGGTTGAGCAACCAAGATCTCCACCTGTTGCCTCCACTACTACTGCCCCTCCACCTACTTCTTAGGCGATGGTAGCTACTTCCCCACCTGCGATGGACATCTCGGTCCACCTTGCTTCATCTCCACCCACCTTGGAGGCTGTGACCGCTGACTCTTCTTCCACAACCATTTCTCTGCTTTCTTCTTCTTCCATGTCCCCAACTACATCATTACCTCTGGCCACAACAACAATACAAATTCCTGCGCTCTCACTTCTAGAGGCCTTCTCGTGACATATGCAGAATGTTCCCATAGAGCTTTCTGAAGTATTGATGAATCCAACCATCCAAGCTGCTTTGGCACAAGTTCCATCCAACATTCCTACCTCAACTCCTTTGACTGAACCGCCAAAGATGAAAGCCATGATGAAAATATCTTAGGAGTTAGAGAGGCAAGAAAAGGAAACAACAAGGGTATTTGAGGAGGAAGCAGATGATTACCATGAGCATCATGAGCACCAGCACTTACAAATTGATAAGGTAGTCTGTGAAGGAGAAGAAACAAATTATTTGGAGAGTGATGAAGAAGAAGATACCAACGCCAAATACATTGTGGAGACATTTGAGGGAGACCTTTAAGAGGAGTTGGCTCAACAATTAAAGGGGGTGAAAGCACAAACCTGTGTCACTGTTTCAGCCAAATAAAGTAATTCGAGCGGATTACTTTCAGCCGACCAGTTTTCGGCCGATAATGTTTCGGCCGAACCCACGAGGTAGCCACATGGCGCCTACGTGGCTCAAACTTTTCGGGCGAGTTACTTTCAGCTGAAACATTATCGGCTGAAAAGTGTCAGCACGGTGCACATCTGGAAAGACCTGCTCAGTCGAGTATATTTCGGCCGAAACTCTATCGACCGTAAGTGTATCGATCGAAAAGCGGTAATAAAATCCAAAAAAAAAACCAGGCCCACTATTTGGAATGCTTGGGTGAAAGTATTGAGGGTGAGAGCTTATCGGCCGATCACTAGCAACAGCGACTATATTTTGCTAGGTTCCATTCGGGGCATTCACTGGATTGTTTGATTTCTCGTCTTGTTTGTGTCTAGTTTGAGAAATTTGTGATAAAGTTTAAGGAAATTTGTGATTTCTCGTTTGTTAGGGTTTGATTGAAATGCAAAAATCAAGTTTTGTGATGGATATTGGCCGAAAGGTAGTGAATGTTGTGAAAAATTTATATATTCACCATTCCTTTCAGAAATTCATCCAGCTATATGAAAAACCTCTGATTTATTTTTAAATATATCAATTAAATAGTTGTAATTTTGCCAAAGAGTTTGCACAATAGTTAGCATCCACAAGAGCATATTGAAATTAGGCTCCATCTGAGATTGTATGTGTTTAGAATAAGAATTTTAAATATCATTTTTAAATTTCAAGTTTCACTCTAAATTCATGCATGCACTGAAAAAAAAGTTCATTGTTGCAACTCCATAGTTTACAAAATAAATACATTGTCAATACATCAAGTGGAGATGCATACAATAGAACACCATTTCTTCAAATTAAATGTATAGTAACTCTGAAAATAATCAGAAGCAATACTTTTTAGAAAGTGGAAATAAAACCTGAGCCCTCTTACCAAGGCATCTCTGACATCATGCACCTTGTTCTAGTGCAAGCTTGTATTTATAGGCTCTGTTTTGCTTTGTATCACCAATAATCTCCACAAGAACATTGTCCACTTTTGAAATGGTGGAAACAGTTTGCATCTCTCAACAATTTCTCTTGCAACAATCTTTGAAATAAACTTGATTGCAGAATGGCAATCAGCACATACTCTTAAGGTTCTTGACAACTCTCAGAGTTGTTTCAGGGGATGTGTTTAACAATCCAAATGCAATTTCCAACTTCTCACTATGGTGTACGAGGAGTAATTCTTTCTCCTCCTCCTCTACATCATTCAATACAGGTCTCATATCTGGAATATACCCTGCTTCCTTCATCTTGCAAAACAACTCGTCCAACTTTGCATAGATATATTGTGTTTGTGGGTGCGATCTATCTCCCACACAAAAGGTGTGTACCATTTTATGAACTTCAATCCAACTACAACCTGGTGTCTTTTCAACTCCTCTGTCACTCATGAATTTTCTTACCTGTTGAGCGTCAAAATGGGAGCTTTGAAACAGGGTATGGAAATGTATTAAAGAATAAAGTAAAGGGGGTTTTGTCAAATGTTATAGTTGTAACTTTCTTGGTAGAAATGTATGCAAAATTTGAAACCACAAGCAAGATTTTTTAGATTATTCCATGTTACAATTATTTTTTTACTTGCCACTCAATTGAAATTTCAACATTGAGAAAGCTACACAATTTCCTTTTGATTTTTCAATTTGGTTCATGTCCAACTAAACATGGGAGCAATATCCACTCTTTAGCATTAAAAGTAGTATTATAAATTATTGTGACATTTCTTTACCTTCCAAATTCTACAGAGTTGATTTTCTCCATATTAAAAGCTTTAATCAATTTTATCAATTTCCTAATTCTGTGCGCCCATACATTATGGAATTCTTGCAAGTTTTTTTGTCCAAATGATTTTAATAACTTTGGTTTGTGTTAAATCCCTATGTCAAAATATATGGGTCTTGAAATCTTTGAATTGACCTTCTTGCATCATTATGTGAAAACATTTTACAATGGATAGTGGTCTTTTAAAATTAAATATGCTTTAGAATATTAAAAATACTTAATGATTTTCTTCAATGCACTATAATAACATATCAAAAAAAATTAAGTTAATAAATAAAAAAATTTATCACTTATGATATTTTATTAACACTTAATTACATAATTATTAAGTCAATTTTATTGACATGTCCATATGTGATAAGCATTGTGTTTCTTTTGATGCATTTCACCGAAACAGTTATATTGTATGATATATTCATTGATATCGTTTAGGTCAAAAAATTTTCCTGATACGAACGCCCTTGACAGAGCATGGAACCACCACAAATACTTCAATTTTACACTATGTCCTCTAGATAATGCTTTGGTGAAACACGCCCAATTTATGCATGTCCGGCAATCATTGCATTCCATGGCAGAATGCCTTTTAAGGCAATTCTAAGGAGTTGTCAATGAACCCACAGTAACCATCCATTTCAATGTCTCGGAGAGAGGGACGGAAGCCGGACGACTCCTTCATGCATTCTGCTCTAAGTGCTTTCCCATCAAAGTATATCTCTTTCAGTCATTTTGTTTCTGCTTCAACCAAATTTGTTTCTACTTTTGACCAAATTTCAGATATGCAAAATTGCAAATATTGTGGTTGTCCTGCCAGCTTGTGCAAACTGTCCTACCATGCAGGTCTTATTTCTTATGTTGATTCAAACATTAGGTTTGTTTCATCATGTGTTGCATCTACTTTCAACATAATTGGAATTGAAGCATATGGTTTTAGGTCAATTTGAAGCTTCTACGGAAACACCTATATAAATTGGAAGAATCTTAAAATCATACAATTTTGCGAAATTTACTCATCATTTGGGTGATCATGTACTTGGGCTGTAAAAATATGCCCATGCCAGTAGAACTTGGGTATTATACCTGTTGAGCGTCACTCCACCTGCCTGCTTCTGAATAAATGTTTGACAAAAGAACATAAGGTGCAGTCTTTTTACAATCCAACCCAAAGAGGAGTCCTGTAACAAATTCTCCTAATGCTATACTCTTATGTGATCTACAAGCACCGAGCAAACATATCCACACAACCACATCAGGTTTTAGGTATTCCAACAATTTAATTTCAATGATATAAAAGGTGTCAACTTCATAAAATAGGAGTTTTGAATTCCTAGGTATTAGATTTAAGAGGATGTATTTGAGATGGGGTTAAAAGTTTCATTCACATATTTCTTAAAATTTTGCTATCACATATCATTCATATATAAGCTTATCAATAAGAAATGATAGCTTTTACTATTTCACCACTTTAATTTCAATCATATAATAGACATCAACTTCATAGTTATTGTATAAGAAAATATGAGCTCCCATTTTTTATGTATGAGATTTAAGGGTATTTTAACAACTTTAATTTCAATCATATAAAATGTGTCAACTTCATAGAATACTGTAGCTCCTATTTTTTAGGTGTTAGATTTAAGGGTATTTCAACACTTCAATTTCAATCATATAAAATTTGTCAACTTCATAGAATACTATAGCTCCTATTTTTTAGGTATTAGATTTAAAGGTATTAGAATACTATAGCTCCTATTTTTCAATCATATAAAAGACGTCAACTTCATATTATTGTATAAGAAAATAGGAGCTCTGATTTTTAGGTATTAGATTTAAGGAGATGTATTTGAGATGGGGTCAAAAAATTTCATCACATACTTCCTAAAATTTTGCTATCACATATCATTCATATATAAGGTTATCAATATGAAATGACAACATTTACTATTTCAACAATTTAATTTCAATCATATAAAAGATATTAACTTTATAGAATATTATATATCAGCTTTTACTATTTCAATAGTTTAATTTCAATCATATAAAAGTCATCAACTTCATTGAATAGTGTAGCTCCGATCTTTTAGGTATTAGATTTAAGGGTATTTCAACACTTTAATTTCAATCATATAAAAGGCATCAACTTCATAGAATATTGTATAAGAAAATAGGAGCTCTATTTTTTAGGTATTTGTTGTGAAATCTCTTTATACACCTTAACTAACCTTAGCCAGTCCACTAGTGTTTCATTTTCAAATCTCATGTCACTAGTATTTCTAATTTTTCCAATTTGAAAGTATATTTTTAATCTTTATTTTGATGTATTTTGGTTGTACCACAAGTCAATTAGGATCCTAATCTTCCACCCAGGAGTGGTTTTCTAAACCTTAGCATGACCCAGACCAATGAGAATGATTTATATATTCTTATGTACATGTATGTATGTATGTGTGTATGTATGTATTATATATACATATGTGTACATGTGTGTATGTATGTATGTATGTATATATGCATATATATATGTATGTACATGTATGTATATGTGTACATGCACATATATGTGTATGTGCATATGCATGTACATGTATTATATATACATATGTGTACATGTGTGTATGTGTGTATGTATGTATGTGTATGTATGTATGTATGTATGTATTATATATACATGTGTACATGTGTGTATGTATGTATGTATATGCATATATATATGTATGTACATGTATGTATATGTACATGCACATATATGTGTATGTGCGTATGCATGTAGATGTATTATATATACATATGTGTACATGTGTGTATGTATACATATGTATGTACATGCATGTATATATGTGTATGTGTGTATGTGTGTATATGTGTGTACATGTATGTATGCATGTGTGTACATGTGTGTATGTATGTATGTATGTATATGCATATATATATATGTATGTATGTATGTATGTATGTATATGCATGTATATATGTATATGCATATACATATGTACATGCACATATATGTGTATGTGTGTATGTATGTATGTATTATATATATGTGTATGTGTATGTGCGTATGCATGTACATGTATTATATATACATATGTGTATGTATGTATGTATGTATGTATATGCATATATATGTGTATGTACATGTATGTATGTGCATGCATGTATATATATGTGTATGTGTGTATGTATGTATGTACTTGAGTATATACATGTGTACATACACACATACACATATATATGCATGTACATGCACACATACACATACATATATAATACATGTACATACATACACACATACACATATATATCATGTGCATGTACATACATATATATATGTATATATATACATACATACACACATACACACATATACATATATATATGCATGTACATACACACACACACAGATATATATATATATATACATGCACGTACACACATGCACTCCCACATACATACATGTGTACATACAGATATATGCACATGTATCTATATGTTTATATTTTATTCCTAAGGAATTTATTTCAAAGAATTTTAACTTTATTACTTTAATATGTTTTAAGTTAGATCGAAAAATTAAGGAAATGTTAACCTTTTTATAATTTCTAGTGTTTGATTTAAAAAATAATTGATTACAAAGAAAGGCTAGATCATATATGACCAATTGTAATGAAGAGTATTTTTTTATTTTGATCAAAATTTTAGTATAGAGTGGTTGAAAGGATAAATATTTTTTTTCCATATTTACTCTTGGTTGAATATTACATGCATGCCTATGATTTAATAGGTTCACATAGCTCGATAGATATAAAGTTTGAACTAGATCTCATTAGATACATTTAAATTCAAAAATGTTTTCTAGTTTTGAAACTTGAAAATTTTACCTTTAATTTAAATATATATTTTTTTAGTTTTGAAAAAATTTCAATTTAAATTTGTTTAGTTCATTATGTAATTTTGTTTTAATGATATGCAGATCTCTATCTATTTATATATATCATGGCCGATGAGGGATCTCATCATTCCCCTCGTTCTGAGCGAGAAGCTCAAACTAGATCAAATATATTTCAGGATAGTATTGCTAGATTGGACAATGCTCTAAAATGTTTAGAGCAAACAATTCACAACTCCCCCAATTTGGCTAATCGAGATAGATTAGTCACTATTAGACAAGAGATTATTAAGATGATTGAGACAATTCGATCATACAATCCTTATGATGAAATCAACATTGAACAGTTTTATTTTTCTCTTGCTAGGAGTGTTACTGGCACAGTGAAACATAGAGAAGTTGCCAAATTAGTTTCAGGTGAAAATGTGTTATCCATGTTCCCATTTTATAGAGGAAAAAATAAAATTAGAGGATATGTGGTTATGAGGTGTGAAGATCCTCTTGTTGCGCCATTCATATACCCTAGATGGTTGGCAGCACATCATAGATGGCCTCACAATGATGAGCTGCCATTGTATTTTGTCAAACAGTTATATGCAGAATTTCATTTACATATAGAGGTGGACTACACATCTTATCCTGAGCATGTTGGCCAAGGTAAAGGCTGTTTTTCTGACAAACCATAGTTTAGACCTTCAAATTTGCCACCGCCTGTGGACAAGAGGGCATTAGTTGGCCCAATCCTTTTGGTTTTACCAAAACATTTGGAATTGGCAGCAGCAGGGGAGGCAGCAACAGGGTCCACTCAGAGTCAGATTTTTGAAAACATTGCCTCTATTATGACGCAAATTGATCATATTTCATCTGATCGAGTTGGTAGATATTTATTATGCCCACGGATCAACCTTCCTCCCACTGAGGCTACATCTTCATCGTATGATCCATTTATTAGTGCCGATCTACCTGCTCTTGCAGATGTCGAGCATATGACCCACACGACTCTGCGTAATACGTGTAGACTCTCAATTTTGGATTTACTAGCAGCATATCAGGTTATCAGTGAGGACCATGGGATTGCTCTTGACAGGGTACTAGAGTTTATTAGACAACAATATCCTCATACACATATGAGCCACAGGGTGCAAATGCAGCTCAGGATATTCCACATCATCCTATAGAATCCCATGCACATCATGTTTCTGTTGATCCTTTAGCTTGTCCAGGTGGTCATCAGGATGTTACAGGTCACGTTGAGGCTACTGCGACACCTGATCCTGTCCATGGTACATATAGTCGACTTCTTTTTGCTACTGATACTGTACATGCTACAGAGCCCCCTACGATGTCTTTGCATTCTCGTGATCTTAGTGACATTGGTAGAGCCATCAAGCAGGCACAACAGGTACTTTCAATTTATAATTTAAATACATGTATATATTTTTAAAATTGTGTTATAAAAATTTATGTAATGCATTTTAAAAACTTCTAGGGGTTTAACTCCTGATTGAAATTGTGTACTTGAAAATTTTAAGCAGTATGGTGATTTCCCAGACTTTGGAAATTTGGAGCATGATGGCGATCCCATGCAGTATGCAGATGAGGTACATTTAAATTTAATTTTAAAAAACTAATTACTTGATGTTTAAGTTTGAACACATTGAACTCAAGTACATTGTAAAATTTTTAGATAATTTTACATATATATGTGTACTTGAACACATGCAGGGGTTGGGACGAGGCTCAGGACACAGATCGGGAGATATTGGATCGGGACATGGATCCACACATCTTGGATCAGCAGAGCGATCGGTCCATGGATCGAGGGAGAGGTCGAGGGAGAGATCGAGCCATGTATCGAGGGAGAGGTCGAGGGAGAGATCGAGCCATAGATCTGATGATTCTATTCATACCATACATCCCTCTCTTTGAGATTTGTTTTATAGTATTACATGTCTGAGATCATTTTATTACATGTTGGAGACACTTTTTATGATTTATGTATTGAACATTTGGACGTGTTACATACTTATGTTTTATGGTACACATATATATACTTGTTATAATTTACATGTCACATTCATACAGTTATGTTTTATGGTTTGAATCTTAGAGGTTTGTTATATATGTGCATTATTATGGTTTGATGAACTCACTTACATTACATCTATAAGTACCTTTATTTAAATTTAAATTATGGTAACTTGTTCAAATGCACTTGTTGTACATATATAGATAACTAAATACATTGTGAAATCAAAATGTTGGACTCCACTATCTAATGGTTGCTATTTGTAAAATTAAAAGATGGACATGTACATGTAATTAATTTAAATAAATAGTTCAAATGAATTTGTCTTTAATAAATAGGTCAAGAAATAGAAAAAATTGAATGCAAATATGCTTGAGATTAATGCTATACATTTTAAAGTAGAACATAAAAATGCAATTGGAAATAGATGATAGTTAGATTGAATTCTTTAAAGCTCTAAATGTTCATTTTTAAAGTTAGTAAAAGTTAAATACATTTAAATTGTGCATATATCATGCTCTACATTAACCTAATTTCTAATTCCATATAATCTAATACACATGTTCATTTGAATGTGCATGCAAAGAATTCTTGAACTAGATGATGAGCTATACTTGTGTCAAGTTGAATGTAAATGAAATCATATATATATATATGTTTGAAAGTGTTCACTTAAGAATGAACCATATAATTCAAATAAAGCATGCAAGCTATAAGTGGAGTTGAATGTAAATGAAATCAAATTTCTAGTTTTGAAAGTTTAAGAATTCCATGTGGAACATTTATATATATGTAATTAGAAATTGATATATATATTTAAATCTTGAAAGACATGCACATTTAATATTAAATTAAAAATTGATGACAATTCTATATAAATTAAAAATTGATCAAGTAGATCTCTTGGATGACAATTCTATATATAAATTAAAAATTGATCAATCCATATTTAATTGTACTGGAAAGATGGACCAAATTACATACATGGTCTCAAGCTATACATGGTAAACAAAGCTAAATTGATGCCAAAATGTAGCTATCTCAAGCACCCCAAACACCATCACTATGATTCACTACAATGTTCATATATTCCAATGCACCTTAAGGTGAACAAGAAAGGACAAACCAAGAGAACCTGGATACAATCTAACATTAACAAAATGGATAAATAATTTAGTTCTATACTTAAAAGATAGGAGCTAATATTCTTAAGCAAATTTGGATTTTAAAGATGAAATCAAATTATAAGGTCAAGTGATTTTTTATTAGGAGATTGGATTTGAAATGGATGATAGTCTAGATTAAGGATAAGGTCCCTAGATGTTGAAAACTTTGGGTGATGACGAAAGGACAATATGATGTATGGACTAGATTGAGACCAAGTAACCAAATTTTGATGTTTAAGTGATGCTTTTTTATTATTAAGGATGGAGAATGGATGTACGGTTGAGATGGATCTAGATGGATAATTTTTAAATGATTCTAGGATGAGGGATGCTTACCTGATGAAAATTTAATAAAATTAGGATGTGATGATTAGGATACATGAAAATCCAAATGATCATTTAAAATTATTGAATGTCGTGCATTAGTAATGTATAAAAAATAAAGAAAACTAGAGACAACATTTATGTCTAGATTCTTCACCACTCAAACACCAAATCAACTAGATAATTTTATACAAGTTTGTGGAGTTGAATGTTCAAATGAAATGAAAGATTTGAATGTGAACTTAAGAATTCCACGGAACATAAATAAATTTAAATGCAAAATTGGAACATAGACTAGGTTTTGTACATATTGTTGCACGTATATATATTCAATCTAGCTCATGTATATAGGTGGAGTTGAACAAATATTTAAATTCAAAGATTTGAAAGTGAAAGTTTAACAATTCCATGTGTCAAACATAAAAATTTACAATCAAGGAATCTAGAGAGATGATATAAAGGAATTTCTAGAGATTCTCAAGAGTGAAAGTTTAAAAGAATGAACCATGTCCAACATGTAAAAATGCAATTGGAAATTTAGATGATTTAAAGGAATTTAGGCAAAATGTAAATTAAAACATTTTTAAAGTCACTGGGTTTTGTAGATCAAGCATATATATGATCTAACATACATGTCACATTCTAAAAAAAAAACCATTCTAAATCATGTCACATGTCCAATCAATACAAATATATAAATTATCTAGATTTGGAGTCATAAATGTGTACACATGTATCCAAAAAACAACTTAAAGCTCCTGGTACATAAAATCTGGATCCTCTCTATCTTTAATTATCTCTAAAATCTTCTCATGATCTTCAATAGGCAACCTCCACTTTTGTTTGGCACGTCCTCTTTTAGGTAAAGTTTCTAAATTTATTTTTGTTGCCAAAACTAAGTGACTGTAATGTAGAACCTTTTGTCCTAGCCTATAATCAACAAATATAATACCATTTTTATCTATCTTTATTTGTTGATAATATGTGCCTTCAATAACGACTGATCCAATGGGATACTCTTGTCCATCACCATCTGTCATCGATTCGAACAATTTGCTTTTTGGTTGTGTACATCTTAGTAGATAGTAATCTACACCTTCCACATTTTCAGGATCTGCAACTACAACAAAAATATCTCCTGTACACACACCACATATTTACATATTTAAGTAAATTATACATTTAAAAGTTGTAAAAATTTATATTTTATATTTGAAACTTACTTAAACATAGATATATATATATATATATATAAATTTAAATCTTGATTTTAACTAAATTAATCAATTTGGACATACCTATAACAACTAAATCAGATACACGTTCGTAATCAGCTGAATATAGTGGATCATAGACATCAACATTGTCATCTTCAACAAAAGGAGGCATTGATATTAATTGTTTCATTTCCCATTGTGAAACATACCCATCTCTAATATTCTCACATTGATCAATATTTGCATTGTCCTCAATGCAATCAATACAAAAACATGATTTTTCTCTCACATTCATTGCATAAGGCCTACTACTCCCCGTTGTCATGATTTGATGTAGATTTCTAATACCATGAATTGCTTGACAATTATAAGGATTTGATCGATCAATATCTGTTTAAATTCAAACTTGAAAATTCAATTTGAAATCATGTATGTACTTGAACTTTGAAATTCAAATTTTTAAAACAAATTTTGACTAGACATACATACCTGTAACTTCCCAAAAATACCGTGTGTTGTATGTTGAGTCGCGAGCAGAAAAATGACTTTTGCACCATTCAACAATTTTGTTTGCATTCCGTATGGCATTACCTACAAGTTACACACAAGTTGGCACAATTTGTCACCTATTACTTTCAAAGAACTTAAAAGAAAATTTAATTTAGTTAAATTAAATATATATATATATATATATATATATCTAATCTTTTAAAAAGTATGAAGCTAAATTGGACATACCAGCAAGTTCATGTTGACGAAGTGCACGCTTCACACATGCTCCTGCTCCATCGTGCTCTCCTTTTCCATGTCCACTCTCATAAAAATTCCACAAAAATTTGGTGTTGCGTCTAGCATGTTGACTGCTTAACCAAACAAAGGCTTTTGCAAGACTTAAATTGTCCTGTGAAGTTACAAATAATTAAACACTTGAAAACCAAATTATCTTCAAAAAACAATTTAAGTCTCAAAGTTTTAAAAGTAAATATAAATTAATTAAAAATAATTTAAAAACCAATGTACTTACCAGCACATCCATCAGACCATATCCAGTGTTGTTCTTGATTTATGCCACGTCGTCTTAGGTCTTCAAAAAACATTTTGAAACAATGAGCTACATAGCTTCTATCATGATTCGTATCATCACTGATATAAAAGTGAACCTCTTTGATGATAATTCTATCATCTTTTCTACTTTGTATTCCATCGACCGCTAACTCTGCATGCCTGTAGCAAACTTGTACAAAGATTGCAACTTGCTCTGAATGATAATATTGACTTTGAATCTCAGTTTGAGGACTAAATGTATAGTTCTCAGAGAAATCTACAATAGAGAGAATACACCTGGTGGAAAACAATTCTTTGAATAACGAAATTGCTTAGATTGCCATCTTACACCATGACAATGTTGGATATGTGGATATATGATATTGCGAAATTTACTCATGAATTCATTGTAAGGCAATCCACTCTCTTTGAGAACAATTTTTTTGGCCTCAACTCCTGACTTCGTTAAGTATGTCTCATATTCAAATCTCTTCCAAGTAACTTGCATTTCATTATTGTCAACATGTAAAAGATTCTTCAAATCTCCACAATCATTACATACATTTTTTATACACTGAACGTTGAATTCATCCGAATTTTCTGATTTTTCACATAGAAGAGACTTCACAAATTGTGTTGTGCTTCCAGGGATGGCTAAATTTTGATCAATTGTTGCCATAACTTTTCTATATGATTGTAGGTGTAGATCAAATTCAACATGATTTCGACAACAAAAAGTTTCACGTACTTTATTTATACGTACAAATGATAGTGTTTCAAACATCCTTTGACAAATCTTCACATTTAAAAATTCTTGTTTAAATGCTTCAAAAAGTTCACTTTGTGTTGTATCTATAAAATGTTTTGGATGAGAAATTTTTGTACCATCATCACCTATTATTTGTATAGTATCCCTTCTATTGGAAGAAACACGAGAGTGGGTGGTCCAATATTCAACAACTTGTTTCTTTACATCTTCTGAAATTCTATCTTTTCGAGGAACCCTACAAATATTTACCCAATTTTTCTCAATTTTTCCATCTATTTCATCTCTCTTTTCAATATATCTTTGAACAGTTCTCCTAGAAACATTTAGTAATTCAGAAATTGCTTGAACTTGTCTTCTATATGATAATTTCTTATTAGAAATTACAGTCATCAACGCTCTACGTGCAGCACTTAAATCACTAGACCGACTCTTCTTTTCAATACATTCTAATGCTTCTTGCAGGTTTTCAACAATTGTTTGTTTTAAATCTGATGACTTTTTCCTATTATCAACCCCTAACAACTCCAAAACAGGGGTCATTTATTTTCGTCTAAATAACTTTGCAATTAACTGTGCTCTTCCAATTAAAGATTTCTCTTCAAAAAATTCATCCCATATTTTTTTAGAGTGTAATTTTAATGTGCTTTCAGATAACATATCTTCAGATGAAATATTATTGAAAAGAGAATCTTCATCCATCTCCATCAAATTTTCCATACCATAGTCCAAAACATTTATATTAGTACTAGGTTCAGTTTGTTCTTGTACCTGTACGTCACCTTGATCATCAATATTTTCCATGGGTTGTTGTTCAGTAGATGTTCCTTCATCCGCTTTTCTCTTTCTTTGTCTTACTTGTGTTCGTTCATACTTCCTCGATCTAGCCCTTGGATTTGCCATCACAAATTACACTCAAATTTGAATGATTGCCTACATAGAAATTTGTACACACATAAGCTTTCCATGAAACATGTACATGTAATATAGCATAAATATTTTAAAAAACTTGTAACTAGATGCAAAACATAAACATAAAATATTTAAACAAAAGTTTTTAATAAACATAAACATGCAAAACATAAAATATTTTTAATTGAATAATGAATATATTTCTACACATATTTCTTTGATGTTAATATTTTAATAAAAAAAAAGTGAAAACAAACTTCAAATGCATTTTCAATAAAAAACATAATCAATTAAATAAATTAAAGATCAATACACCTTAAAAATATCTCTCCTCTTCTCCAAATGCCTTTTTTTTTTGTCGAAATACGTCTTGTAAATTTCAGAAATGATAAACCTTCCAAAATGTTGAAATAAATCTTCTTTAATCGAAAATAGTCGAGAAAATTTCGAAATATTTGTTATTTTCGAATTTTTTTAATTTGATAAATTTGGAAAAAAATAACTTTATTTTATTTCATTCATTTTCGGCCAAGTAGTTATCGGCCGATAACTTTCCGATCGATTAATTTTCGGCCGATTCATTACCGGACGATAGGGTTTCGGCTGAAACCTGGTCGGCCGAAAACGTGTCGGCCGAAAACATCTAGTTGGCATCCTACATGGCAGCTTACTCATCATTTTTCAGAATTTTCTAAAACATTCATTTTTGGCAGAGTATTTCTCTAGTCAGATTGATTTTTTTGCAAAAAATAAAAATACCCTTTTGTAGAGCTTGAAGTGTAGAATCCAAATATAGAATTTTTATAATATTTTGATTAGTTTTGATATCTTTTATTTTTAAAATAATGCAAGTAGGTTTTAAAAATTAAAAAAGAGGCTGATTTGATATTAAAAAAATGATAGTAAAATTTATTAAAATGTTTTAAATATTATATGAGGCATAAGAGGAGAGAGTCTACTTCAAAAGGGTATATTTTGTTTTTTGAAAATGATTGAAAATTTTGAAATTACTTGACGGCCCGTGAAAACTGTCAAATTCTGACATGTTTGACTTTAAAACGTTATTACGAGAAAAATATACATCAAAATGTGATTTTTTTTTTCCATGCACAGGATATTGAAATTACCTATTTGGAAAAAAAAAAAAAAAAATAGGGAGAAATGAAGTTTTTTTCATTTTATTTCTTGACGGCCCGTGAAGTCACTCTTTTATGAAATTTTCAGCATTCCAAAATTTGTCCTTAAATTGATAAAAACATAATAAAAACATTTTTTTTTAAATTTTAAAAATTACAGGAATAAACTACACCAAAAGTTCTACATTTTATTAGTTTACACCATTTTGAAATTCAAAACATAAAGACCACTTTTATGTGGTCGAAGTTCAGAATTTTTTTTGTTGTTGGCCGATTCCTTTATAAAGTGTGACACAGGTTTGTGCTTTTACTCAAGGATGCTAGAGAGGAAGTAGAAAAGCCACCTTTTGAGGAGGAAAGGGATTCAAGTGATAAAATGGAAGAAGATACTAAAATTCCAATTGGAGAACAAGAAGAAAGCTCTAAAACTCGGGAAGAAATGTCTCTCTCAGCAGAGCAGGAAGAACAAGATATGCCACCTCGGCACAAGGAAGAGAAAATTAAAGAAGAAAATAAACTCGAAGAAGGGTCTGAGATGGGTAAGCCTGAGATAGAGTCTCACAGAGAGGAAGAACATCCTGAGGAACATAATCATGAGATTGAAGAAGAGGACAGTCCCAAGAAACGCACACCCACCAAGTCCCTAATCAAAGACCGAGTGTTCATCCAGGACTCTAATGAAGAAGAAGGAAAATACATGAGAACAAAGCAAGAAACTCCAGGTGATAAAGAGATTGAATTAAGGAGGAACAAAGAAGAAGCGATCATGAATCACCCAAAGAAGAATCTCAGATGCCCGAGTGGCTAGAAAAAAAATTAGAGAAGACTTTGGCTCCTAGAGATCCCAAGGCAAGACTCAAGGCTATCTTAGCTCGAGTCAGTACGAAGAAGGAAAAGAAGCCTAAAGTCATATCCAAACTGACCATGGACGCTTCTGGATCTAGGACTGTACAAATTTCAATGCTGGTGGTGGGAGAAGAGGGGATAAGTTATGACATCTCCACCAATAACTTGGGGACAACCACCAGGGAACAGAAAATAGATCATCTCCAAGAGTCTGTTACCACAGTGGTACATTTGATACCGAACGATAAGGTCTCCAATGAAGAACTAAAGGCACAGGTGGTTGATTTGACTGACTATATTCAACAATGGTCGTCCATGGAGGAACTACCCAAGACATCCTCAGCTCTGCCACAATTGTTGTTGTTACCTAATTTTTAGCTTTTAGCCGAAATCATGTAACTTAGTGTTTGTTCTTTTCACGTTGTTTAAACATTTAAAAGATAAACCATAAAATTTATAGTTTCAATATTCATGAATTAGTGATTGTCAATAAGTAGATTACATTTTGTCATTTCAATGCTGCAATTACACCAAATGAGAAAGAGAATCATAGATATACAAATGTAGTCTTTTATTGATAATCCTGAAATGTACATGTCCCTCATAAGCCAAGGGACTAACTCTCTTATTCAATGAACATATGAAGCAATTCATACATGAATAAGTAAAGGAAATAAATAATGTGCATACAAGAATGGAACCAGTCATTGCTTGAGAATGACTGGTTACGGGTTACCCGACTGCTCTCTACTGCTTCCCCTTGAGCTGCTTGTGTCATCCCAGCTCCATAGTGCTCCTCGCCCCTACATTTGAAAAAAGAATGATGTTAGAGCAAAGCTCTAAGCAATGAAAGATTCAATTCTTACATACACACCTACCTATGCATGAATAAATTCATCCATAAGTGCATTAAATAAGCATGCAAACCTTGCATGTCTCAGAAAATAATGAATTCATCAAACACATCCAACATATGCATTTATTTTCTAACTATTTGCTTCATGTGCAGATTTAGGAAAATTCAGGTTACTGTTTCGATTCAGATTAAATGCAGCATGTAGGATAATTGTGGCTCCCACAAGGGTAGAGCTCAGCATGCTTCGAAAGAAAAGAAAATTGAGCAACTTAATCAAAGATTTATCTATTATCAATGCATTAAATCAATATGGAATCACACCAGCTGATCAACTTTCATTATCAGATTCAAAAGATGAAACATATTATGTTGATATGTCCTTCAATCTTCTTAAGAATATCCATGATTTGTTTATAAAGGAAGTGACTTCATAGATGCATCAAGTTCAATTATGCATCTTTTAAACAATGAGGAAGCATTTCAAGTTGTTTACAAGCCCCTCTGACCATAACCCTATTGGGAAGTCACACATCACATAGGAAGGTGAGTTGTTAGGTCACTCACATATGTGATAGGTGGTTGTGCAATAAAGTCAGAATGAGGAGACTGTATGTGTTTATTACACATAACAGAAGCAAGAGCAATGGTTGAATCAAGGTCATGATACAAGTATAAGGACAACACCTTTGCAAGAGCTATAGGAGGCAAAGGGGATTGATATTATTCATTCATGAGTGTACTTGTGAAAATGAATGCAATAGGTAAGGGTCATTGTCACTGATAAGGACAGCAATAAACAATGCATGCTACAATGGTCTCATGAAGGATAGGAGAGATAGATGTATACTACATGACAGTAGAGGTAGCTACTATATTCAAAAATGGAGCAAATGAGCCATGCAATGAGGAGTACAGCTAACTAGCAACAAACACCAGCTGCATATACTTCAAGGACCTTACAAGTTGACAAGCATGGGGAAGTATTCAAAAAAGAGCATAATTGTTTTCATGGAAAAATAAACATGGTCATCTATTTTGTTTCCCCAATAAGTTAGATGAATGAAAGTTATATGATGTCCTTTAGATTGAGAACATGATAATCTTGAAAGCATTCCAAGCATGTCAAATAGGACAGCAACAAAAACAAAATCTGAAGTTGCACAAGGCGCTATTCAAGGCCTTCTCAATCAAGCATTAGACAAACAAGTTTCCAGATAACATTCAACGTATGATGTTTTAAGGAAAGGCACAATAGGCAAAGACATTCAACAAACATCAACTCTAGTTGACATAGATAATATGCCTATTTAAAACATGTCATTACAAGAGGTTTATGACAGCAATGGAGCCCTCATATGATGTGAAGATACAATTCCTATTCTCACAACCTTTCATGCAGGGGTTTTGGTCATCATGATTGATCCAACATGGATCATGATTGCATACAAGAAATGGCAAGTTACAAATGACAATTAAGCAGTCATGATTCAAGAGAGGTCTCATTTTGGAAGCCAAGGAAATGGTACAAGTGCATATGAACAACAATCAAAAATCAGCAACAAGCAGTGAAGGAAGCAAAGCACAAATGCATTTTTACCTTGTCATACCATTGATCATCCATTTCAGCTATAGGTTGTAATAGTGAAGGCATATACTTGCACAAGGGTGTTTTTAATGAAGATATTCAACATAAAAACCGTGATAAATCATGGTGCTTCAAGGGAACAGAGCATAGGCATGAATAAGAGCAGTACCATTAAATGCTACAGGTTTGTCTTCATGTTATCTATGAATTTGAAAAAACAAATCTACACTGGGTAACATGACTATAGCCATCAAATGGATTGTAGTGAGATAAGTAATATAAATGGTTGCCGCCACTATCTCATTTTCTCTTTGGACAGTCATTACTAAGTCCTAACAAGTGAATAGCAAAGGGATAGGTGTCAATAATATACCTTCATCTGACAGGTCCCATACCTTTGGTGATCTCATTTACCCAATGAGGAATTTCTTAAAATCATCTCATATCTTTTTGAAAAAATCAAGAGGACAGATGTATCCAATTGCAAGAAGAGAGCAATGTCCAAGGGAAGGGCAGTACCATCATCTTAGGTACCACTGCTGCAAAATGATAAATGAAAATACTTGTGTTTGTATGCATGGAGGTCCTAAAGCATGCTTTGGGTAAGGTGCATTCATGGCATCTTTTGGTGAAACGTTTCCCAAGCATGAGCAAAGATCCAGTGTTTATTGCTACACATATGATGCATCCATACAAATGCAATAAGAATAAAATGATAAAAACAAATAGGCATCATTGTCTGTTTTGGGGAAAGAGAGTGGTAGGTTGAGGCACACAAAAGGAATGGGGAGGTTGATAGTCTCCCATGATCAGAAAAAGAGAAAATAATCCAGTAGTGGGAGGCAAGGAACAAAAATGGATTGTTATTGTGCTTTTCATGGTGCCTATTTATGCCACTGAATCAATACTATCCCTATGGAATCCAAGATTTTGAATAGAATGTGTGATTTTGATTGTGGAATACAGGGTATTCATAGTGACCAAACCCATTTTGGGGTTTTTGTTTTCAAAAAACATTCTATAGAAATGAAATACATTAGAAAAAAACAATTTACATGCTCTTTGAAAAAAGCTTGTTTTGCTACAGTTTGAAGTTTTATAAACTTGTTTGTTGATAAGGATGCAAAGAGAATTCCAATATAAACATCAACTCAAGTTTTAGTGCAACAAAATGGACCATCTCATATAGTTGTTTATTTAGAGCAGATACGATGCAATTTTTCATGGAGACTCATTTTTTGACCAAATCTGAAGTTTTCAAATTGAAAACATACCCGTCTGGGTTCATCATAAAATCTGAGAAAGAAATGACAATAGGGTAAAACATCCTATAGGAGTAAAAAATTAAAATCCATTTCATGTGTTTCTAGCAGGTCGTGGTGGAAATTGGCCTTTTCTTGCAAATATGAAAAAACCCACTTGGGGTTTCGATAAATAGAGCAACATTGCTATTTTCTACAGAAAAATAGAGAGAATTTACAAAATCATCTGCATTTCTTGCAACAAATCTGAACTTTTCAAAGAAATCATGTAACCCACTTGGGTTCTCTACTAACAGTTGCAGATTCAACAGATATACATGCTACAGGAAACCCAAACATGGGTTTTTCACAAAAATGCAGAATGAAGAAGAAAATCATGAATACAAGAAGACTCAGTTTGAAAAAATGGAGGTCGAGCCACAGCTGGTTCTTTCTTTTCTACATTCCAAGAAGCCCATCTAGGTTGTTATGATTTGTTAATACAAAGAAGAAATCAAAAAAATACATGAGGGTTTTTAGGAAATGAATATAAAAGACTTTGTTCTTGTTCATGACTACAGCCAATGAGTCTTTTTCTTCAGGAAATCAACAGAAACAACACAAGGGAGTGTTCTTATTAACAATATAGAAAATAAGCAAGCATTTTATGCTTTATTCTTAAGGAAGAAACAAGAATATGGGTCGTTTTGCACAAAATCAACAAGAATGGAGTTGATTCAACTCACCTGGGATTTTTCTCACAAATTTCTTGCAAAACTTTCAAGCTTTTGCTTCTAATAAAGCTTCATTGAGTTCTCATGGTGGTTTTTAACAAGTGAAACAACAAATAGAGAGAACGAATGACATAATATGGGTCAGAAAATTATCCATGGTCGTGGCCTGTAAGTCCAAAAACTGACCCCCAGGTGGAAAAAATGTAGATTTATACCAAACAAATGCTTTTACCTGTGATTTCATGCAAGAAAGTCAAAAAATCAACAGAATCATCCAACCAACACCATTTTCCTGTGTTTTTTTCCAAACCCCATGGCGGCAAAGCTTTGCTCTAGATTCTTCAATGACCAAATGATGATGTTTTTTCCATCATTTAGGTATTTTGTTATTTAGGGTTTGACCTCCTTTGGATTTTGATGGGATTTTTATCCCATGTTTTAAATCAAACACATGGAAAATACAATGGGGCCGAAATATGTATGTTATCACTTATGCATTTTATGCCTTAGGGATTTTTCCCTTTATTTCAACTTATTGCTAAGTGTTTTCAAACATACAACACATGGAGTGTGCAATGCAATATGGAGTAGACCATAACCTATGTGATATTTCTTATGTTTTCCCAACATCATGTGACTTGGAATATGCTTTCCAAGGGACTTGGAGGTTGGCCATATTGGCCAAGTGTTGTTGAAGACTCTAATGCCTTTGCAAAACAATGTGTATGACCATGTGTGACTAAAATGTAGAATATGGTAAGTTGATAATCAAAGTGCCTTAGAAGCTTTTGAAAGCTTTTAGCCATAACATTATATGTTGCATTTTTTCCAAATTTTGAGGATGTCATATGAGTGATTTGAAAATCACTTTTAGTTCCTTTTAATACAAATGTAATACATATTAATGGTGGGGCCCTTTGTCTTTTGCTTAATTGTAAAGTGACTTGTTAAGTGATGTTTTATGAATCACTTAACAAGGTGATTATCTTTAATGTTTTAAAAGCCATGTGTTTTCAAAGAACACACATATTGCATGATATAGAATGTGGTCAAGTATTGTATGAGGATCAATGATGACTTGTAGAAGTGTGAGATGTGTGGGATGTTGTTTTGACTAATTTTGGTAAAAGGGAGGCTAGATGGAGGCATTTTTTGTCACATTTTTGGGGTGACTATTGACTTAGCCTATTTTTTCTTCATGTGGAGGACATTTTGGAGAGTTCTAGAAGGTTCTTTTGGGCCTTTTCTATTTTATCCAACCAAAATTTTCTAGAAACACTTGTGTGAGGGGTTTTGATGGTTTTGGATTAAGTATGTTCATTTTAAACACTTGAGGGAGTTCTTTCTTTTCCAGCAGGAGGATAGCTTACTTTCTTGGAGTTATTTTCATGGAGCTATATTGTAACTCAGATAGACCTAATATATAGTAAGCACTTTGAATTGATAAATTGGAGCATTTTTATCTTCTTTCTTCATGTTTTATGGTATGTCATTAATGGTTGATCAGTCTATTTTTTGAAAAGTCTTTTTCCTTACAAACTTATCCCATGTTTCATGCATCCATTTGATAGAAAATGAATGTTTATAGGTTATAAACTGTGTTGTTTAATGGTGTTATTTACTGTGAAAATCTATTTTCCTTTTGTAAGCATTGCTACTTACCTCTTTATAAAATATTGATGTGAACTGCATTAGAAAGGGAGTTGTGTGAGTTAGCTTTGAGATATTATTTTTAATGTGTAAGGCTATTATTAGGTCTAGGTTGTTTTGGTGTATCACCTTAGTTTCTTTCCAGCATTAGGTTTATTTTATGCAAATTCTTACCCTTATCTCAAAGATTAAGTAGTTAGGTGGCATCAAAAGGGGAAGCCAACCCTTATCACTAGAGGTCTACTTTCAAACAGGTTACCCACAACCCGAAAGCAGTTCCATGTTAGTCCAAATCTGCTAAGTTCACTTACGGCTTAGCAAACAAGGTGTAGATTTGGGGAGATAACAGTTTTTGCGCGCCCAATGGAACTTCTAGTTATTTCATATTAGAAGAATACACCTATTTGTTGGTTCTAATATGTAGCCAACAATTTTTATCCTTTTAAAGTTGACACCAACATATTTGGCATCTCTGAAGGTGAAATTTATGATAGATCAGTGTTGTAGCAGCTTATGAAATTAATTCAGACAAGGGGAAATTCTATCCCATTGAATTATTTGCAGCTTTGACCACCCCGTAGGAGAGGCAGACCAACAAAGAAAAAAATAGTTTCAACTCCACTAGTAGTGAGAGTTTCCAGCCCCATAAGGCAGCAAAACTTTGTGCCAAACATGGTTGTTCCAAGAAACCAAGTTTTTGTAACATTCAATAGTGGCAACCCACTTCAACTAGCTCAACATGATGATATTCCAATGGCTGCTCTCAAAAGTGTGCCATATTTTCCAAGTGAAGATCATACTACACCAATTGAACACGTTAAAGACATTTCAAATATGTGTTCAGTGCATCATATAACCCAAGAGAATGTTGGCTTGAGGCTATTAGAAACATTTTTTAGAGGCAAAGCACTCCAATGGTTCATGAGTTTAGTAGTCAATTCCATCAGAACGTGGGATGAATTAGGAGAGGTGCTTTGTAAGCAGTTCGAAGACAAGTATGATAACTTGTCATTGGTAGAGTAGTTGACCCACATTAAAAGGGCCCATCATGAGAGGATGACAGACTTCAATTTCTATTTTCAAAGGACATGGGACAGAATTCTGGAACCTACAAGGCCTCCAACTGAATATGCATTTCTATATTTTCTGAGAGCCTTAAATAGTGAAGTGGTTGTTTTAATACAGTCAATGGGTGGAAATATTTTACCAATAGCTTATGATATAATTGTGAGAGCAGAAAATAGCTTGATACAAGCTAGAAGGATTGCCCCCATGCCTCCTATGCCATTTTTTCCTAATATTCAGCCTCCTATAGCTTTGCCTACACCTCAATTTGCCCCTTTACTAGCTGGTGTTAACACAAAAATTGCTGCTCAAGGACCATCTCAAGAGCTGCTAGAAATTAAAAGCAACCAATAGAAGATTGAAAATCTACTTCAGACTTTTGGCAATGAGCTGGTAAGTATTAAAAAGAGGCAATTTCAAGGTTTCAAGCCTTGGAAACCTCAAAATCAACGCCAAGGACAACAATTTCAAGCTAACAAGCAACCATACCAAGGGAATTTTCAAGGCGCACAAAAAAATCTGAATCCAAGGCCTTTTCAGCCCTACAATCTAGTTCCAATCAGTGCAGCCAAAGATATGATACATGTTCAAAACAACCTTGCAATAGAATATGAGTGGTGTTATCCTTGTAATCAAGCCCATAATCAGTCTACATGTCACAATGGGGTCATTAATCAAGCATTGATGGTTCAAAATGTCTCAAGTGTGTAGGATGTACCTAATGGTGAATCATCCCAATGGCAGGAGCTCCCTACAAGTGACACAACTCTCCTAAATTGGCAAGGAGAGGAATTTTGTGGATTAAACAGTGATAGCTCCCCAATAGCAGCCAACACCTGAGCCAAAAAGAGAGCTTTCGAGATTGGACAAGCAGCAAATAAAGACAAGGAAGTTGTTGTACCTTCCAATCCTCATGTAACACACATTTTGCAGAGAAATTCACAAGGCATCAGTGGTGGGCAGCTTGGGAACCAACCCCAACTAGCCCACTTGCAGACAGACCCTACTGTTGCAAGGACCCATCAAAAGGTAAACACTGTCACACCCTTCAACATTATTGAATCCATGGAAAAGATGAATGTGAATATATCAATGTGGGATTCCTTATCTATCCCTAGCCAAAAGGACTTGTTACAATCTACCTTAGCTGAAGTAGGTGTTTCAAATGATATACCAGTGGGTCAACCCAGGGCTATCTTGACAAATACACCTCAAGACAGTAGTAAATAGCCAAGTAAGGATATCAAGCCACCCTCATTTTCCGTGTCCTTGATAATAGGAGATAAACTAGTTCACAATTGCATGGTGGATTTAGGGGCAAGTAGTTTTGTCATGCCCAAACATATTGTTGATAAGTTAGGACTGAAGTATCAGCCTCTTGAGAAGGGAATTGTCCAACTAGATGGGATAGCCATAAATACTATAGGTTTTATCAAGGAATTAAGCCTTACCCTACATGCTTGCCTGAATTTCTCCATTCCCCAAGACATTTTTGTTATTGACTTACCTCCACATTTTTCTTTATGTCTGTCAAGAGATCTCACTGCCAAGATAGGAGGTTATTTTTCATTAGATTGGTCCCATATGGTGTTCAGAACGAGATATGGGACTAAAGTAGTCATCAAATCTAAACAACTTGCTAAAACTCACATTGAATCATATGTCCCAAGTGTGGTTAACACTAATTGTGTTGTTTTTAGTGACGATGAACTTGTTGTTGCTCAAGAGCTGCCACTGATAAATTTTGACTCAAAATCCAATGAAATTTCGTAAGAATTTCGACGACCTTTCGTTGGAATTATTTCGTCGCTTTTCCGAAGAAATTTGAAACATCGAAATTCCAACCCAGCATCGTCAGCTGGGTCAGAATTTCAATGTTTCAAATTTCGTCGGAAAAGTGACAATAATTTTGACGAAAGGTCGTCGAAATTCTGACGAACTTTCATCGGATTTTGAGTCAAAATGTATTGTGCAAGCAGAAAGTATACCAGATGCACTTCTAAGTGAGTGGGTAGTAGAAAATATCATTGACAACCCAAATGACAACATCGAAGAGGCTGGTTTGGGTGTTTATGTATTGCACAAACCTGATTCAGTGATTTTGAACCTCGAAAAGGAGGTAGGACAACAATTAGATCAACAAGGTGGAGTGTGGAAGATGTTCTTTGACGGTTCTCAAAGCAAGAATGGTGTTGGTGGGGGTGTAATGCTTGTGTCCCCACAAGGTGACAAATACTACTCTACTTTTAGATTTTTTTTCTCTTGTACTAACAATACTGTTGAATACGAAGGTTTGATTCAATGCTTAGAATGGGCACGAAAAAGAGGAATTGGCTGCTTACAAGTGCATGGTGACAGTGAATTGATTGTCAATCAGGTGAGAGGTCTACATGTCACTAAGAACGATGTCTTAAAATCCTACAAACATAACGTGTGGGATATGATAGAAGAGTTTGATTCTTTCAATCTAATTTCTATTCCTAGGAATCAAAATAAGAATGTTGATAGATTGGCTACAATAGGTGCTCAAGTTGATAGTCCAAGTGAAATTAGGAAAGAAAAGTTGCAACCATATGTTCAAATAGTTATCAAACCTTCTATTCCGAATAATAACGTTCATTGGAAATTTTTTGAGAGTGATGAATAGGTCTTAAGCTTTATGCTACAAGAAGATGATTTTGCAACAGTCAACCAAGAGAAGGTCAAGCAACAATATGAGGACTAGATCATCCAATTGAAGTCTAACAAATTGCCCAAGGGTCTAGTCACCTTGGAATCCATTTTTAGCATGGATGACCAGCTAAAAAAGAGTAAGACCAGCATTTAGGTCAAAGAAGAACACTATGAGGAGCTTGAAATTTTCAAAGGTAAGCTCCTCAAAGTTGGAAAATTTTGTTCACCTACAAATAGGCAAGATTTCATTGCCCTTTGTCAAGAGTTCCAAGATGTATTTGTATGGGAATATTCTGATTTGAAGGGTTTTGATCCCCAAATTTCCCAACATACCATAGAGCTTGAGCCAAACTCAAAACCTGTTAGGTAGAAATAGAGACCTTTAAACCCCAAACTCGAGCCTCTTATGGTCAAAGAGTTGACCAAACTGATTGAGGGAGACATCATTTTTCCAATCAAACATACCTCATGGGTCTCTAACCTTGTCCCGGTTAGAAAGAAAACTGGTGAAATTAGGTTGTGTGTTGACTTTAGAGACATAAATAAAGCCTCATTAAAGGATCATTATCTGTTGCCCTCAATGGAGAAGATTCTCATTACTTGATTGTTATTCAGGTTATAACCAAGTTTTAGTCAAAGAGGAAGATTAGTACAAGACTTCCTTCACCACAAAATGGGGCACCATGGCTTATAATAGGATGCCATTTGGCCTATCCAATGTTGGTGCCACGTTTCAGAGGGCAATGGACATGGCATTTAAAGGTTTGATTCACAAACTTGTACTTATTTACCCTGATGATGTAACGGTATTTTCAAAGAAGGCTGATGAACACCTTGCACATCTAAAACAAGTATTTGAGAGGTGTAGGGAGTATGGAATATCCCTCAACCCCAAAAAATGTATCTTTGTTGTTCATGAAGGAAAGCTTTTAGGATATATTGTTTCAAAACAAGGGTTCATCATTGATCCAAAAAGAGTGTCATTTTGGATCTGCCCTTGCCTAGTCATAAAAAGGGGCTGCAAAGTTTTCTTGGAAGAATTAATTTTGTCAAGAGGTTTATTCTTGACATTGCAAATCTTTTGAAACCACTAACTGCAATGTTAAAAAAGAATGCCAATTTCAGCTAGACCAAGGAGGCCAAGCATAGTTTTGAAGTCATAAAAGGGGCCTTATCAACAGCCCCCACTTTGGTAAACCCGAATTCTCAAAGGATTTCATTTTATATGCTTTTGGAAACATTGATATAATTTCTGCAATGTTGGTACAGTGAAATGATGTTGGCCTAGAACAACCAATTTCCTTTTTTAGTCAACATTTAGAGGAGTATGAGCAAAGATATACTTTTTTAGAGAAACATGTACTTGTTGCTATTAGAATGTTGAAGAATTTTAAACCTCTGATTTCTAACAACAAAGTGCATTTGATGGTTGCTCACCCTAGTGTGAAGGAATTCTTGCTAAGTAGGGACCTGAATGATAAGAGGGCAAGTTGGATTACAAAATTCATGGAGTATGACATTGATACTAACGTAACAAAGCTTGCCAAGGGTAAAGGTTTGTGTGAACAACTAGCTACGAAGGCTGAAGGTGAAGGAAATGCAAAAACAGAGGCAATTTTGGTTGCTAATAATGGGCTTGCAACAGATGCATCTACAAAAAATGCAGGTTGGGTGCAAGATATGACTCACTTCTCACAAACTAGTGACTATCCACCAGGTTTAGATAAAGCCAAACAGAGGTATTTCAGACTGTAATCCATTCCTTATGTTTTGATTGGTAACATTCTTTTTAGGAAGGATATTAATGGTGTCCTTTTGAGATGTGTTGATCAACATCAAGTTGATAAAGTACTTCATGAGTTCCATGATGGAACTGCAGGGGTTCATTTTTCCCCAAGAACAATTGCATGGAAAATAATGAGAATTGGCTATTATTGGCCAAGCTTGTTTAAAGATGCCCATGCTTGGGCTAGGAAGTGTGCAAAATGTGTCATTTTTGTAGGCAAAGAGAGGTTGCCAGCTTTACCATTGCAACATATTCAAGTAGAATAGCCCTTCATGAGATGGGGCATTGATTTTATAGGTTCCATTAACCCACCTTAAAGTACATAATATAGGTGGTTGCTTACTACAACTGATTATTTCACCTGATGGACTGAAGCAGTGGCTTTGAAAGAAACCAATGAAAATGATGTTTTAAACTTTTATGATGATTTAGTAACCAGATTTGGGGTACCTAAATCAATCATTTATGATAATGCTTTTGAATTTTTTGGGTTAAGAGTAAGTGATTGGGATGTAAAAAATGGTATTCACTTGAATACCTCATCAAATTATTACCCTCAAGGTAATGGTTTGGCTGAAGGCTGGTATATGGTAAAGAGGCAAGGTTGCTTTTGTCAGTTGAGCTTCCAACTCTGACATAATGAACCAGCTTGAAATGTTTGAAGAGGAGGACCCAATGGCTATCTGATATGCACAACTCATGGAGCTAGATGAAACCAGAGATAGAGCCATGAAAACAATGGAGTTGCATCAACTCCATTCAAAGAGGGTGTTTGATAAAAGAGCAACACCCAGAGTGTTTAAAGAAGGAGATGTTGTTCTCAAATGGGATGACTTAAAGAGTAGGCCTAGAAAGCATACTAAGTTTGATAGCATGTGTAGTGGCTTATTTGTCATTACTGAGTGCAAGGAGCACAATGCTTTTCAAATGTCATCAATGGATGGAGAAGCTCTGCCTATCCCAATCAATGGGATTCACCTAAACTCTGTTTTGAGGTATGATCTAAAACTGCTTTGTACATATTAGAGTAAGGTTTTGTTTCCTCTAAGTGTTAATGCACATTAGTTAAATGTTTTTTAGTTTTCCCTAAGTGTTGTTTCGCACAATTAGGTGGTAGTTTTCATTCTAAATTGCTGGTTTTTCTTGGTTTTCAAAGTATTTCTTGTTGGTTTGATGAGTTACACCTATTTGCAATGTTTTTTTTAAATGGTGTTGGTTTTCTGAGTGACACCGTGCCCAATAGATAAGCTTAGGCAGTTGGTCTCATGTTTAGCAGGCAAACATATAGCAGATGTTGCCAAAAATGTTACCTAATTTTTAGCTTTCAGCTGAAATTAGGTAACTTAGTGTTTGTTATTTTCATGTTGTTTAAACATTTAAAAGATAAACCGCAAAACTGCTAGTTTCAATATGCATGAAGGAGTGATTGTCAATAAGTAGATTACATTATGTAATTTCAATGTTGCAATTACACCAAATGAGAAAGAGAATCATAGATATACAAATGTAGTATTTTATTGATAATCCTAAAATGTACATATCCCTCACAAGCCAAGGGACTAACTCTCTTATTCAATGAACATATGAAGCAATTCATACATGAATAAGTAAAGGAAATAAATAATGTGCATACAAGAATGGAACCAGCCATTGCCTGAGAATGACTGGTTACGAGTTGCCTAATTGCTCTCTGTTGCTACCCCCCAAGCTGCTTGTGTCATCCCCAGCTCCGTAGTGATCCTCACCCCTGCATCTGAAAAAAGCATGATGTTAGAGTAAAGCTCTAAGCAATGAAAGATTCAATCCTTACATACACACCTACCTATCCATGTATAAATTGATCCATAAGTGCATTAAATAAGCATGCAAACCTTGCATGTCTCAGAAAATAATGAAGTCATCAAACACATCCAACATATGCATTTATTTTCTAACTATTTGCTTCATGTGCAGATTTATGAAAATTCAGGTTACTGTTTCGATTCAGATTAAATGCAGCATGTGGGATAATTGTGGCTCCCACAAGGGTAGAGCTCAGCATGCTTCGAAAGAAAAGGAAATTGAGCAACTTAATCAAAGATTTATCTATTATCAATGCATTAAATCAATATGGAATCACACCAGATGATCAACTTTCATTATCAAATTCAAAAGATGAAACATATTATGTCGATATGTCCTTCAATCTTCTTAAGAATATCCATGATCTGTTTATAAAGGAAGTGACTTCATAGATGCATCAAGTTCAATTATGCATCTTTTAAACAATGAGGAAGCATTTCAAGTTGTTTACAAGACCCTCTCACCATAACCCTATTGGGTAGTCACACATCACATAGGAAGGTGAGCTATTAGGTCACCCACATATGTGACAGGTGGTTGTCCAATAAAGTTAGAATGAGGAGAGTGTGTGTATTTATTACACATAACAGAAGCAAGAGCAATGGTTGAATCAAGGTCATGATACAAGTATAAGGACAACACCTTTGCAAGAGCTACAGGAGGCAAAGGGGACTGATATTATTCATTCATGGGTGTACTTGTGAAAATGAATGCAATAGGTAAGGGTCATTGTCATTCATAAGGACAGCAGTAAACAATGCATGCTATAATGGTCTCATGAAGGACAGCAGTGATAGATGTATACTACATGAAAGTAGAGGTAGCTACTATATTCAAAAATGGAGCAAATGAGCCATGCAATGAGGAGTACAGCCAACTAGTGACAAACATCAGTTGCATATACATCAAGGAGCTTACAAGTTGACAAGCATGGGGAAGTATTCAAAACAAAGCATAACTGTTTTCATCGAAAAATAAACATGGTCATCTATTTTGCTGCCCTCATAAGTTAGATGAATGAAAGTTATATATTGTCCTTTAGATTGAGAACATGATAAGCTTGAAATCATTCCAAGCATTTCAAACAGGACAGCAACAAAAACAAAATCTGAAGTTGCACCAGGCTCTATGCAAGGCCTTCTCAATCAAACATTAGACAAACAAGTTACCAGCTAACATTCAATGCATGATGTTTTAAGGAAAGGCACAAAAGGCAGAGACATTCAACAAACATCAACTCTAGTTGACACATATAATATGCCTATTTAAAACATGTCATTACAAGAGGTTTATGACATCAATGGTTCCCTCATATGATGTGATCAAGATACAATTCCTATGCTCACAACCTTTCATTCAGGGGTTTTGGTCATCATGATTGATCCAACATGGATCATGATTGCATACAAGAAATGGAAAGTTACAAATGACAATTAAGCAGTCATGATTAAGGAGAGGTCTCATTTTGGAAGCCAAGGAAATGGTACAAGTGCATATGAACAACAATCAAAAATCAGCAACAAGCAGTGAAGGAAGCAAAGCACAGTTGTATTTTTACCTTGTCATAACATTGATCATCCATTTCAGCAATAGGTTGTAATAGTGAAGGAATATACTTGCACAAGGGTGTTTTTAATGAAGATATTCAGCATAAAAACCATCATAAATCATGGTGCTTAAAGGGAACAGAGCATATGCATGAATAAGAGTAGTACCATTAAACGCTACAGGTTTGTCTTCATGTTATCTATGAATTTGAAAAAAAAAATCTACACTGGGTAACAGCATGACTATAGCCATTAAATGGATTGCAGTGAGATAAATAATATAAATGGTTGCTAGCACTATCTCATTTTCTATTTGTACAGTCATTATTAAGTCCTAACAAGTGAATAGAAAAGGGATAGGTGTCAATAATATACCTTCATCTGACAGGTCCCATACCTTTGGTGATCTCATTGACCCAATAAGGCATTGCTTAAAATCATCTCATATCTTTTTGAAAAAATCAAAAGGAGGACAGATGTATCCAATTGCAAGAAGAGAGCAATGTCCAAGGGAGGGGTAGTAGCATCATCTTAGGTACCACTGTTGCAAAATGATAAATGAAAATCCTTGTGTTTGTATGCATGGAGGTCCTTAAGCATTCTTTGGGTAAGGTGCATTCATGGCATCTTTTGGTGAAAGGTTTCCCAAGCATGAGAAAAGATCCAATGTTTATTGCTACACATATGATTCAGCCATACAAATGCAATAAGAATAAAATGACAAAAATAGACAGGCATCATTGTCTACTGTGGGGAAAGAGAGTGGCAGGTTGAGGCACACAAAAGGAATGGGAGGCTAATAGTCTCTCATGATCAGAAAAGGAGAAAAGAATCCAATAGTGGGAGGAAAGGAACAAAAATGGATTGTTATTGTGCTTTTCATGGTACCTATATATGCCACTGAATCAGTACTATCCCTGTGGAATCCAAGATTTTCAATAGAATGTGTGATGTTGAGTGTGGAATACAAGTTATCACAGTGACCAAACCCATTTTTGGGTTTTTGTTTTCAAAAAACATTCTACATAAATGAAATACATTGCAAACAAACAATTTAGATGCTCATTGAAAAAAGCTTGTTTTGCTATAGTTTGAAGTTTTATAAACTTGTTTGTTAATAAGGATGCAAAGAGAATTCTAGTATAAACATCAACTCAATTTTTAGTGCAACAAAATGAACCATCTCATGTAGCTATTTATTCAGAGCAGATACGATGCAATTTTTCATGGAGACTCATTTTTTGACCAAATTTGAAGTTGTTTTCAAATTGAAAACATACCCATCTGGGTTCATCATAAAATCTGAGAAAGAAATGACAATAGGGTAAAACATTCTACATGAGTAAAAAATTAAAAGCCATTTCATGTGTTTCTAGCAGGCCATGGTGAAAATTGGCCTTTTCCTGCAAATATGAAAAAACCCACTTGGGGTTTCGATAAATAGAGCAACATTGTTATTTTCTACAGAAAAATGGAGAGAATTTACAAAATCATTTGCATTTCTTGCAACAAATCTGAACTTTTCAAAGAAATCATGTAACCCACTTGGGTTCTCTACTAACAGTTGTAGAGTCAACAAATATACATGCTACAGGAAACCCAAATAGGGGTTTTTCACAAAAATGCAGAATGAAGCAGAAAATCATGAATACAAGAAGACCCGGTTTGAAAAAATGGAGGTCGAGCCACAGCTGGTTCTTTCTTTTCTACATTCCAAGAAGCCCATCTGCATTGTTATGATTTGTTAATATAAAGAATAAATCAAAAGAATACATGAGAGTTTTCAAGAAATGAGCACAAAAGACTTTGTTCTTGTTCATGGTCGCGGTCAGTGAGTCCTTTTCTTCAGGAAATCAACAGAAACAACACAAGGGAGTGTCCTTATTAACAATATAGAAAAGAAGCAAGCATTTTATGCTTTATTCTTAAGGAAGAAACAAGAATATGTGTCATTTTGCATAGAATCAACAAGAATGGAGTCGATTCAACTCACCTTAGCTTTTTCTCACAAATTTCTTGCAAAATTTTTGAGCTTTTGCTTCTAATAAAGCTTCATTGAGTCCCCATGGTGGTTGTTAACAACGGAAACAACAAACAGAGAGAACGAATGACACAATATGGGTCAAAAATTTGTCCATGGTCGCGGCCTGTAAGTCCAAAAAATGGCCTCTAGGTGGAAAACATGCAAATTTATACCAAACAAATGCTTTTACCTGTGATTTCATGCAATAAAATGTCAAAAAAATGATATAATCAGCTAGTCTGCACCATTTTCTTGTGTTTTTTCCAAACCCCATGGCGGCAGAGCTTTGCTCCAAATTCTTCAATGACCAAATGATGATGTTTTTTCCATCGTTTTGGTGTTTTGTTATTTAGGGTTTGACCTCCTTTGGATTTCGATGGGATTTTTATCTCATGTTTTAAATCAAACACATGGAAAATACAATGGGGCTGAAATATGTATGGTATCACTTAGGCATTTGATGCCTTAGGGATTTTTCCCTTTATTTCAACTTATTGCTAAGTGTTTTCAAACATACAACACATGGAGAGTGTAATGCAATATGGAGTATACCATAACCAATGTGATATTCCTTGTGTTTTCCCAACTTCATGTGACTTGGAATATTCTTTCCAAGGGACTTGGAGGTTGGCCATATTGGCCAAGTGTTGTTGAACACTATAATGCCTTTGCAAAACAATGTGTATGACCATGTGTGAGTAAAATGCAGAATATGGTAAGTTGATAGTTAAAGTGCCTTAGAATATTTTGAAAGCTTTTAGCCATAACATTATATGTTGCATTTGTTTCCAAATTTTGAGGATGTCATACGAGTGATTTGAAAATCACTTTTAGTTCCTTTTAATACAAATGTAATACATATTAATGGTGGGGCCCTTTGTCTTTTGCTTAATTGTAAAGTGACTTGTCAAGTGATGTTTTATGAATCACTTAACAAGGTCATTATCTTTATTGTTTTAAAATCCATGTGTTTTCAAAGAACACACATATTGCATGATGGAGAATGTGGTCAAGTATTGTATGAGGACCAATGATGACTTGCAAAAGTGTGAGATGTGTGGGATGTTGTTTTGATTGATTTTGGTGAAAGGGAGGCTAGGTGGAGGCATTTTTTGTCACATTTTTGGGGTGACTATTGACTTAGCCTATTTTTTCTTCATGTGGAGGACATTTTGGAGAGTTCTAGAAGGTTCTTTTGGGCTTTTTCTATTTTATTCAACCAGAATCTTCTAGAAACACTTGTGTGAGGGGTTTTGATGGTTTTGGCTTAAGTATGTTCATTTTGAACATTTGAGGGAGTTCTTTCTTTTCTAGCAAGAGGATAGCTTACTTTCTTGGAGTTATTTTCATGGAGATGCATTGTAACTCAGACAGACCTAATACATAGTAAGCACTTTGAATTAATAAATTGGAGCATTTTTATCTTCTCTCTTCATGTTTTATGGTATGTCATTAATGGTTGATCAGTTTGTTTTGTGAAAATTCTCTTTCCTTACAAACTTGTCACATGTTTCATGCATCCATTTGACAAAACATGTATGTTTACAAGTTATAAATTGTGTTGTTTAATGGTGTTATTGACTGTGAAAATCTATTTTCCTTTTGTAAGCATTGTTACAGACCTCTTTATAAAATATTGATGTGAACTGTATTGGAAAGGGAGTTGTGTGAGTTAGCTTTGAGATATTAATTTGAATGTGTAAGGCTATTAGTAGGTATAGGTTTTTTTAGTGTACCACCTTAGTTTCTTTCCAACATTAGGTTTATTTTATGCAAATTCTTACCCTTATCTCAAAGATTAAGTAGTTAGGTGGCATCAAAAGGGGAAGCCAGCCCTTATCACTGGAGGTCTGCTTTCAAACAGGTTACCCACAACCTAAAAGCAGTCCCATGTTAGTCACAATCTGCTAAGTTCACTTAAGGATTAATAAACAAGGTGCAGATTTGGGGAGCTAACATTTGTCCAAAGAGAATTGAAAAACTTGAGAAAATAAAGAACTAGACTAAAACTATGGAGGATTGGTTCCGATAGGTCATGTATGCTAGAAACACGGGCATTAATCGTGTTGTCTGGATAGTAAATAAGTTTTTGGAAGTACAAAGACACCTAGAGGGCACGAGGAAGTTCTGCACTTACTTCTCGGGGATATATGGATCCACTTATCCTAAAATTGAGGCCATCCTCAAGTTGCCTTAGAAAACATGGAAAGAGGAGCTTGCATTCGCGGAGGACGATCACTGGCTGGTGGATATGTGGAAGATGGACTTCAACCACAGAAAGGAGATATTGGAGCAGGTACTCTGTAAGGTGGATCCTGACATTCATTGGGCAAGGGACGTCAAGGAAGATTGTGTTCAATATTTGAAATTAATGACAGTCTATGATATGCCCGATGTTGAAATTGATCCAGAAAAGATAAAGCCTTATTTCCAGAAGAGGGTAGAAGATGGAATGTCGGATGAGCTCACCATGGATTTCATGAGTTTTGTTGCTCGAGCTTTCACCCAATCTGAGAAGGTCAGGGACAACACTGCTAAGTATGATGGAAATTGGGATACACTCACAGACCGATCCAAGCAGTGGAACTACCTGGTGCTCCAATCCAACATAATAGAGATTGATAAGCTCCAAGCATTAATTAGCAAGCTTATGGAGTATGCCAATTTGAAGAAGCAAGAAGGAAACCCAATCATTGATGACAAGCTCCTCACGAGATAGCTGCAGCAAAGGAAATCAGCTAGAAGACAAAGTGCTACAAAATAGGGAAAAGACAAGGATGTAATTTTAAATTGTAATATATTTGGGGGTAGGTGAAACCCTAGTTTGTAGTGAATCTTGGCCACACAATGAAAATCAATCTTGGCCATTCATTTTTCTTTTTGAACACTATAAATAGGGGGTCTCCTCTCATTTTCAAGAGAGAGTTGAGTTGTCATAAAGGCATGCTGCAGAAATTTTAATAGAAGTTCATTGGATTTTGGTGGACTCTTGAGTTTATTTTGCATGTTACATGGTTCATCTCCCATAGTTAGTTGATTTAAATAGATTTTATTTGTTGTTCTTCATGGTTTTGGATTACTTTGATAGATTAGTTAATGTTGTTCAATGGTTGTGTAGATTTTTGTTGTGTTGATTCCTTTCTTGTCCATACTTTTTGTTGTTTGCTAATGGTAGATAGTTGTGTAAAGTTAGTCTGGGCATAAACTAAAGCTGCTCCAAACTTCTATCTTTTATTCATGCATGTTTTATGGTGAATTAATGGTTGAATATTTGCAATCCTTAGAAGTTTGCACAAGTTTCGTGATACTGTGAGTCAATTTGGTTAAGTGAAATTTTGTTTTGAGGAAGTTGTCCATAGTAGAACCCTCCATGATCACTGTTCATTGCTAGTTTTAGGTCTAGGAACCTCTTCTCTTCCCTGCCTTTTTCCTCTCTTTTTTTAAGTAGCCTATGCTAAGGTTCATTGCACATTGTAAATCCAAATCTTAAGATAAAACTGGAGTTTATGATTTTTTTTCGAACCTGGAGCAAACTGTACTCTAACTTCCCATCTTAGGAACTCCATTTTAAGATTCACCTCGTATCCAGTCAAACTCTGTAAGCCACCCTGTGATTATCAGCAAATTCACATCAAACATCAACTAAGAAATTCCATGCACGTCATGGCCTAACACCCGAGAGACCTTGGGGTAGCAATTGGTAATTTTCTTGTGAATTTCTACCTTTTAAGAGAGGTAGTGCACCTACGCACTGCATGTGTTGAGAAAGTGTACAAAACACCCATCAACAAGTACATTGTAGCTTTTGAATAGAATCCTTCAATATTTGTTTAGGGCTTTGTCATAGGTCAATAGTTGCTCATCAAAATTTGAGGGAAAACATCATTTTGCAACAAATGGAGAATGGAAATGAAGGTCAATCATGGAGGGCATGAAGGCTATTTGGTGAAGTTTTTCCTTCATTTTTATGCATTTTTACTCCATTGTACTTCATTGTTTAGCTAGGGTTTTGTTTGTGCATTTGTTTTCATGCTAACCTAAATTTTTTCCTTAGTTACAAATACAATTTTTCAAATTTGAGCACATAAAAGTGGCCTTTAAGAACTCTTGAAAAATTTTATGCTTGTATTTTTTATATTTTAAAATTTTGGTTTGATAACTTTTTTATAAATATAAGACCACAAATAGAATCGTTGAATTTTTTTTTTAAAATGAGGTCCATGGGATGTTACAAAAATTTAAAAAAATCAAAACAAAACAAAAAATAATTTTATTTTTTCCCTCAAATAGCTAACTTTAATATCTAGTGCATGAAAAAAAATTGATGAATATTTTTTTATAATAACATTTTAAAGTCAAACTTTACCATAACATCATAGATTTCATGGGACATCAACTTTTGTCTAATTTTTTTATCATTTTAAAAAACTTATACCCTTTTGGAGAGGATTCTCTCCACTAGTGCACCGTATTTTATAAATATATATATATATATATATTTTTTAATATTTTCTTTTCATTTTAAATATAATCAGCCTCATGTTTCATTATAAAAACCTACTTACAATAAATTTTTAAAAAATCATAATAAAACTACACAAAATATCAAAAAAAAATTGGATTCAAGACTTTGAACTCTACAAAATGGTATTTTAAAATTTTCATGAATGTACCCCTAGTTGGAAAAATTTAGAATTTAAGTGAAATTTATTTGAATTTTCCAAAAAGGAGGGGTTAAATTACCATATAAGTAGCCACATATAATTTCGTGCAAAAGAGTTTTAACCGAAACACTTTCAACTAAAAGGGTTTTAATCGAAACACTTTCAACTAAAAGGGTTTTGCTCGATATTTTACATATAAATTCAACTGAAGTTAAAATTTTCATAAGAAAAAAACATTTTATAGTTTCAAGTGAAAGGGTTCATGATGTAGGAGCATTCAGGTCCACAGGCAATCCAACATCAACGAGAAACATTTTTGGTTTGTTTTCAATTTTAGTTCAATTTTGATTCAATTTTGGGTTGTGCAACTTCTTTTTTGGGTTTTTCCTTCAAGAGGATTTTCAAAAACACTTTGGTCAAATTAATAGCATCACATTATAGAAGATATTAATGGGTATTTGTAGTTTAGATTTGGTGAAAATTGGGAAAATTTTGACTAAGTTATGCTCATGCGAGGCTTTGGTCTGTTGCTAGACTTTTGTGGAGATTTGCTACTGAACTAGCTCATTTTCAACTGGCTTTATAGTATTTTCCTGCATAACTTGTATTGAATCTACTTTTTACATTTTACAAGAATCTCATGGCCAACTAGCTTTGTGTAAATTCCTTACCCGTCTGACTTTTTAGGAATTTCATGTGCAATTAGCATTTGTGGGAACCTTGTAACCAACTAGCTTGCAGGAACTTCTTTCCCATCTAATTTTTCAAAAATATTAAATGTGATTGAAACTTGTAGGTAAACTCAAGTGAACTAAACATTTAAAAAGTGTAATCAACTTGTTCAGTTGAACAATTTTGACATGATGATGTCGGCATTGTATGGTTGCAGATGAATGCAATTGAACTAGATAAGTGCACTATTTAAAAGTTTTAGTTCAGTAGGAAAAGGAACTTCCACAAGATATGATGAAGATGCAGTAATCATGACATCACCCAGGTATGGAGTGTAAGTTTTCCCAATAGAACTTGCCAACTAAGTCCGTTCTTATATTACTATTTTGATGGACACTAGATATTGGCAAACTAATGCAATCATGATGTAAGTAAAGTTCAAAGTGTTGGGCTTCTCTATGCAATTCAAGCTAATACAATCATGATAGCAAAGTTCAAATTGTTGGGCTTCTCTATGTAATTTAACTAACTATTTGTGAGTACTTGATAGAAAACCAAACATTTGTAGGAACCTAAAAACGAAATAGACATTTGTGAGAACCCAATACTGAACCAAATATGCAAAGTTTTCTAACTAAACCGACTATTTGCAACAAATGAGCAATGAACTAGACTTTGTGAAGTTTTTTATTTGAATTATATTTTCTACCCTATAGATCATTTCAGTTGTTGTAACCACTTGATCTTGAAATAGTTCAACTTCCTTAGAGTCCAAAATATAAAAAAAGTTGTGCAAGATCTTTGAAATGATTTTTTTGGGAAGGAAGAAAAAAGAGGCTTCTCAGAGAAAGGAAGAGGCTTAAGGATTGAAGTGGGAATGTTCTTGAAGGTTTTCATGTGCAAAAATACTTCCTAATAACAAAGGCTCAAATCCATGCTATAGTTGTAGAAGAAAAGAAGAGGGAAGAATATGTTTGCCTTGAAAAGAGTAGATGAAAGAGGTTTAGATAGCAAAGTGTTGCCAAGTGAGCAACGTGCACCAGAAGAGGTCAAGAAATTTATCACTAATAAAAAGAAATGAAAAGTGATAGTGAAAAGAAAGGTATGATGAAATATTGAAGAATGAAGAGAAAAACAAAGAAGTAGATATGGAAGGCAAAGAAATGAATGGTGAAGAAATTACTAAAAATGAATTTGAAGAAGGTGCAACAAGTATAGAATATTTGTGGGCACAATTTTGAGTGATAGGACAAGAGTCGATGGAGAAGCTCACTAATGAAGGTATGAAGAAAAATGGGACAATGAAAGATACAAAGATGAAGTTGGCAACTGATGATAAAGAAGCTATTGCTATTGAAAAGGAAAAGAAGATTGACCTACCTTCAGGAACAACTTGGAAGAATCTTGAGGAGCACACATGCAAGGTAAACAGTAAGCAAGTTTTTTTTTATGATTCAAGGAATGATTCTTTTGAATTTTTGCGTGAAATTATTGATGGAAAGAGTTTAAAGAAAGAAGATAAAAATGATACATATGAACGTGAGTTGGAGGTTTGGAGTCTTATGGATGAAAAATACATAGGAAGGAGAAGATACAAAGAGAAAATGAAGAACAAATGAAAACAACTTGAAAACATGGTTGTTGTTCCAAAGCAATGTTGGAAGACATGGAAGAAAAGAATAGAAAATACTTTCTAGTTGATTCCCTCATGTGCGGGAGCACATGTTTTGTCCCTTGGAGAGCCTGATGTAGGGGAATCAAACCTCATCAGTTTTGGCTCAAAAATTTTGGTTTGTTTTATTACTTTTCCAATTTTCTCTCCTTCCTAGTGACCCGTGACAAGTGGCCATTTCGTGAGGCAACATGATGTTGATTGGTTCATTCTTATTGATATCTCTGATTGGAAGACAATTATAATGGTGGAAAAAAAAAGGTAATCAGCGTGTGGACAAAAGAAATAATTTTTTTAGTGAATAAGGAGGAAAATAGTTTTTTGTTTTAAAAAGAAGCAATTCTAGAGAAAAGAAGAAAGCATTGAATTAGTGGAGAAGGGTTGATGAAAAATCAAAGGAAGGCATTGGCGTTAGTGAACAATGGAGAACCGGTTGTTGAAGACAGGAAAGGCTAATTCTGAGGTAGCATTTAGGAGGTGGTTTTTGGGAATGAAAGGGGAGGAAACTCTAATGTGGAGGGAAGAAATTTTAGCGTGGGAAATAAAGAAATAGTTGAGACATGGCACTGGGATGAGAAGATGAAAGTTGAGTTTCAGATAAAATGTAGATAAAGTGGGTAAAGAGTTTGAATTGTATCACAAGTGCAGGAGAAATAAAGAAGAAGTAAACACCCAGCCACGCCTTAATAGGAAGAAGATGAGGGGAGGGGTCGAGCTTGTCAGTTAAAGGAGAAAAGACAGTTGAAAGTCATAAATAAATTATAGTTAAAGTAAAGTGGGTGATGCTAGCTCGAAGAGGAGGAAAATGTGAAATATAGAGGCTTGGGGTTTGCATACGATGTAGTCAGTAAATTTATTTGTCTTCTAGATTTGTTGTGATTGGAATATGAATGAAATTCCAAATTTATATTGTTTAGGAATAATTAGAATTAATTCATTGTTCATCTATGCTAGTTTCATTCCAAATTAATCAAATTCATGAAATGTTTGGGTACATATTATAAAATTGAATGAAGTTTGTGATCTGAGAAATTGTTCAAGTTTTGTGTGTGATTTTGTGTTCTATCAATACAAATGAGAGTATTATTTTATTTTGTAATATCCAAAGTTGCATTTCTCTTGCCAAGACTCTATTTATGCATCAAAGAACAATGCATGTTAAAATCCATCTGTACTTTTTAAAAAAAGTTCTCAATGATTAAATTACTCTCAAGCTATATCAATATTGAAGGCCAAATGGTAGTTATATTCCAAGTTATGGTTGTGGAAACCCAAGCTTAAATCTAGTAGCCACTAATAGCCATGAAGTCTTAGGCTTGAATCTTAGCAACTGCATTTATGAAACCTTTATGAAATGTAAAACTATCTACATTCTAAACAATGCTAGGGCCTCAAGGAGTTGTCATTGAGGAGGAGTGTGCCTATCAATCATAGTGGTCAACTATTTTTTTTAATATACATAAGGATTTATATACATTGTGTATTCTCTTCCTCTATATTTATTCTTTCAATTATAAAGCACTATACATCTAAGACATAACAATGATTTTAAGACTTGTGAGTATTGGTTAAGACCTAAGGGCATTGTGTAAAGAACTTGGGGGAGATTATTTTGAGGAGGTTTGAGCTCCAATAAGGAACTCTATAAGACACATTTGTGATCATAGTTGATAAAATTAGGTTTTAAATTGTGGCAAAAAAAATATTGTGTAGTGTTGAATATATGATCTTGATCTTGACATGTATTTTATCCATATATGTTTGTTAAATAAGTCTTTATTATGAAGAAACTTCATTTTTATTTTAAAAATGAAATTGACAATGTATGGATCCTATAAATACTAAAGGGTAGTGTTAGAGCAGTCCACATTCTTATAAGTTAGATAAATTAATTTTTTCACTAATAAATATTAAATTCACATTATTATTGTTAACTCACCCAAAATAGTCTCTCTCACTAATCCTCTATTATATGGAGTATCAAAACCAAGTGGTATACACAATTCAAATACTAAGTAAGATAATTAATTTAGTGTTAGCAAGGCTACTATAAATAAAAATATTGCATGTACATTTAAGAGTTCTTATCTAATTAAATTGGCAAGGAAAAACTCTTATCATTGAGGAATGCAGATAAAACATAGTAATGTTATCAATATATTTCTGTGTAACAAAAAGGGTATATATGAGTGTTATTATAATCAAGTTTCTAACTTTCTATGCACATAAATTTCAAATAAATTGTCTGGGGACAAATATTCTACACTTAAATCGGTTTATTCAAGTTAGGATAATAACCGCATCTTAAATCAAGTACTAGGAATTAAGTTGTGATAAATCAAATTAGGGGGGACCCTCTTATCAATGCTATTACTTTAGGACACATTTAAGAGTTTAAAGGAGACTGTCAAATAAATGTTGGTGTAATTAATTATTTAAATTACACTAGCATAAGTTTACTTAGGTATAATATTTAATTAATTCCTAGGTTGCATTTACTAGGCAATTAGTTATAATTGGGTCATCCCCCTTCACATGTATTTAGGATAAAAGATTCCTTCTAGAAGGATGATTTTTTTTTCTAGAAGTCTTATCCTATCTTCACATCACCCTAGGTATTTGGTTAGGATTCACATGTTGTTAGATCAAGACACATGTCAACATCATAATGCATACTACATTTCACTCTTGTTTATATATACAAGGAATTTGTACATTTGTAAATCATTCTATATCAATCTCATAATATAATCTCAATTTGCATGCCTAAGTTGCAAAACTTTCATGTGGGTGATTTATCCTATGAAGCTATAGGTTCATTGGATGATTGTGCATCCATAATTTCTACATGGTATCAGATCTTTTCCATTGAAGATTCATCTCAAGATCAAGAAAGTTGGGCTAGAGAGATTCATTGCAGGCTAGTTGGCTCCACCTGGGGACCAACCTAATTTTTTGGTGCAGATTAGACTCTCTCTGACCTCGCCATTGTGCTCAGAAGGCCTCAAAACCCTAGGATCGCCTGCCCATTTGTCAAAATAGGAGATATCAACTCAACAGCCATTAGAGGTATTTTTTAGGGTTTGCAAATTCATACCATTTAGATTGTACGGTCTGCAAAAAAAAATCATTTCCTTGTCCATCGTACTCTGTGGATTTTTTTTTTAGATCAGTAGGCTTATTTTTCATTAATTTGGGCTTCCTCTATAGTTTTTTGGCAAAAATAAATAAATTTGAAGTGACTACAATAATATTCCATACTCGGCATTATAGGGTTTTTTTTAACCAATGACATATATTGTTCCTCCATCGACATTAATATTTCACAGTCGGCATACATTTTGATTTATAAATTTCTGCATAGTCAATGTAGATTCAAAATTTTATATTCGTCAGCTATCACAAAGTCTGCAGCAATATGCTTTGTCAGTTGCATTAATTTTTTGCAAGGAGTACTCCATTGTCGGCCACTTGGGGGTCCTTTCATTGGTCGTTGTCTCCCGTATTGTTGGCATCTTGTGTTCCAACTAGCATGTTCATTTTCAATGTCTTTGCCAGCCCATGCTTCCTCCTAATGCCAACCATTATCGACCAATCTACTCCCACTGACCACACCTTCACCGACGTGTCAATCCTAGCCCTCTCTACATGCACTGTAGTCGCATACACGATCAAATGTTTTTTCCTCCATTCGCCTTTTTTTGCCTCACTTTAGCCTGCGGTCACATCAAGGACCAAGGGCATTTTTTTTGCCCACGTGCTAATTTTTTGCACCTAATTAGCTTGTTAGGCCCTAATAGGGAAATGATCTTCTGAGGGGCATATCTTTTCACCATGATCTCAAAAATCAACAAACAAGATATCGTTGGAAAGGTATTTCAGTGTACTTTCCATTGGTTCCCTCCATTTTCTAAAATTATGCTTCTATAAAAAGATATAGTTAACTGAAGAAAAAACCCTAATTTGGATTCAAAATCTCATATCTTCCTATTAGATTGTCCAAATTTGGTGATTCCAATGGCATTAGGAAGGTATTTCAGTGTTTTTTTGTCAATCCTTTCTTTTTGTTTAGTTCCAGCTCTAGGTGCTTTGCATTGGTTTTTTTCTATTTGGTGCACTTTCTCAAATACTTGGACATCCTAAAATTTGAAGAAGGATTTCTTGCATTGAGGGACATCATTTCAATTACATATCATTATTTGGAAGTTTCTATTCAATATTTAAGGTCAATATCTTTGTTATATTGGAGATTTGTCATAATTTGTTATGGGGTTTTCAAGTCATCCTTTACTGATAATGTTGGGAAAGGGAAATTATACACAATGGAGAGATTGCATCATACATCATCTTCAATCACTTTAATTGTTTCCACATTTGTATACTTTGGTTCCCCGTCCTGATAATTGTATCCAAAATTTTGCTTGGAATTGTTGAAAGTATGATGTTTTAGGGGTTCTTGCAATGCATGTTGTTGATGATGTGTTGAAAACTATTGATCATTGTGACTGTCCTCATACTCTTTCGACTAAGCTTTGGTAGCTATATGGAGATACTAATACTCCATCATTTACTGATGATCATGATTCAGAATGTCATATAACTCTTCATTCTTCAAACCAGATACCCCATGATGATATTGTTGTGCAAGATTTTGATTGTTTGGAATACTTTGAATCTTTCAAAGAGGTTGACAAGGTTTCTTCAGAGGCTACTTCTTGTCCATCAGAGATAATTGCTAGACCTTCACCTTTAGTGATTCTTTGTCCAAAGTCATTGATTGAAGCTTCCATCATTTCTATTCATTAGGACATATTCAATTTTCCAGACATGGAATCAGAGGATGGCTTTGTTTCAAGTATTGCAGACTTGGATACTTCTACAGGTTTGTCCAGGAAATTCTTGAGGGATATCTCTCCTCTATGCAAATTCTATTTTGGAGGATTTTCTTGAGTCTCCACATTCCTTTGGTTGGACCTTGATTGGGGATCCTAATCTTGGTAAAACTACATTGGAGGCACTTGATTCCTCTTTAGAGATTTCATACATGAGGCTTCCTCCCTCCCATTTCATTATGGAGTTGGAGTTTCTTTAGCATCTACTATTGGATTTTCTTCTTCTTAGCAAGAGACTTGTGGCTTGGACATATTTTTTGCTTCAAACTTCTTTTAGTGGTTCTGAGGACACTTCATTCTGGGGGGGCAATCCACTCTCCATCTATTCCTTTAATCAAAGGATCACCGTATTGTAGTCTTTGGATCTTGTTCAACATCAGTTTCCGCATAGTCCTAGTTTGTCACCTTTTGGGCATGTACTTGATTTGATTGCGGCATCTTCATCTTCCTTGGGAAAGGAGACATACGAGCAGTTTTCAAAGACACCATCATCATCCATATTCATTCTTCTTTACTTCAATTTCTATCTAAAATGGGAAGCATCCTTTCATTTCTACTTGGTTTTGTTTCTTCTTAAAGGGAGACAAGTTGTTTGTTGAAATTGGAACATGTTTTGTCTATAGGAACTTACCATTTTTGTAGGTGATCACATATTGTGGGGGGGCTATATAGTCTCTCTTTCCCTTCTATGGGGGGGCTATTGATTGTATTGTATCTTTGTGATGGATGGTGTACTTGGGGGGTATCATGGATTCATCCATCCTTCCTCACTTATCTGGGTTTCATCTCCTTTTTGGAGAGGGGTTTTCTTCCCATTGGGTTTTCCCCTTTGCTCCATTTGTGGGAGATTAGTTGTATTTCATCTTCATGTCTAAAAGGGTATCTAAAATGGCCATCATGCAGCCAGGACCCATCATTCCATCATTGCATAATCATTGCATTTTCATTTCCTCCCTAAGTTGCACTTTTGGCGGGTGTTGGTGTAATTAATAATTTAAATTACACTAGCATAAGTTTACTTAGGCATAATATTTAATTAATTCCTAGGTTTACATTTACTAGGCAATTAGTTATAATGGTGCCATCCCCATTCACATGTATTTAGGATAAAAGATTCCTTCTAGAAGGATGAGTTATCTTTTCTAGAAGTCTTATCCTATCTTCACATCACCCTAGGTAGTTAGCTAGAGTTCACATGTCAGATCAAGACACATTTCAACATCATAATGCATACTACATTTCACTCTTGCCTATATATACAAGGGATTTGTACATTTGTAAATCATTCTATATCAATCTCATAATAGAATCTCAATTTGCATGCCTAAGTTGCAACATTCTTGTGTTGGTGAATTTCTTCTTGGAAAAGATCCTTTGAAGGATGAAGCTTCATAGGATGATTGTGCATCCATAATTTCTACAATAAAAACATGTCTAAACAAAAAATTGGTGACATTTGTGTTAGATCCACATTAAAATGTGGGCATGACGCCATTGTTCATCATTCTTGTATTTACTACCATTGTGAGACAATGGTGATTTAAACCTAGGTGGAATGTGGGAATTCTAGTCAATCAAATATGAGCTAGGTAATCTCAAGTTCTTGAATTATGAAGCCTCTGCCTAATATGTAGGCAAGGCTATCAAAGATGAGCCCTTGAGGGCTAGGCCTAGCCCCTAGGTCTTTTTCTCTTATCTTTACTTTGAGATTACTATCGGTTTATATTTTATCATTTTACATGCAATTTGAATTATGTTTCAATTTATTGATTAGTTAGTTGAACTAATTAGGTCTATCTCGATGATGTGTATTTTGTGTCTCCACTTGAACCCGATCATTATTGTCACAACAATTGCTTACTTGACCAAGTTCTTATAATTGATTGCTCAAACGTTGTTATGCTTTCATGAAGTGCATAGATAGGAAGTGGCATTTGTGAATCATGCATATGCTTGTGATCAAAATTTGAAATTTTTTCCTTGTCCTTAATTATATTTTGGTGTAAAATTTTGGGCATTATATTGTCTAACCTATATCCTATACTAAGATATAATATTCTAACATTCTCCCCCTTGTTACATCAATCTAAACCAAGGATGGAACACTACATAGATTGAACAAAGTATCCAATCTAGAAATTTGATGAAACACCTCCACTCAATCTCCCCTCATTCAAGATGCATTAGTGGATGCTCTACCATTGAATAATACCTAGATTCAAAAACTACTCAACTATTCACAAGTACACCTCTCATCTTTTGAATCAAGAAATATTCAAGTATCTACAAAATATCACTCTGTGAATTGAGACACACAATTATCTATAGCAAAAACATTTCTTCTTATGTGAATCAAGTCATAGTCAACTAACCACATACACACCTCTTGATCTATTATTCAAAACATTATCAACTATCCATTGATGAAAATCACCAATTTTGTGGATCAAGAAATTATCAACTGTCTATAATTACAATGAAATTGACAAGCCCCCTTGCTCCAAGAATAGGCACAAATACAGTGGTGCTTCTAAAACAATCTACAATCTCCAAGTGAGAAGCTACCTAAAGATTCCAAAAACTTACAACCTCTTTTTTCCTCTAGCCTCCTCTGTTGAGTTGTTATCTTTATCTACTTGATATCTCCTTTGAATCTTAATAAACTATGTTCAAAGGATATTGAAGTTGGCATAGCCAATTCTCTTACCTTACAAATCATATCCTTAATCTATAGGTGATCGATTCATTGCTATCCACTACGGAGTAAGGTATGCTTCACAAAAGTTGCAAACCCACCACTTGGTTGCAAACCAATTGGTTTAATGTTTTAATGTAGTATATTGAATCTATATTTGTAGTGATTTTGGAAAGAATCCATGCTTTATACATGTGGGAACCAAATCCATAGAGATATGAGTATATCAAATTAGGGCGGTCTAGTTTAAGTGGGCACAACCACCAGGAAATCCTATTATGTAATATATAAATCTGCAATCTAAACTTCAACACTACTATCAATTAAATCATTCACTTTGGAAAATCCAATTTATTCCCATTCACAAATAGGAAAATGCAAAGTATTTTAGCACATTCTATTCTCCATTTTGGCATTTACATACTCAACATATTGGTAATTATTATTTCCTAGAATAATATCCTTTACCATCAAATACAATAGATATTCATGGGTGACACTCTTTGACATACAATTTGGAAAGAGAAATTCATGAAATCCTTCAAATTCATTTCACATAGCTTTAATATCTGTAATAAAAATAAATATGGACAAAAAACCCTACTAAACATTTGAAAAAATATGAAGAATCCTCAAAGGCTGTATTCCCTAATGTTAACTTCACTTACACAACCACCTACATTTCATCTATCCATCTTTCTCTTCCAAATTATGTGGCTATAATAATAACTTGAAAAATGGTAGAGCATAAAATCGAGATTACACCATGATACACAGACAAAATAATATACATTATATTATAATGAATCTAAGAGGATTTTAAATTTGCTTGTACTATTTTTTAATAAGCCTCTTCCTTTTAAATGACCTGAAAATTATCTATGCAACTTTTATCATAAAAATAACCCTCACTTAATTATTAATATTATTAATATATAATATATTAAAATGTAATATTCCAGCACAATGGTTGGGTCCAAGTATTTTAGGTGTAGGGTAAATGTTCCTTCATCTAGAGTCCAAAATCCATAAGTCAAAGTCCCTGCTTTAACCATTACTAAGGTATGTCTAATTTCATTTAAATCTTTATTTAAAGTCAAATTTACATCTCTACTTTAGTTCGTAAGAAGCTAAGAATATCGATAGTTTTTTCTAAATTACCCTTCTTTAAAAGTAAATTTTTTATTTCAAGTCTTGACTATTGATAGTCTAATACTAGCAACCAAGGAAAATACATATTCAATTAGATATTTATATATAATGGAAAACTCGAATAAAATCTTATACATTATGTATACATGTAAATAATGTTTAAAGTTTTGAGTTTTCGATCTTAAAGAGATTCTCAGTATAATTTCAATAACAATTCCATCATACATACAATCTTAAATACATTATGTATACATGTAAATTATGTTTTGAGTTTTGAGTTTTAGATCTTACAGAGCTTCCCCATATAATTTCAATGAAAATTCCACTATACATACAATTCAGTTTGAGTTGTCATAAAATGGACAAATTAAACTACTAATAGGACCTACACCAAAACAATCATTTAGATTATAAATATTTGGTTTGGTCTAAGACTTCAAGGTAAATATTAAAGGTTTATTTGTGAATGTTTCAACATCTAAAGAATTAGATGTCATGGGCATAATGTCCAATTTCTAGTATTTAAGGTATAAAGAAGTTTATGCAACATTTCATTAATTTCCTTTAAAAATCAGCCTGGCCTCTATTTTTTTGAGCTCATTCTAATCATTTTACCCCATGCAAATCTATCCCTTTTATGTCGTATGGGTTAATAATCCATGGTGCCTAACTCATGAACTCCCTAGATTGTGCATTGTGTGCTTCCCTCTAGATTTATTTGGATTTATGTATGTAGAATTTTACTTATTCAAGCCTGTAAGGGAAGCCTCAATAAAAAATTTGATTTTTCATGTTTCCTACTAACAAAATCCTAATAAACCATGTGTTTTGTTCTCATTGGCCCTTGATAGTCTAGTAGCCTTATGAATAGTTTTTGTTCACCTGCCTTAATGAACAATGTATTAGTCTCCACACGTTGGTTGTGACCACTCGTTCGGTTGGTCATCGGTCCAAGGCCTAGTCCCTAAAAGAATTCATCTAGAAAAGGTATAGTTGAAATTTTTTTATCACCAAATATAATCTTATACATAAAAATTTGCAACCTTATAAAAATTATTTTTAAAATTCCATATAGAACTATTTTAAAATGCCTTTATTATTTTCTTACAAATCCATAGAATTAATTGTGCACAAAAACCTACTCCTTCCAAGTGTTAACAATATTAAGGTGATCTCCAACCACAACCTAACAACTAGGCTTTGATACTAAAGAAAACTTTGCATCAATATAAAGTTATTTCCATAAAACTTCATGAGTGAAAAATATGCAAAAGAATAAACAAACATACAAATAATATGATACAAGATATATTGTCGAAAAATATGCATGAGAGAAAAACAAAGCCTCCAAAACTATCCACATAATGTATTATCTCATGGATGAAGATTACATTATAAATACATAGTATCCATGAATATGTCTAAAACATCAATCTCTCTACTTGCACCCCACAAGTAAATGAAAACTATGTAACTTATAAGAGATGCTCAATCAACCTTAGCCAACAAGCAAAAGGTTTTAGAAAAAAGAGATTGACAAGAAGAGAAAAAGTACTATAAATAGAGGGAGGGAGAGAATGGAAAATCTGCATACAAAGATAAAAAGGAAAAAATATGACAAAGAAATAAAAAAGAGAAAGGTAATAGATAGATGGAGAGAATAGAAAAATAGAGAGTGAGAGAGATAATAATTAGAAAGAAACTGAGAAAAAATATATAAAAATGTGAAAATATAGAAATGGGAAATGAAGATAGATAAACAAAGAGAGATAATTGAGTGGATGAGAAAAATAGATAATAAATAAAAGATGGAGAGACATATGGGGAGAGAAAATAAAGAAATAATTTTGATTGGTGAAGCCATGGTTTCTATATTTCAATCCTATGATAAAGAATTCCTTTGTTTTACCTATTTCGGTTCATTATTTTCCATCCCTCTTTATTTTTGGGTTGGTTGATTCCATAATACACCTATCTTCCCCTTTGTAATAGTGTTTTGCAAATGTCATGAAGGAGGATATAAATTCTTCTAAGGCACCTTTGATCCAAAGGGAATAAGAGAAGGATGCTATGTTACTTAATACGAATAGATTGTTGGTGTATCAATCAATAGGTACACTAAAATCACATTATGATTTTTTTATAAAGTGGTCTCAAATTAATCAAAATATTTCAGTCCAAACCCCTTTCAAAGACAATAAAAAGGTGTGGACTTCTCTCTCTCTCTTTTTGTGGACTCAGGGTATCCCCGCGACTCAACCCAACACCCAACCCACCTTACCTTGGTCTTACATTCTACCAAGTTCGGTTCGGGAAGGGGTGAGTTGGGTCACAGGGATATAAATTATTCTAAGGCACCTTTGATCCAAAGGACAGAGGAGAAGGATGCTATGTTACTTAATATGAATGGATTGTTGGTGTATCAATCAACAGGTACACTAAAATCACATTGTGATTTTTTTTGTAAATTGGCCTCCCATTAATCAAAATATTCCAATCTAAACCCCTTTTAAAGAGAATAAAAGGTATAGAATTCTCTTTATTTTTTTCTTGACTTAGGGGTATCCCTACGACCCAACCCAACACTTAACCTGCCTTACTTTGGTCTTACATTTTTCCAAGCTGGGGTCGAGAATGGGTGTCACAATGGGGTGAGAGATGCACAAAATAAGAGACACACAAACCCCTTTCAAAGATGATAAAAAGTTATGGACTTCTCTTTCTTCTTTTTCTTGTTGGCTCAGGAGTATCCCTGCGATCTAGCCCAATGCCTAACCCGCTTTACCTTGGTCTTACATTTTCCAAGTTGGGGTCAAGAATGAGTGTCACATTGGGGTGAGAGACACACAAAAGAAGAAACACACAAACCCCTTTCAAAGGCAATGAAAAGGTACGAACTTCTCTTTCTTCTTTTTTTGTTGACTTAGGGGTATCCCTACGACCCAGCCCAATGCCTAACCCACCTTACCTTGGTCTTAAATTTTTCCAAGTTGGGGTTGAGAATGGGTGTCACACTAAGATGAGAGACACACAAACCCCTTTCAAAGTAAAATGGTATGAACTTTTTTTTCTTTTCTTTTTTTGTTGACTCGGCAATATCCCTATGACCCAACCTAATGCCTAACTCATCTTACATTGGTCTTACATTTTTCCAAGTTGGGTTGAGAGACACACAAATCCCTTTCAAAGGTAATAAAAAGTTATGGACTTCTCTTTCTTCTTTTTTGTTGACTTGGGAGTATCCCTGTGACCCAGCCCAACACCTAGCCCACCTTACCTTGGTCTTACATTTTTCCAAGTTGAGGTCAATAATGGGTGTCACACTAGGGTGAGAGACACGTAAAAGAAGATACACACAAACCCCTTTCAAATATGATAAAATGATATGAACTTCTCTTTCTTCTTTCTTTTGTTGACTTGGGGGTAGTCCTATGACCCAACCCAACGCCTAACTCGCCTTACCTTGGTCTTACATTTTTCCAAGTTGGGTTCGAGAATGGGTGTCATGCTAGGGTGAGAGACACACAAAATAAAAGACTCACAAACCCCTTTCAAAGATGATAAAAAGGTATGGACTTTTCTTTCTTTTTTTGTCGACTTAGTGGTATCACTGCGACCTAACCCAATGGCTAACCCACCTTACCTTGGTCTTACATTTTTCCAAGTTGGAGTTGGGAATGGGTGTCACGCTGGGGTGAGAGACACACAAACCCATTTCAAATATGATAAAAATGTATGGACTTCTCTTTCTTTCTTTTTGTTGATTCAAGGGTATCCCTGCGACCCAACTCAACATCTAACCCACCTTGCCTTGGTCTTAAATATTGCCAAGTTGGGGTCAGGAATGGGTGTCACACTAGGGTGAGAGACACATAAAAGAATATACACAAAAAATAAAAAATAAAAAGGAGAAAAGAAAAATAAAAAATGATAAAGAAGAGAATGGAAGAAGAGAGAAGAGTGAAGGGAAGTGACAAAAAGTCAAAAAAAGAAACAAAGAAACAAAGCAAGAAAGATAGAAATAATAAAAGAACAAAAAGAGGGATGACCAATATAAAGAAGAAAATTAAAACTTGGGAAAAATAAAAATAATGAGAAAAGGAAAAGGAAGGAGAGGAACAAGAACAAGAAGAAAAAAGAGAGAAGGAAAGTGCAAAAAAATAGAAAAATGAAGAAATAAACAAATAAAAAAAGATAGAAAGAATAAAAGAAATGGAAACACCAACAAAGGAATAAAAGGAGAGATAGAAAGATAAATATAACGAAATAAATAGTGAACACTTATAATAAAAAATGGAATTGAAGATAAAAATAAATAGTAAGAAAGAAGGGATAAATAAAAGACAATTATAAAGAGAGGGATAAAGACAAAAAGAAAGGTTAAGAGGGAAAAATATAGATTGGAAGAAAAATAGAAATAAAGAGAGATAGAAGAACATATAGAGAGAATCAAATAATAGAAATAAAGAAATAACAAAAAGGAAAGAGAGGGATAGAGAAACATCAACAAGGGAAAAAATGATAAAGGGAAATAGATCTAAAGAGATCTAAACTATGAGAAAAAGAGAGAATAAGATAGACAAAGAGATACACTACAAAAATAGAGGGAATGAAAGAAAGGAATAATAGGGATAGAAATAAATAGTAATAAAGAAGAGATAAACAAAAAGGCAATTATAAAGAGAGACAAAGATAAAAAGAAAGGTCAAGAGGGAAAAGATATAGATTGGAAGAAAAAAAGGTTCCAAGAAATAAAGAGAGATTGAAGCAAAACAAAAGAGCTCCAAATAATAGAATTAGAGAAATAATAAAAGAATAAGCGACAGAGAAACACGAAAAAAAGAAAAAGAATGAGAAATGGAAAAATATGTAGAGAGATCTAAACTTGAAGATAAAGGTAGAATAATAGAGATCTTTGTAGGATAATAGTAGATTAGAATAGATAGAGTTTGTTGTCGAGAAGGATAGAGAGTTGATTTTGCTGAAAAAATATTTTTGAGATCAAAGAGGAAATCTATGAAGGTGTGGTTCAATATGGATTGCTATCAAATAGTTTGAAAAATTCAAAATTTGAGAGTTTTGAAATATAATATTTGAGGATTTGGGAATTCATCAAACTAGGAATGCGTAAATTATACATTTATAAAGGGTACAAGATAACTTGGTGGAGTTTGGTGCCTACAAGATTTCCCAATGGTGAATGGAAGAAAAACTGATAAAAATGAAGCTTTCAATTTATATTTTTTTGTTGCTATTCATTTAAATTTATTTACTATCCTAAAAAAATTATTGCTTCATTAAGAGGAAGTGTTGGAATAAATGAATAAGCGCATTTGTGAGAGAGTTAAATGTAAGAATCTAAAATAATATTAAATAATTGAGTGTTAATCTCAACATTAGACAGATGATTGTTAATTTTGATTTAATTATTATATGACCTTATTAAAGCCAAATTTATAAGATTTTGTTCTTCTTCTAAAAAAACTATTAAATTGTATAATTCTTAGTCAATTAAATATATAATATAAACAATTATATTTATATGTATCTCTTATATAATCTCTTTTTTTTTCAACAATTTCATGATATTTCAAATAAATCATTTTCTAAAAGAAAGATGCTTATAAAAGATTGAATAGGTTTTTAATCAACTTTACAATCTCAAACATGTTTTTCTCCAACATACTTTTGTTTCTTGAATCTTAATATATCTTGTTGTCAAAAGCTAAAATTAAATTAAATTCATAAGAGAAAAAGATCATAATATTACATAGTTTAAATTATAATAGCAACTCAACAAGAAAATAATGAAGAGTTCATACTTGTCTTCTTCACAATCGAAAAGAACTTTTTCATATTTGTTTTTATATATTTTCTTGGAGAAAACCTTATTACCTGATGTAACTAGTA
>VDFB02086081.1:147802115-147828864 GCA_007258455.2 Sequoia sempervirens | reverse complement strand
CTAAGTGGGAGGGAAAGAGACTTAAGAGAGGGGATTGGACTGAGAGAGAGTAGTCTAGGTCACATGGGAGGGAGTGAGACCTAAGAGAGAGAGAGAGAGACTTCACAGGGATAAAGAGTTATCCAGTTAGGGTAACGAGTTAGAGAGCGTATGAAAGGTAAAACCTCAACTATCCATCTACGATCATAAACTGTGAACTCTAAGCATTATCAAATTTTTTGACTAAAGAGAGGGGAAATTTAGGTTTTGTTCAAAGCAGGTCATTTAGCGATCGCCAAATTTGGTGCTTGCCAAATGTCCTGCTTTGGATGTGTTAATTGACAAGATTTTCCAAATTTTCTCATATTTTTGTTTGTGCTCCCCATCTCATTTGCACGTATTTCAATGCAAGTTTATAAAAAAAACCATGATATCATTAACCTCTCTCTTAGCTATCTAAATATATAAAAAAAAATCATTTTCATTTAGTTAAGATTTTGATCCATGGCTTCTATTGTAAATGCCTTCATTTTTGGTCAAAAACCAACATGTGCTAGTTTTAGGATAGATTTTTACTCGTTCATTGAAACATGAAACAAATTACATTTTTTCAAACTAGACTCCATTCTACACATGATGAAAAAAAATCAATTTTTGATTAGTTTTCAAAATATTTAGGGGGGAGCATGCTCAAATTTTAGCTTTTCAAGATGTGTTCACTTTGAAAATTCATAAAATATTATATATTCATTAAAAAAATATATCTGAAAGAATGAGGATAAACTACATGGTTTTAGCTAATTTCTCACCGTTGGCATTTTTGAAATTCTAAAAAAAAATTAATCAAAAAGGGGAGAGCCCTCAGGCGCTATGCTATTTTTTTGATAAAAAAGGACCTATTTTGGGCCCCCCCTTTTTGAGACCCTTAATCTTCATTAATTTCAAAAAAAATTAGTAGCTTAGAAACTAGACTCATGGCACTTCAACTTTTGTTCTTGTTGCATCTTGAAATTTGCTGATTTTAGAAAAGAAAAAAAAAAGTGGCATCTTAAGAGCCAAAATTGTGTCACAGATCCATGCACTCACCCACTCCATAGATTGAACAAAGTAGCCCATGTCTATAAATCTAATGAAACACCTCCACTCAATCTCCCCTCATTCAAGATGCATTAGTGGATGCTCTACCATCAAACAATACCTTTGATTCAAAAACTACTCAACTATTCACAAGTACACCTCTTATCTTTTGAATCAATAAATATTCAAGTATCTACAAAATATCACTCTGTGTGAATTGAGACACACAATTATCTATAGCAACAACATTTCTTCTTATGTGAATCAAGTCATACTCAACTAACCACATACACACCTCTTGATCTATTAGTCAAAACACTATCAACTATCCATTCATGCAAATCACCAATTTTGTGGATCAAGACATTATCAACTATCTATAAATATAATGAAATTGACAAGCCCCCTTACTCCAATAATAGACACAAATGTAGTGGTGCTTCTAAAACAATCTACAATCTCCAAGTGAGAAGCTACCTCAAGATTTCAAAAACTTTCAACCTCTTTTGTCCTCTAGCCTCCTTTGTTGAGTTGTTATCTTTATCTACTTGATATCTCATTTGAATCTTAATAAACTGTGTTAGAAGGATATTGAAGTTTTCATAGCCAATTCTCTTACCTTACAAATCATATCCTTAATCTATAGGTGATTGATTCCTTGCTGTCCACTACAGAGTAAGGTATGTTTCACAGAAGTTGCAAACCCACCACTTGGTTGCAAACCAATTGGTTTAATGCTTTAATGCAGTAGACTGAATCTATATTTGTAGTGATTTTGGAAATAATCCATGCTTTATACATGTGGGAACCAAATCCATAGAGATATGAGTATATCAAATTAGGGCAGTCTAGTTTAAGTAGGCACGACCACCAGGAAATCCTATTATGTAATATATAAATATGCAATCTAAACTTTGACACTACTTTCAATGAAATAATTTTCTCTTTGATGAATCCAATTTATTCCCATTCACAAATAGGAAAATGCAAAGCATTTTAGCACATTCTATTCTCCATTTTGGCATTTACATGCTCAGCATATTAGCAATTATTGTTTCCTAGAATAATAGCCTTTACCATTAAATACAATAGATATTCATGGGTGACACTCTTCAACATACAATTTGGAAAGAGAAATTCATGAAATCCTTCAAATTCATTTCACATAGCTTTAATATCTGTAGTAAAAACAAATATAGACAAAAAACCCTACTAAACATTTGAAAAAATATGAAGAATCCTCAAAGGCCCTATTCCCTCATGCTAACTTCACTTACACAACCACCTGCATTTCATCTATCCATCTTTCTCTTCCAAATGATGTGGCTATCATAATAACTTGAAAAATGGTAGAGCATAAAATTGAGATTACACTATGATACACAAACAAAATAATATACATTATATTATGATGAATCTAAGAGGATTTTAAATTTGCTTGTACTATTTTTTTAATAAGCCTCTTCCTTTTAAATGACCTGACAATTAACTATGCAACTTTTATCATAAAATAACCCTCACTTAATTATTAATATTATTAATATATAATATTAAAATGTAATATTCCAGCAGAATGGTTGGGTCCAAGTATTTTAGGTGTAGGGTAAATGTTCCTTTATCTAGAGTCCATAATCCATAAGTCAAAGTACCTACTTTAACCATTACTAAGCTATGTCTAATTTTCATTTAAATCTTTATTTAAAGTCAAATATACATCTCTACTTTAGTTTGTAGGAAGCTAAGAATATCAATAGTGTTTTCTAAATTACCCTTCTTTAAAAGTAAAATTTTTATTTCAAGTCTTGACTATTGATAGTCTAATACTAGCAACGAAGGAAAATACATATTCAATTAGATATTTATATATAATGGAAAACTCCATTCAAATCTTATATATTATGTATACATGTAAATTATGTTTAAAGTTTTGAGTTTTCGATCTTAGAGAGATTCTTGGTATAATTTCAATAACAATTCCATCATGCATACAATCTTAAATACATTATGTATACATGTAAATTATGTTTATAGTTTTGATTTTTAGATCTTACAGAGCTTCCCCATATAATTTTAATGACAATTCCACCATACATACAATTCAGTTTGAGTTGTCATAAAATGGACAAATTAAACTACTAATAGGACCTACACCAAAATAATCCTTTAGATTATAAATATTTGGTTTGGTCTAAGACTTCAAGGTAAATATTAAAGTTTTATTTGTGAATGTTTCAACATCTAAAGAATTAGATAGCATGGGCATAATGTCGAATTTCTAGTATTTAAGGTATAAAGAAGTTTATGCAACATGTCATTAATTTCCATTAAAAATCAGCCTGACCTCCATTTTTTGAGCTCATTCTAATCATTTTACCCCATGCAAATCTATCCCTTTTCTACCATATGTGTTAATAAGTCATGGTGCCTAACTCATGAACTCCCTAGATTGTGCATTGTGTGTTTCCCTCTAGATTTATTTGGATTTATGTATGTAGAATTTTACTTATTCAAGCCCGCAAGGGACACCTCAATATAATTTTTTATTTTTCATGTTTCCTACTAATAAAATATTGATAAACCATGTGTTTTGTTCTCATTGGCCTTATGAATAGTTTTCGTTCACCCGCCTTAATGAACAATGCATTAGTCTCCACACGTTGGTTGTGACCGCCTGTTCGGTTGGTCATCGGTCCAAGGCCTGGTCCCCAAAAGCCTTCATCTAGAAAAGGTATAGTTGAAATTTTTGATCACAAAATATAATCTTATACATAAAATTTTGCAACCTTACAAAAATTAATTTTAAAATTCCATATAAAACTATTTTAAAATGCCTTTATTATTTTCTTACAAATCCATGGAATTAATTGTGCACAAAAACCTGCTCCTTCCAAGCGTTAATAATATTAAGGTTATCTACACCCACAACCTAACAATTAGGCTTTGATACCAAAGAAAACTTTGCATCAATATAAAACTATTTCCATAAAACTTCATGAGTGAAAAATATGCAAAAGAATAAACAAACATACCAATAAGATGATACAAGATATATTGTAGAAAAATCTGCATGAGAGAAAAACGAAGCCTCCAAAACTATCCACACAATTTATTATCTCATGGATGAAGATTACACTACAAATACATAGTATCCATGAATATGTCTAAAACATCAATCTCTCTACTTGCACCCCATGTGAACAAGTAAATGAAAACTATGTAACTTATAAGAGACGCTCAATCAACCTTCGCCAACAAGCAAAAGGTTATAGAAAAAAGAGACTGACAAAAGAGAAAAAGTACTATAAATAGAGGGAGGGAGAGAATGGACAATCTACATACAAAGATTAAAAAAGGAAAAAACATGACAAAGAAATAAAAAAGAGAGGTAAAAGATAGATGGAGAGAATCAAAAAATAGAGAGTGAGTGAGTGAGCAAGTGAGACAGAGAATAACGAGAAAGAAACTGAGAAAAAATATATAAAAATGTGAAAAAATAGAAATGGGAAATGAAGATAGATAAACAAAGAGAGATAATTGAGAGGATGAGAAAAATAGATAACAAATAAAAGATAGAAAGACATATGGGGAGAGACAATAAAGAAATAATTTTGATTGGTGAAGCCATGGTTTCTAGATTTCAATCCTATGATAAATAATTCCTTGGTTTTACCGATTTCGGTTCATTATTTTCCATCCCTCTTTATTTTTGGGTTGGTTGATTCCATAATACACCTATCTTCCCCTTTTTAATAGTGTTATGCAAATGTCATGAAAGAGGATGTAAATTCTTCTAAGGCACCTTTGATCCAAAGGGCATAGGAGAAGGATGCTATGCTACTTAATATGAATAGATTGTTGGTGTATCAATCAATAGGTACACTAAAATCATATTATGATTTTTTTATAAATTGGCCTCCAATTAATCAAAATATTTTAGTCCAAACCCCTTTTAAAGACAATAAAAAGGTATGGACTTCTCTCTCTCTCTTTTTGTGGACTCAGGGTATCCTTGCGACTCAGCCCAATGCCCAACCTGCCTTACCTTGGTCTTACATTCTACCAAGTTGGGGTCGGGAAGGGGTGAGTTGAGTCACAGGGATATAAATTATTCCAAGGCACCTTTGATCCAAATGACATAGGAGAAGGATGTTATGCTACTTAATATGAATGGATTGTTGGTGTATCAATCAACAAGTACACTAAAATCACATTGTGAATTTTTTTGTAAATTGGCCTCCAATTAATCAAAATATTCCAATCTAAACCCCTTTTAAAGATAATAAAAGGTATAAAATTATCTTTCTTTCTTTTTTTGTTGACTTGGGGGTATCCTTGCGACCCAACCCAACACCTAACCCGCCTTACATTGGTCTTACATTTTTCCAAGTTGGGGTCAAGAATGGGTGTCACGATGGGGTGAGAGATGCACCAAAGAAGAGACACAAGAACACCTTTCAAAGATGATAAAAAGTTATGGATTTCTCTTTCTTCTTTTTTTGTTGGCTCAAGAGTATACCTGTGATTGAGTCCAACGCCTAACCTTCCTTACCTTGGTCTTACATTTTTCCAAGTTGGGGTCGAGAATGGGTGTCATGTTGGGGTGAGAGACACACAAACCCCTTTCAAAGGCAATGAAAAGGTATGGACTTCTCTTTCTTATTTTTGTGTTGACTTAGGGGTATCCTTGTAACCCAGCCCAATGCCTAACCCGCCTTACCTTGGTCTTACATTTTTCCAAGTTGGGTTCGAGAATGGGTGTCACACTAGGATGAGAGACATATAAAAGAAGACACACACAAACCCCTTTCAAAGATGATTAAATGGTATGAACGTCTTTTTCTTCCTTTTTTTTGTTGACTTGGCGGTATCCTTGCGACCCAACTTAATGCCTAACTTGTCTTACCTTGGTCTTACATTTTTCCAAGTTGGGGTTGAGAATAGGTGTCACATTGGGGTGAGAGACACACAAATCCCTTTCAAAGGCAATAAAAAGGTATGGACTTCTCTTTTTTCTTGACTCAAGGGTATTCCTGCTACCCAACCCAATGCTTAACCCACCTTACCTTGGTCTTACATTTTTCCAAGTTGGGGTCGAGAATGGGTGTCACACTGGGGTGAGAGACACATAAAAGAAGATACACACAAACCCCTTTCAAATACGATAAAATGGTATGACCTTCTCTTTCTTCTTTTTTTTGGTTGACTCAAAGGTATCCCTATGACCTAGCCCAATGCCTAACTCGCCTTACCTTGGTCTTACATTTTTCCAAGTTGGGGTTGAGAATGGGTGTCGTGTTGGGGTGAGAGACAAAAGACTCACAAACCTCTTTCAAAGATGATAAAAAGGTATGGACTTTTCTTTCTTCTTTTTTGTTGACTCAGTGATATCCCTGCGACCCAGCCCAATGCCTAACCCACCTTACCTTGGTCTTACATTTTTCCAAGTTGGGGTCGGGAATGGGTGTCACATTGGGGTGAGAGACACACAAAAGAAGAGACACAAAAACCTATTTCAAAGATGATAAAAATGTAAGGACTTTTCTTTCTTTTTTTTAATGATTCAAGGGTATCCCTGCGACCCAGCCCAATGCCTAACCCGCCTTAACTTGGTCTTACATTTTTCCAAGTTGGGGTCGAGAATGGGTGTCACACTAGGATGAGAGAAACATAAAAGAAGAGACACACAAACCCCTTTCAAAGATGATAAAATGGTATGAACTTCTTTTTCTTCTTTTTTTTGTTGACTCGGTGGTATCCCTGTGACCCAAACTAATGCCTAACTCGTCTTTCCTTGATCTTACTTTTTTCCAATTTGGGGTCGAGAATGGGTGTCACATTGGGGTGAGAGACACACAAAAGAAGAGACACAAATCCCTTTCAAAGACAATAAAAAGGTATGGACTTCTCTTTCTTTTTTTTTGTTGACTCAGGGGTATCCCTGCAACCCAAACCAATGCCTAACCCGCCTTACCTTGGTCTTACATTTTTCCAAGTTGGGGTCAAGAATGGGTGTCACACTAGGGTCAGAGACATGTAAAAGAAGATACACACAAACCCCTTTGAAATATGATAAAATGGTATGAACTTCTTTTTCTTCTTCTTTTATGTTGACTTAGGGGTATCTTTGTGATCCAGCCCAACACCTAACTTGCCTTACCTTGGTCTTACATTTTGCCAAGTTGGGTTCGAGAATGGGTGTCATGTTAGGATGAGAAACTCACAAACCCCTTTCAAAGATGATAAAAAGGTGTGGCCTTTTCTTTCTTCTTTTTTTGTTGAGTCAGTGGTATCCTTGCGACCCAGCCCGATGCCTAACCCACCTTACCTTGGTCTTACATTTTGCCAAGTTGGGGTTGAGAATGGGTGTCATCTTTGCTTGGGGTGAGAACAAAAAAGCTCATTCAGATAATTATGGACCTTCTTTGGGATCAAAAGGTATCGGTATTATCTCGCCAGTCTTATTCGTCAGGATCCGTCGATTATCTCGGTCGCTCACGTCATCGCGTCCGCGTAATCCGCGTCGTGTCGTCCGCCGTCATCATCATTAGGCATCATCAAGTCAGCATCGCGCTCATCCGCGATCGCGTCCATCGCGCTCATCAAAGGAATCAGGAGAATCGTCATCATGGATCAGATCCATCATCGGCAGGATATCCGTCGAAGGACAAAGTCAGGATCGAAGAGGTCGGCATCAATCAAAGTCGGCGAAAATCCATCTTCCGGGATCCGGCATCAGAAGTCAGATCATCAGATCCGTCGTCAGGCATAATAGGGATAGAAATAAATAGTAAGAAAGAAGAGATAAACAAAAAAGAAATTATAAAGAGAGACAAAGATAAAAAAGAAAGGTCGAGGGAAAAAATATAGATTGGAAGAAAAAAAGGTTCCAAGAAATAAAGAGAGATTGAAGCAAAAATATGTAGAGAGATCTAAACTTGAAGATAAATGTAGAATAATAGAGATCTTTGTAGGATAATAGTAGATTAGAATAGATAGAATTTGTTGTAGAGCAGGATAGAGAGTTGATTTTGCTGAAAAAATATTTTTGAGATCAGAGAGAAAATCTGTGAAGGTATGGTTCAATATGGATTGCTATCAAATAGTTTGAAAAATTCAAAATTTGAGAGTTTTGAAATATAAGATTTGAGGATTTGGGAATTCATCAAACTAGGAATGCGTAAATTATACATTTACAAAGGGTACAAGACAACTTGGTGGAGTTTGGTGCCTACAAGATTTTCTAATGGTGAATGGAAGAAAAACTGATAAAAATGAAGATTTCAATTTATATTTTTTTGTTGCTATTCATTTAAATTTATTTAATATCCTAAAAAAATTATTGCTTCATTAAGAGGAAGTGTTGGAATAAATGAATAAGCGCATTTGTGAGAGAGTTGACTGTAAGAATCTAAAATAATATTAAATAATTGAGTGTTAATCTCAACATTAGATAGACGATTGTTAATTTCGATTTAATTATTATATGACCTGATTAAAGCCAAATTTATAAGATTTTGTTCTTCTTCTAAAAAACTATTGTATTGTATAATTCTTTGTGAATTAAATATATAATATAAACAATTATATTTATATCTCTCTTATATAATCTCTTTTTTTTTCAACAATTTCATGATATTCCAAATAAATTATTTTCTGAAAGAAAGATGCCTATAAAACATTGAATAGGTTTTTAATCAACTTTACAATCTTAGACATATTTTTCTCCAACATACTTTTGTTTCTTGAATCTTAATATATCTTGTATGTCAAAAGCTAAAAGCTAAATTTAATTCATAAGAAAAAAAGATCATAATATTACATAGTTTAAATTATAATAGCAGCTCAACAAGAAAATAATGGAGAGTTCATACCTATCTTCTTCTTAATCAAAAAGAACTTTTTCATATTTGTTCTGATAAATTTTCTTGGAGCAAACTTTATTACGTGATGTAACCAATATCAAATTACGAATCAGTACAATATTTTTAGGATCAATCTAATAAATATAGGATTAAATGGTGATTAGAAAGCTAAAAAGATGGTATAAGATTAAAATTTTATTCCCAAACATCAAAGTTATAATTCAAAACAATATATATTTTTAATAGGAGGCCTCTTTCATTGTTAATGAGAAGGGCAAGGGTTGGGTGCTGAAGGTCCCTAAAAAATCTTAAAATATAAATTTTTAACCACAGAAACTAAAATCTTAGATTTTTTGCTGGTATTTACCTTAATGTATTCTTCCCTCTGTCTCTCATCAAGATCTCGATTTTCTTCCTCTGCTATCTCTCAGAGCCATTTCTCTTTGGTCAATCTGTAGAATAAATGTCCTTACATGATTTTTTGCAGTTCTTCCATCCAGATAATCCTTTGCATCAATAGATTTTCTTCTTTCTTGACAATTGAAAAGAGTTTCTCGAATTTTGCTATCAAATTCCATTGGCAGGTCAAAGTGGTCTTCAAACAGCTTAGCGATCTGCAAGTCAAGAGACAAAATCTTAAGAATGCAGATCATTTTACAGTTCAAGTATATTCAATGTTAAAATAACCCTCAGTGCAATCAAAAGCTGCTCCATAACCTCCCCAAAAATATACCAAGAAAGAAAAAAGCAAAGAGCATCCATAAATAGAAAATTATATAAATACCTTTAGGTAAACTTCATGGCAATTGAATGTGTTGACCTCATACAGGGTTGGTATGAATTCAATCCTCTTTTTAGATCATCGATTTATATTTGGCAAACTTTTATTGTTTGAGAATACAAAAGCTGACAAGCTCTTGTCTATGATTGGATAAAGTATTCAGCTAGGTAATGTACTTAGAAGGTGTTAATAAAGAATATTGTCTCCAGGTCAGATATATTCAATACATTTTTTAACAAATCATGCTACTTGAATTTCCTTTTACAAACTACAAATCAATTTTTGCCAAGAGAATTATCTATTCTGGTCTGTTATTTACTTGAATTGTCTTTTGTTTGTTTATTTGAAATTTATTTGTATTCTGTAATTCATTGAAGCTCATGGAACATTTGCAGTGTTTCTGAGGCTTTAACTAACTATTCCCTTTCCTTGGAATTCAAATAAATTACTTCCAAAATTCAACTTAATCAAATTATTTTTATATCTTCATAGACAAGGGTTTAAAAATATTTGGTAGATTAGAGGCATTTCCAAGTTCTTGCTTCAAATCAGAGCTCTGCCCCCCTTCGAAAGCAGTTTCATCTTGTAATTTACTGTCTTAAAACTTGGGTCTCTTTTGTCAGTCCGTCTTAATGGGCATTCTAGGAAGCCTAAATGGCTTGTCCATTACATTTCTTTTGTTTCTAAAAGGTTTTTCATTATAAACTTTAAAGTGATTAAGTGTTTCCATGTCTTGTTTACTTCAAAATTTGTTGTTGCACTGCTGTACAAAGTAGACTATTTGGATGTCAATATACTTATGATGTTGAAAATCTGTATTTGACTCTGTATTTTAAGGATAATTGTATCTGCATGGCTGTATTTACTCTATTAATGCTCCAGCAAGAAGAGTTGTCATTGGTGTAAAGGAACAGGCTATTTGGCATTTCTGTTTGACTCTGTATTTTAAGGCTGTATATACTCCGTTAATGCCTCAGTAAGAAGAGTTAGTCATTGGTGTAAAGAAACAGAGTATTTGTCACCCATTCGTTGCCTCTATCAGAAATTTATGTCCTCATACAACATTAAAAGCCTTCATATGTGTTCACTTCAATCTTTGTCTGTTTGTTTTGTGGTTTCAAACATTTCACTGCTTGAAACGATTCAATAGTTTGCTATAGTTTGTTCTCACCTTCATTTTCATGTCAAATCATTATCTCAATGTAGGAGAGTATTTAATATAATGTTGCATTTAGTGCTCTAATACCTCTAGATATGGTTAATTTTCACTCTCCTGTACAATAATTTCAATAGTTTATTTGCTGGGTAATTGATTTTCTTGTCTGTTAATCAATTTTTAATGAGGATAATTATTTGATTTAAATCTAATTTTCATATTTAATACTATTTTCTATTTTCAGGTTTGTTAGTATGGAGATATGGTTTTATTTTCTTATAAAATATTACTGTTGGTTAACAGAGGCTTATTTTGTGTGCAGGAATCAAACCATCCTCATTGCTCTTAGATTGAGATTTTGTGTGCAGGAATTAATGTTTCTTTTTCAATCACAACTTGATTAAGGTTGGTCTCCGCATTTAAATATTTGATATAGTTGGACTTCATTTAAATATGAAATCATTCTGCTAATGTAGTAGATGTCATTTGTTTGGTTGTCATGTGTCTTTATTTTCTTTAATAGATGATTAACTTTTTTATGATCTAAAATTATTTGCAGAGTATATCCTTGTAGTGGAGTGCATTTGTTATAGTAATTCATTTTCTATATTATTAGCCAAATTCTGATTAACATACTACTCACTAGTTGTATTTTATATTTGTAGGAAAATAAATGTACAGGGAATATGTGAGCAGTCATTCAAATAAGAAAAATATACGAGAGTATTGATAGTGGTGAAATCACTTGAAGCTTTCTTTGAAAATTTGAATAAAAATTTTAAGTCACGTTGATTTTTAGAATGTAATATGTAAAGGATATTTTTAGTTTTAATAAAAAATACTTTTTTGGGAATGGGCCAAACTGCCCCTTCCAAAGGCTTGAGGGAATGGCCATTGGCCATGGTCATTCCTAAAAGGTTAGTGTCTTTATGGATGCATTTGGTGGATTTATTTTATATTGCTTAAAATTTAATGTCTTATTAGAATCACAATATTCACAACATATAATTAGCACTTCAGTATGCACAATAATATATAATTAAAAAGTGACAAGACGATCAAATAATACTTTTAATATTAAAAAATATCAAGTTAATAAATTATGACAAAATTAATTTCCATTATAATATTTTGATTGATAGCTACATTGAACTATACTTCTAATTCTTATTTTATTACTCATAAGTTAGATAAGATAAACTTATGTTTTCCGCTTATTATTTTTGTGAAGTGAAATTTGACACTTTTAATCCACTTATTGTTTCACAAAAGTGTGTCTCACTATATATTTAGTGATTTTTGATCTTTTGATCCACTTATTATAATTTTTTAATATTATTGTGACCTTTTAATTTTGATTTAATTATGTATTGAAGTTTGGAATTTTTAATCTACTTATTGTTTGTGTGAAGTGTTTTTCTTTCATCTTTGAAAGTCAATATCTATTGTTTGTGTGAAGTATGTTTTGGTCTTTGGTATTTGGTAGCTATCTCTTGTAAGAATTGTGAGTTTGTGTTAATTTGTGTGTTCTAATTATTTTTCTGAAGTATGTTTTTAGTTTGATATTCACGAAGTTTCAATGAAGAGATTTTTAAACTTTTACTTCACTAACTTTTATGAACTGAATTTTAAATTTTTATTCGATACACTTAATGTTTGAACTTTGTATTTTGGCATTCACAAACTTAGTAAGTATGAAGAGTTCTAAAATTTTGTATTCAGTCCACTTATGTTTGATTGTATGAAGCATGTTTTTACTAAGTATACACTTACTGTTTGTGTGGTATGTTTTAAGCTTTTGTGAGAAGTATAATTTTTTTTAATCTTTAATTCAATTCACTTAATTGTTTTGATCGATATTCACAAACTTTGCATGAGAGAGTTTTGAATTTTGTTAGGTATGTTTTTTTATGAATTAGGCATTTGTGAATTATTGTGTGAATTGTGTTTTTAAACTTCAATGGTACATTCATATAACTTTTTATCTATTTATAATTTATGCTAAGTTTGTGTGTGAACTTTGGTATTCACAAATTTTGTATTGAATTTTTGTGTGTGTGTGCATGCAAAGTGTGTGTGTGAACTTTGGTAAATTCACAAATTTTGTATAAAGTGTGCTTTTAAAATTTTGTATTGAATTTGTGTGTTTGTGTGTGTGTGTGTGTAAATTTGGTCATTTACTTTGTATGCACTTATTATTTTTGTGAAGTATATATTTGAACCTTGACATTCACTTTATTGTTTGTGTGAAATGAGTGTGTTCAACTTTGACATTCATTTTAGTGTTGAACTAACTTTGACATTCACATAATGTGTGAGAGAGTGAATGTTAACTAATTTTATAATTCATTTTTTGTGTAGATTCTTTGAAGTTTAGTATTTGAATTAACTTTATGTCAAGTGTGTTTGAACATTATTGCAATTTGTGTGTGTTAATTATGTGTTTGTTGTGTTTGCACTTTGGCATTTATTCCATGTATTTGAGGTGTGGCAACCAACATTATGTAAAATGTGCTTGAAAATTGGCATTTACTTTGTGTGCACTTATTGGTTCTTTGAAGTGAATGTTTGAGCTTTAGTGTTTACATATATATGTGAAGTACATGTTTAAACCAACTTTGATATTCTCTTGGATTTTATGCACTTATTATTTGCATCTTTGATTTTTGAATTAACTATAGAATTCAATTTGCATGAAATTTATTTAAATTTTACCATTTATTTAGATTTGATACTATTATTATTTGTGTGTGTATGTTATATTTGAACTTTCACATTCATTCTACATGAAGAGTGTATAAGATTTGAAATTCAGTTTGTCTGTTTGTTTGAACTTTAGGATCTTTAATCCTTAATGTTTATTATGTGTATAAAATATGTGTTTAAACTAAGTTTGGGATTCATTTAGATTTGATCCACTTATTATTTGTGTGTGTGTTTGAACTTTAGTGTTTTTTTAAACTAGCTTTAATATTCACTTTGTATGAAGTGCATTTGAATTTTATCATTTACTTAAATATAATACTCTCATTTTGTGTGTGTGTGTGAAATTTCACAATCACTCTATATGAAGAGTGTGTAAGATTTGAGATCCACTTTATGTGTTTATTTGAACTTTGACTTATTCTATCTTTATTGTTTACTTTGTATGTGTATACACTACACATACATGATCTAATTTTGGAATGTCTAAACTTTAGAGTACTTTATGTGTATTAATTTCCTTTACAATTTGGTGTTCACTTTGTATGTGTGTGTGTTTGTGCATGTGCAAATGAAATATGTGTTGGTATTCATTGTTGTGTGCATAAGTGTGTGTTTGAAGCAACTTTCGCATTCACTTTAACACTCACCTTGTGTATGTTTGAATTTTTAAACTAACTTTAGCACTCCCTTTGTATGAAGTTAATTTAAATTTTACCATTCATTTAGATTTGATCCTCTTACTGTTTGTGTGTGTGTGTGTTATGTTTCAATTTTTAGATTCACATTGTGTGAAGAGTCTATAAGCTTTAACATTTGTTTTGTTTGTTTCTTTTAACTTTGGAATCTTTTATATTTTAGCATTTACTTTGTATATGTGTAAAGTTTGTGTTTGAACTATGATATTTTGCATTCACTTGGATTTGATCTAGTTATTATTTGTGTGTACTATAAGCTTTAACATTTATTTTGTTTGTTTCTTTGAACTTTGACATCTTTTATATTTTAGCATTTACTTTGTTTATGTGTGAAGTTAGTGTTTAAACTATGATATTTTGCATCCACTTAGATTTGATCTAGTTATTATTTGTGTGTGTGTTTGTTTAAACTCACTTTTTGTATGTGTGTATTTCTTAACTAATTTTAGCATTCACTTTGCATGTATTAGATTTGGTCTTCTTATTATTATTTTGGTGTGTGTATGTATGTTTCAAATTTCACATTCACTTTTTGTGAAGAGTGTATAAGTTTTGGCATTCACTTTATGTGTTTGTTTGGTATTTTTGATCTTTAGCATTAAATTTGTATGTTTAAATAGTGTTCTCTTGGACTAAATTTATGTGAAATGTGCTTGAAATTTAAGAATGTTTTAATTTTATCACTCACTTTTGTGTGTTTGAAAACTATCTTTGTGTGTAAATACGTTTAAATTTTATAAGCACGCCAAATTTCCCTTTACATGGGTATTTGAATTTTGGCATGCTTGAACTTTTAAGAATTTACATCATGTGTATTGTTAAATTAACTTATGTTAAATGTGCATCAAATTTGGCATGTTTGAACTTTAGAAGTGTGTCGAAATTCCCTTTACATGTGTGTTTTAACTTTGGAATGCTTGAAATTTTAAGAATCTATGTCATGTGTGTGCCTGAATTAAAGTTGTGTTAATCTTGTTATAAATTTAGTAATTTTGAACATTAGAATTCACAAATTTTGTGTGCATGATGTACGTTTGAATTGACTTTAGAATTTCCTTTTGTTTGTAAGAAATATGTTTTTAACTAACATTATAAATCATATTTTATGTCCACCTATGTTTGAACAAACTTTGGGATTCACTTTGTGTGTATGTCTAAACTAACTTTGGAATTCCTAAACTTATAAGAATTTATATCATGTGTATTGTTGAATTAACTTTGTGTTAAATGTGCATCAAATTTGGCATATTTGAACTTTAGAAGTGTGTCGAAATTCCCTTTACATGTGTGTTTTAACTTTGGAATGCTTGAAATTTTAAGAATCTATGTCATGTGTGTGTCTGAATTAAAGTTGTGTTAATCTTGTTATAAATTTAGTAATTTTGAACATTAGAATTCACAAATTTTGTGTGCATGATGTACGTTTGAATTGACTTTAGAATTTCCTTTTGTTTGTAAGAAATATGTTTTTAACTAACATTATAAATCATATTTTATGTCCACCTATGTTTGAACAAACTTTGGGATTCACTTTGTGTGTATGTCTAAACTAACTTTGGAATTCCTAAACTTATAAGAATTTATATCATGTGTATTGTTGAATTAACTTTGTGTTATATGTTCTTTGAATTTGGCATGTTAAACAACTTTAAATAAGCATGTCAATATTCCCTTTACACGTGTGTTTGAACATTGACATGCTTGAACTTTTAAGTGATGTCATGTGTGTGGTTGAATTAGCTTTGTTTTTGATATAGGAAAAAATAGATTTTGAAGGGACCCAGAACCCTTTAACAAAAAAAGAGCAAGGCTGCAGAAAAGACAGCAAACAGCCAACGAAAAAGACCAGCTCCAAAACAAGACCAATTAAGATTTACATTTAACATTTTTCTTGTGGGAGCGGAGAGTCATGTCGAAAGATGACCGAGAGGATTTATCTTTTTTGCCCTTAACTATGATCCAGCCATCTTCCACTTGTGTTGCCTTACCATGCCATGCCAACTCACAACTTTCATGAAGATGAAAGTCAGCCGCCAAAGTATTAGGGGTAACATCTTGATTCCTTTGCATTGATAAAGACTTTTCTGAAGAGCCACCAGAAAGGGAAGCTGAGGCACCTTCCCCAGAAATGGCAATCGTTGACTCATTAGGGGTTACCTTAGCAACCCCTCCATTTGAGACAACCGGAGGGGGCGTCCCAAGACCCAGAGAATCAAAAGCAGCCACCTCACGAACTTTAGGGGTTTCTACAGGACGTTCAGTTCAGCAACCCCACCAGAAGAGACATCTGAAGGGGATACCTCACGAGCTTGTGATTCCAAGGCAACCACCTCAGAAAAGCTCCTATGTTGATCAACATTCTTCTCAACCGTATAATGTTGTTGAGAGGCACCTTTCCACCAAGAAGTTGAAGCATTTTTCTCGAAACCACATTGTGCAGCAGTGTGACCAGTTTTAAAACATCTTCTACAGCGGAAGGGAATCCCTTCATAGTCCAAGGATTGTATCCAAGAACCCTTTGAAGTTTTAATTAAAATTTCAGCAAGCAACCCTTTTGAAACATCCATTTCAACCAAAATTCGGGTAAAGGTGGAATGAAGTATGTTAGAAGTAGCAGCATCTACCAACAAGAAATCACCTAGGGAATCACCCACTTCTTCCAAAAGGGGGTCAAACCATAAGTGGAGGGGAAGGTAAGGCAGACGTACCCAAATTGGGATCTTGTTAAAAGTTTTAGAAACAAGGTTGAAATCAGCATGCCAAGGCTTAATCATCAACAAAAATTTATTCTCCCAGCTAAAAAAAATGTCACAAAGAATGATGTTTTTGTCCTGAGTATTGTCAAACTTAGCCACAAAAACCCCTTAGCCATGGGGAAAATAAAAATTTTACCAGAGATTAGAGGCTGCCATTCCTTGGAAATCCAAGAATGCAACTGGGGGAGATTGGGCCAAAAGCCCTTGAATCGACAAATCACTCCAGTCTCGGTGAGCTTAGAAATGTTCTCCACTATTTCCTCTTCTGTCTCCGCCTTTAGATCCACAGAAACAGCCATGGAGATAGGGATGAACCCACCAGACGAAGCCCGCCCATTCTGGAGCCACACAGAAGATCTGGCCTTAGCCAAATGGTCGCCGCCCCTACAACGACCACCGCCAGGCCCCGAATTAGAAACTTTCGCAGTAAGAGCTTCGTCGCCATCATTATGGGAGTCGTTCCTGCCACAGACGCCCATGCCAAAAGCACCCTACGACAAAGAAGCACGGGATGCCGCCTGCAAAGGGTTTCCAAGAGAAGCTCAGGATGCCGCCATCATGCCGATATATTCATCACTATCTTGTTAATTTGGCTTTGCATCCACTATCTAAATTATAATTAATCTATTTTGTGAAATAGTGCATCTAGGGTGGAAAAAATAATGATGATTAATGAGGATAGGAGAAGACTATGGTGTATGTGGGCATAAGTTGAGAGGTAAGAGGAGTGGATTGTGTGATAACTTAGGATAATTTTCCATAGAGGAGATAAGGTACTTAAGGATATTTCTATGGCATGAGATGCAATTTTAGGTATGGAAGTGGCTTAGCTAAGTGAGGTAACACTAGGCCCAATGGTCATGGAGGAAAGAGGAATGGAGATGTGGTACATCATGTGAGTAATGTGTATCACAAGAAGGGTATACCAAAGAGCTAGGCCATAAAGTGGAGGGTAAATGGAAAAGGGATAGGTACTAAATGGTGGGAGACTTATAGTAATGGTACTATGAGGATGAGTAGTGGTGGTGGAAGTTGCAATGGTAGAAGATGGATCTATTGTGATGGTCATAAATGCTATCAATCTATGAAAGAGAGTGGTGGCCCATGTACAAAAGTTGTAGGTGTCAACCACCTTTGGTTGACATATTTCTCATTTTTTTCCATTTTAGTATTTATGTTCAAATTTTTGTACATATGTGGACTATATAGTGTTGTTTCCAGTATAACTTTTGGGTTTTCTCTTTGGTACATGAATCAGGGGGATTCAATCCATCCTTTTCAGATTGTACATATGCACATATTTCTCAGGGGCAGTTCCAGTGAAATTCATAACAGTTGTATAGGCTCCCTTTTCCCTTGATGTCAAAGGGGGAGAATATTTTGGAGATTTTTGGAATGTTTCCATCAATGACAAAGGGGGAGATTGTTGGAAGAATGTCATTGATTATGTTGTTGGCAACATGAGCATGAGGGACAAGCAAAGGTATATAATGAAGTGTTGTAGTGTTGTCATTGATGTCAACATTGAACCTTATGTGAAGATTCTGGTTGCAGAACATTTTGATTAGTTCTAGTTACAGGTTTTTGAGTTGTTAAGGGAGACATTATTGCAAGAAGGATTGATCCGAAAAAGTAAGTTGTGTTGGAAATTGACTAAGTGTCAATAATGTCAATTCAATGTAATAATGTGTCAATTTTTGGGTCCACACCGGTCTGCAAATAAAGGTTTCACTTTGCGCTTCTAACATTATTTTGGTGGATGTTGGATGTATCTAATTCCAAGATTCCATCATGTTTTGACAAGTGGATTGAAAGTTATGAGACGTAATAGAAGTTCGGCCTGGCAAATTATAGTGTGGGAGATTTCTCACTCCTCCACGGATGAGTCTTTGGCTTTGTGCTTTTGAAGATAAGTTTCCAGATGGTAGTATGAATTTTAGTTGGCATTGGCTTTTGAGGTCCACACATCAAGATGTGGATACACAGTTGAATGTTTTTGTTTCTAAGTCTTATGTTGTGTCGACCTAACACATTTGATGTTGTGTGAAGGTTAAATAAGTATTGTGGTCTTAGATGGGATCTATTATAAGTCCATGCCAACCTATATTAAGTTTTTTTTATTTTTGAATCTTGGTGTGAGATATGTATGAAAGTTTTGAAGCTGACAAGTGAATATTATTAGAGCAGTGCAAATTTAAGTTGTGAATGTTGAGTAGAAGATTGAGGTGATGTGAATGCAGAGGAAAGTAGAGTGTTAAATTTGAATCAGATGAAGTGTGTAAAGTCAATTTATTGAGCTTCATTGGAACTGTATTTCATGCATATGATAGATGCAATTGCGACAATTCAAAACAGGTTGTGAGCCACATTTTCTCTTCTATCTTTTTCTTTGTGGGTAGTGAGTCCACTTACAGTGAGTACTTTTGTAAATAAACTATAATCAGTTATAATATATTGTGAGCTAACCCTCACTGTGGTTTTTCCCATTTTGGGTTTTCCACATAAAAATCCTAGTGTTCATGTGTTGTGTGGTGTTGTTAATATTTCATGCTTTCTTTCTTTATTACAATTGAATATGCTTTGGTGATTGGATGTTTAATGTTTGAATGGTTTAAGAGAATACTAATCCACCGCCCTCCCCCCCCCCCCCCACTCAATATTCCAAGTGTTCAACAAATATTTCCCTCAAGCATAGGAAAATCTAGGCTTACTTGAAAGCGAGGGAGGAGTCAACCACTAAAATTTTGTTTAATGATGAAATCGATGAAATAGCATGTTCTTGGACTTCTATAAATTAGTTGAATCAATTTTTTGGCTAGTCCATAAATACTTCTTTGATTATTTTCTTGATCATCACATGTATCTCCTTTTGTGTTGGTTTGGCAATTTTAAATGACTTAGTTGGTAGTATGATGGTTCTCAAGTTTTGTGGGAAAGCTCAAATACTATGATCATGTTTAGGTTATGCAAGATGAAGATGAATTTATCTAATACCACTAATTTGAGGCCTAGGTTGAAACTTGATAGAAAACTCTCTAAATGAGGATCTCAATGAAATTGTGTGTTTACATAAGCTTTTTGAGTTAGACTTAATGTGATCTATCCTAGAAGTGTGTTGGAGCCTACTACAATCATGATTGAAACCATAGAAGGTTTGGCTAAATTATGGTTACCACAAATTATGAACTTGTGTAGATTCCTTTGCAAAACTACTAGAGTGTATGAAAAGTGTATAAATGATAGATGGATTATTCTTGTGTTCCCATAAGCCTCTAGTGTCACAAATCATGAAAGTTTTATCACAGTTATCACAAACCATGAGAATGGTCTTAACAATACCATAGGAACCATTGTTGGGAGATATGCATGGATCATAAATCCTCCCAACATAAAAAGTAACTCTTCATTTGACTATTTTCCCCCATGACTAATGGGGTTCATTATAACTCCCAAGCACTCCACGTGGGTGCAATAATATCTTGTATACACTTCTTACAAATGGTTATAAGAAATCATTTAGAGATGATAGTCACATTCCACCTAGCAACCCTATATTCATTGGCTTATTACTATCATAATAAAACCAATAACACATGATAGAGAGTGCCAATAATGGAATCCAAGAGGGATTTCATTTTTCTATGTGGGTGCATTATTTTATAAAATTAAAATATTAAATAACTCAGTTAAACCTATGAGTTATAAGGTGTACAACACATTGTCCTCTAGTCCCAACAATCTCCCACTTAAATGTTGGGATTAGATTTCATCCACCTTGAATTCCTAATATTCATATTTGTAATTTGTATTATTGTGTGCCTACAAAAATGGGCATACCACCTTGTAATGTGTACTTGACAAGTTGTAAACTTAACACAAGTAGTGTCATAGAAGTCATAATTGAGACTTTGACACTTGTAAAGTATGGAAATATGTTAATTTGGTTAAAGCACATGAATAGAGGGAGTTAGGCATGGATTAGAAATCCAAGAAGGATCTTTGATCAATGTATGAGAAAAACTTGTTGAAAACATAGATACATCCAAGGTTTTTGAAGTAAATTTACTTGTGGTTTTAACACATAGTATTGTAAACTATCCTTGGTTTCCAGTTTTGAGCTTTCCTATATATTAAATGCATGATTTTATAGTTTATAGATAAATGGGGATGGATGGGAGCACGTTTGTAGGATTGCTTTATTGGATTTCCACCCCAAATGAGCTCTTGTTGCTCATGGCTATGATATTGTAATATGGTAATGGATGTATGATTGATATGTTGCTAGTTTATTCACACAATGGAGAGAATGTGTTAGAGGATTGGGTTTTTGGTGAATTGAATTCGTGAAGCCAGATTTTTTTGAATTCCTTGTACTCTTGATGAAGCATTGGCACTCTATAAACATATCAAGTAACTATTTTGTTATTAAATAATACATTGAGTGTGCTTTGGAGGTTAGATTTTTCTCAAAAGGGATTCTTATGATATATCTTATTTTGTACTATAGTAGATTTAGATTTGTAAATTATTTTCATTGTTTCTTTTATGGGATTAATGTAGAAATTATTTAGTTTCCTTTCACTTGGTATCAAAGCTTAGTTTTGATGCTTTGATACTAGTGATGTTATGTGAATAGTTTCTTTCATTGTATACATTGCAAGAAACATAAGGGGTTCTCAAAATAGTGAACTAGTGCTAGTGTTTAATCCCAATAGCCATCTTGCATCACCAAAACTTCATTAAATGTTCATGGGTTTTGTTAATTCATTAACACTCATGCAGTAGCATTCACATTCTTGCATTAACATTTATAGCAGTATTCACCTTCTCAACCATAGCCCTCTTAACCTACACCATATCACAAAGTTATATTGCACATCAAAGTGTAAATTCTAATCATGGAAGGTAGGGCTATTGGCCAAGTTGATGGCACTCTAATTCTCACAATAAATCAACACTATATCTTAACTTGGCCCAACATACAAATACAAGATTCAAATCCATATTGCTTCTTTACAAACATGAATAGTTGTCATGTACTCTACCTCTATTGTTGAAAGATAAAATGCACAACATATATTTTTCTTATCCAATTGATCACACCATTGAATAGAGAAAACACATATTGCACCAAATAAAAATCCATGAATCCCTATATATCCATTATCTTGTTCAAGTATGGGCCTTCCTAGTAGTAAATCAAACACTCTAATGTGTCTAAAAATCACTTAAAGACCATTTTCACTATATTGCAATGCTCCTTTTCCAAATTGGGCATATACCTAGATTTAAGATTCTCTTCTTGGGCAATGTCTAGTTAAGTTCAAACCATAATGTATACATAATACTACTATCTAAACTTGAATATGAAATGTGGCTTATGTGCTCTATTTTATTTTATGTTGAAGTACGCTACTCAATTGAAATGTTTATTCCTCTAGGAATGGAGACACTCACCAGTTTGGAATCTTACATCATGTACCACTACAAAACAAAGGTAACATACTTATTTTGACTAGCCCAAAGCTTTGGGTTAGCTCTATCCCTCCTGATTTCCATCTTTGAGATTAATTATCTACCCCCAAACCCTTCATATTAAATTTTAATGAAAGATAAGATTTCATAAACCATAATTTCCTTATTATTACCAATCAACATGTTATCAACATAAAGAATGATAACAATAAATTGATTACCTATTTTCTTGCAATAAACATGTCAGTCTAATTAAGTTCTAACAAATCCCAACTTTTTTAAAAAAATGAGTCAAAAAAAAACTATACCAAATTTAGAGGGACTATTTTAGACCATAAAGAGGTTTCTTTAATATACAAATAATGTCCTAACACTTCACCACAAAGTGCTTTGGTTGTAACATTTAGACCTCCTCCTCCATATCTCCATGCAAGAGTTATTTTAACATCTATATATTTAACCTTATGGTAAAAAACAAAAAAAAATAACAAAAGTATGATAGATGAAATATTTATAAAAGAAGTAAATATCTCACCAAAATGAATTCCCTAATTGGAAGTAACCCTTAGCCTATAACCTTTCCTTGTGCTTTTGGATCTTATCATTTTCACTAAATATTTTCTTGAAAACTCATTTGCAACCAATGGGTTTCATATCCCTAGGAAGCATCACCAAGTCTCAAGTATTGTTCTTCTCTAGTGTAACCATATCTTCAACCATGGCCCTTTTAAAGGGCCTCTTTTACAAACTCCTTACCTCCATAATTTGTGTCTCCTCATCATTAGTAGACAAAGAAAAGTACAACGAAAGTTAGGTGGGCTATACCTTTCCAATTACTTTCTTTACCAAGTGAACCTCCTCATGAGTTAGGTATGATATTTTCCTTCTTTCTAAAATCCTCTAACTCTCTCTCTGAACTATCCTCCTCATTGGGTCTTTGGTGAATCTCTAATTCATCCTCAAGTATAGTATCCTCAATATTTGGCTACATTTGTACCAATGTTTGCTCCTCATTTTTAGGTTACAAAGGCTTAGGAGAAAATATGTTCCCCCTAAAGATCACATTTTAATTGTACATTGTCTTTAGTCTTAATATTCCAAAGCTTGCACCTTTTCACACCATTATTGTACCTTATGAAGACACACTTATCTAATTTAAAATCCAACTTGGATTTCTTCTTATTAAGCATATCTATATATGCCTCACAACCAAAAACCCTAATGTGGTACAATGAAGGATTATTTCCTAACCATGCCTCCTTATGGGTTTTTTCCAAAATATTTGATGTAATAGAGATCCATTAAGTAAATAATAAGTTGCACTCACAACTTTTGCCCAAAATTTCTAATCCAAACTAGCTCCACTAAGCATACTCCTAGATCTCCATTGGAATCATGTTCATCCACTCAAGGGTGTATAGATTTTTCTTATGGTTCACAATCCCATATTCCCTACAAAAGCCATCAAACTCTACCCTATCTAGTTCTCAAGAAGAAATTTGAACTATTTGAACTTTGAGAAGACCTTAAATTTACACCTAACAAAGAACACCCATGTTTTCTTGGAAAGTCATTAATAGAATAAATATAATATAGATATTTTACCAATGATGGCACATCCATAGAATCAAAAACGTCATAATGAATCAAATCTAAATCCCTATAGAACTAGCAAAGCTCAAATAAAACATATGATTATTTTTTCCATTATATAAATTCACAAAAATCAAAATATTGGGAATAATTAATTAGCCCCTTTACTATTTTTTAACATTTCAAGGACCTCAAGGTTTTCCCACCAATTTGGTCCAGACACTTGTGCCACAACATGGTCTTCTCAACATGAAGTTCTAATTCTTAGAACCAAAAACCTTAAAACTATTACATTTAATGGTGCTCACATCCAAATGAAAAAAATTCCACAACAAACTCCCTTAGCCAAAACCATGGTAACTCACACCATCTTGGAACCATCTTTGTTGAAGATCATATGTAAGCCTAGATCATTGATCTTGCTTGTGGACGAGATTTTCTTTACTAAACTTGGGATGTGTAAAACACCAAGAGGGATTTATTCCTCCAATCTATGAAATAAAGTATGACTCTACCTCAACGATCTTGAGAGAAGAATCATCTCCCAAGTAGACCCTTTCCATCATAGTAACTCTCATACTCAGCTAACCACTCCAAGTGGAAATATGCACCAAAGTTAATCAACCATGCATTCACAAATACATGTGTTGTAGGGATTTAATGAACACATCAACAATGTCATCATGAGAGACTCTTGAGTCTAATTCATCCTCAAACTCCTTCTTGGCCTTCTTCTCCTTCAATCATTCCTAATGTGGTTGATCTTACCACAGTTCTAATATTTGACCTTAGATATACTAGAAAACTTAGATACCTCCTTATATTTAGATCACCAGTCATTTTTATTGGTCTTTCATTGTTTTTGGAATGACCTCTAAAAATTAAAACATCTTTGATGAACTCTAAAGTTTTCTACTTCATCTCCTTTGAGAGTAATACATCCATCATCTCATCAAGCTTTAGTTTGGAGATGGTGCTACCAATCATGATAACTAGAATGTCCCATGTATTAAGCAAGGAACATAAGAAAGTTAAGCATTGGTTCTCTTAATCCATTTTCACATCCATGGAGGCTAACTAGATCACTATAGTGCATTTAGGTGCTTTATCGTAGAATCTCCATCACTCATCCTCAAGGAGTAAGCCTCTTCCATAGAAAAACCTTCTTTACAAGGGATTTTCTTTGATACAATCTTCCTAACTTCTTCTAGATGTTCCCAATGGTGGTTTCTCCCAAAGCATTTAGTAGCACTAAATAAACAAGGCAAAGTTGAATCAAATTCCCTATTTTTCTCTAAAAATTTGTTCATTCATCATTTTTCATGCTAGAGGGTTTCTAAACCAAAAACTATTACCCACAAATCTCTATCAATTAGTAAATCCTCCCTCCCTCTTAAGCTTTGAGGTCTCAAAGTTGGTTCCATTAAAATTCTCCACTTCCATTCTAGATGTGTATATCATATATGTTTCTTAAAAACAAAATTAGACTACATTTAGCTCCCACTAAAACAAGAATTAGTTACACAAACTAGTCCTTCCACATATACATCAAACTAGCCAAGCCTTGATACCAAATGAAAGGAAAATATGAAAATTTCCTAGTTATACCAAATGAAAAGAAAATACAACAAACTCTAGTTAATCCAATTAAAGGAACAATGCAAGTAAACATGTTTATAATTTTTTTAGCAAGTTAACCTTAGTAGATAAAGAACAAGAAAGGAAGAATTAAAAAATTATGATATAGAATATACCCTCAAAAACCCTAGAAGGGGAAAAACTAACCTCCAAAGCACACACCTAATGTGTTATTGGGCAACATTAGTATAATCTTTGGGGTTCACAAGAAATTTATACTCTTTAACCTAGAGGAATTCTAAAGCACAACCTTGCATAAAAAATGAACATATAATCTCCATCCCAAGCCCTTACTATCTAGACTAAGGAGACCTAGGAAACCAAGAGTGATTTTTTAAAACCATGGGCACAAAACTATGAGGCAAAGTTAAGTCCAAGTGGTCCACATTCAACCCATGTGCCCCCTCCAAAAGTAACTCCACCCAACATAGAAAGTAATTTCATGGTTGACTAGTTGACCCCTATGACCAAGGGGTCTGATGTAACTCTAAAAAGCTTCATGTGAGTACAATAATTGTCTCTTATAGAAAGCAATAAATAGTCAATCATAGATGCTAGTCATAGTCCACCTAGTAACCCCATATTCAAGGACTTATTACAATCATCATAAGACTAATGACAAATGGTGAAGATTACCAACAATGGAATCTGAAGATTCAATTTTATCAAAATATCATTTTCCATACAAACACATTATTTTATAATATTGCAAATATTAAATAATTTAACTTGCCCTAAGACTTCAATGTGTATGTAAATTAAATTGGAGAATTTCACTTGTAGTAATGGAATAGCTTTCCGATCGCATTGCTTCCTATCAACATAATGTTCCTTAAAGAGCTTTATATGATCATTGATCATAGATACAATAATAATAAGACAAACTTTGAATGTCAAAGTCATTAAAACTATGAACAACACGATGAAGCCAACTTTTAAAGAATTGTAGTTGAGATAAACTTTTGTTGTGGAAGCATAAATGCCACTTCAAAATATAGTCTAGATTATGTGTTACAAATATTAATTTGTGG
>VDFB02086081.1:147674201-147802015 GCA_007258455.2 Sequoia sempervirens | reverse complement strand
GAACAAATACATTACTTGACCCATGATGATAATTAATCAAGTGCTTTGTTGGATTTTTTGGGGGGTCCACATGCTTGTTTATTGGGATTTGTGGACGAGTTTTAAAGATGAGGTGGATAACAAGTGGCATAATTTGAATTATGAGATAGAGCCTGTTTTAAAAGGGATTTCATGCGGTGTAGTGGCAGGTACTTGATGATTAAGACTAAGCTGGACCGTACCTTATGTAATCTCCTTTTGGGGATTATGATAAGCCATCGTATTTTCATTTTTTTTATTTTGATGTGACTAATAATTATGAGATCAAGCTCCTAATTCGTTCTATCCTATCTGCTATTTTGTCTCTGCTTCTGAAAGCTAACCTTTGTGGTGTTTCTAAATTTGGCCCCACGACCATCTTACCTAGGTTTTTGTGCAATTACTACGTGGAAGACAAACCTTCCATTCCCATCATGTCCTGCTTACTTAGTCGAATGTGTTTGGAGATCCTCATTTATGATTTTGCTAAGATTGCTTTTAGGAAACCACCTCTTCAAGCGTGCAATCCGTCCATTGCTTTGATTACCAAAGGCTGCCATTTTTGGCTTAAAATCCTAAATGTACGAGTGATTCTTCACCTTTCCATTCTCTCTAACCTTTTATTTTCTCATGGTTTCATGTTATTCTGTGTGTAGAGTGACATTATGGGTGGTGACAGTGTGCGAACTGAGCCAGACAACTATGGTGAATTTTGCAAAGATTCGTTGTTGTGGCACATATGTGTTGCTTAGGTGGTCTTGCTCCACTGATGGAGAGTATGGTGGGACATGACCCTAATATGTCTGTGCAGTTTGTCAAATCTTGGAAAGATCATCGTGTGACTTTGGGTGGTATTTACTTTGATGTGAATGAGGAAGTGATAGTGTAGGCAACATGGCTCTTGTGTACTGGTATGAAGCACCAGAAGCACACTAAAACTTAGGATAATGAAAGTATGGACACATTTTTTGTGGGGAATGAGGAGTCAGTGCACAACCAGTTGGGTTTTGAGTGGGAGGCTCTTCCTCAACCATGGAACCAAGTGTGCCTTGCCTTGATGAAGTATGTGACTCTGGAAGGTAGATTCAAAACCTACTATTTCTGCCATTTCCCTCTTTTGAACCATCTTCGACATAAAATTCTGTTAAGCTTTCCTTTTTTCCTTCTAATGGACTTAGAAAGTTCTATTGAAAAATGTATTGAGGTTGTTGGCCTGAATCCTAATGACCCTCCTCCCCTGCTGCTCCACCAGGGCCTCATTTTGAGGCTCTACCACTTCCATCTTGCTTTATGTCCTCCCAAACCCATTTTTGCAGTCTGTATTGAAGAGATTGAGCCTCCCACTATGACTAATTTATCTTTGGCCGAGTCCAAAGGACCCATCAGGAAAAACCACTTGATCCCTGCTAACATGCATAAGCCCAAACCTGCTGCTAAAAAGCTTAAGGGGTATGTGGGTGCGACCTAGACTAGTGCGGCGGCTAGTCTTTGTGAGCTCAAATCAACCCCTTCCAAGACTGCTAGCAAGCCCACCATGAAAAAGAAAGGAAAAGAGGAAGGAAAGAGTTTGAAGGAGCCTCCGAGCAAAGGTAAAAATGTGGTTGGAAGGGAATCTAAGGGGGATACAGTGGTCATGGAGACTGGTGGTGATACCATCATCTAGCGCTTTGGTAGGCTGGCCAAGAATAGTAAAAAAGTGCAAGTTAAAGACTTGGATATGGAAGAGGAGTGGTCTAACAATAGAGATAGCAGGGACAAAGAGGAGTCTGAGGGTGAGGAGGAGGAGTATGCTAGAGGGCCCAACACCATCCCTAAAATTGGAAAAGTGCAGGAGGATTCGACTTCTCAGTCTTCAAACCCATTGGACGTTGAGCGTGTTGATACTGGAAAGAATGCAATTGGTGGGGAGGAGCTTTGTTTGTTGTAGGAAATAATGGAAAAGTTGGACAAAAAACTATGTGGTTTGACCCGCTTCACTGTTAAGTTGGTCCACTATGTTACTAGCACCCTATCGGCGGTTATGAAAGATGAAATGGAAAAGAAGAATGCTGAAGATCATTAGGAATGGGTTAGAGATGATGTTGTTAATCTCCTGTTAAAGAACTGGGGTGATGCCAGTTAGTTTGTTGTTTGTCCATTGTCTATCTATTTGTTGTTGGTCCGATGTGTTAGTTTTTCTATCTTTAGTTTTTTGATGTTTTTGGTCTTGAACTCTATTGACCCTTGTGGGTCTCTGTGTAAGGGTACAACACCCTGTAAATGCTACTTACCTTATCAAAAACAATTGATTGGAAGAAATTCAAGTTGGGATAGGATTGAATTTATTTTTATAACCTAGGGGTCAAGGCTCCAATGCAATTATCAATGAGGTTCAAGGTTGTAATTTTAGAATTGGCCCAAGACACAAAATAAATGGCTTGATGGTTGGATCTAGATTGTTATAAAATAAGAACTCAAATTATCAAAGGTATAGATTAGACAACCACTCTTAAATAGAAACATATGATCTAAACACTAAACTATTGTATTAAATATAAATAACTAAAATAAATGATAAAAGGTGCTAAAATGCACTTTTCACTTTTACTAAATTATAAGTCCTTAAATAAATTAGACATAGATGCTTGTTAAGTTCAATTAAATAGATCAAAATTATATCTAATTGAACTTTCATTAAATCAATCTTTACTAAAATTTGGAGAGCCTTGTCTATGCAAGATATTCTTTTAGCATTTTATTTTTATTTTTGAGAGGATACGCACATTGAATTGTTTAACAACTTATTAGTATCAGGGGTTTAAATCATAAATGTACCAATATTCACTTTCTTTTAGCTTAGCATTAAGGATTGAGGGTTACCCATTCGCCCAACAAGATTTGATTCTTGATGAATTCATTCAAAATCATTTAACTTCACTGATAAACCAAATAACCTTCTAATAAAACCCAACTACTTCTATATAAAATATTCATTTCTTTAATAATAATTTATAAAGAATAGAGTGAAAATTGCAATCAATTTTCATACTTTATATTAACAATTGCATACTTTTAGTTTATGCATAGACTATTTTTTATTGGAGTGAAAGGGTTTGATGCCATGATGCTTATTGATGTACAAAATTCTAGGTGGGTTTGGTTTGTCTATAATGGTTTAGGTTGGTTGGCAATTTGACATTATTTATTGTTTTAAATATATCTCAAAAGAAGATTGAAGTGCTTTGAGTGGTGTATGTTTTTTATTATTTATTGTTTTATTAATAATAAACTTTTACATTTTCAAGTGATTGTAAGGACACGCAAATATGGAAATAACTTTAATTGGGGTTGTTTTGAAAATTTGGGGTAGGGAGAATAATAAAAGTTCTCTTTAGTGGAAAAAAATATTTGGTTTGTTCTAAGGGAATTTAAGATTATAAGAATAATGGTAGCAACTTTTCTAGCCTATAAAAAAAAAATTCAAAAGGGCCAATATCTTTGTTTAGTTGATTTTTCGTACAAAGAACATTAGAATTTCTTTTTAAAAGTTAGATTATATTTTATTATCATTGATAGAGGGAATGTTTAATTAAAAAAATCTTTTGTAAAAGTAGAGGTTAGTTGTAGTACATAGTGTTCTTCTAGACCCACATTTTTATTGGGTTGTAAATTAAGAGAAAAAGTACCAACCCACATATTAACGAAACCATAGGGTAAAGAGAATATGCTATTCTTTAATTAAAATAATTATATGGGTTTAAATATAAAGAGAATAAAATTGTGCCTTGACTATTATAAAGGTTCTAAATAAATAGATTTGAATAAGGGGACAATAAAAACTAAAAAAATAAAAATATTATTTCTTTAATCATTTTATTTTGTGAGATAGAAACATTTTGCATGGCATAATGTTTTTTATATTTGAGTGTACTTATTTTTATGTTATTTTAAAATTATGAAATATCTAGATTTTTGAAATATATTAAAATAATTAATGATAGTGAACCTTATCAGTATGTTAGTAGGAAATAATTTCTTAGATTCCCTTTAATTGGGATGTTTTTATAAACTCTGTAAATCACGAGCTATAATCGGAGGTTTTCTTCCTAGTTCTTTCTCGCCGATATGTTCCCCTGAACTAGGATATGTATATATATATATATATATAAATATATTATAGTGGTCCTCCACTTTTATCAAAAAATAAATAAAATAATAATTAATGATAGTATATTATCATGTTAAGTATAGAGATATCTAGAAAATTTCTAGATGATAAAAGTTTATATCTTATCAAGGAGTCAGACAAGGGGACCCATTGTCCCCTGTGCTCTTCATCCTTATGGCGGAAGCTCTCAACTGATCAATCCACAAAGCTCACCTTCAAGGTTTATGGAAAGGGGTTGCAATTCCTAACACAAATATTACAACTATCCATTCACTGTTTGCAGATGACACATTGCCGATTAGGAAGGAATCTTTGGCATAAGCAAAGCAAGTTAAATTGTTGTTGGAAAAGTACTCCATGGCATCAGGGCATAAAATTAATGCAACCAAATCAAAGGTATATGTTTTCAATACCAAAGCAACAATAGCAAATAAGTTGACTTCAATTTTAGGTTTTCAAAGAGCAGAGCTTCCCTGTTCATATCTAGGCATACCATTCTTTATGGGTTCCAATTAGTCTTTGTTTTGGAATAAGATTATAGATAGAATAAGAGCGAGAATACTCGCTTGGAAAGCAAGATGGCTTACGTTATCTGGTAGAATTCTGCTTATTAAATCTGTTCTAGCTTCTATTCCAAACTATTTTTTAACAGTTTTGCAAGCTCTAAAAAGTATAATTCATCAAATTGATTAACTTATAAGAGAGTTCTTGTGGAAAGGAAATCTTGATGATAAAAAGAAGCTTCCCTTAGTCTCTTTGGAAAGCATGTGTTATGATAAGTCAAGTGGTGGAGTAGGCCTACATAACTTGTTTGCAAGGAATATGGCTTTAGGAGCTAAATTGGTCTAGAAAATGTATGTTAGGCTGGATCTTAAATGGTGTAAGTTGATGCAGAGTAAATATTTGGACACTAAAAACCCATCTAGGATATTTACAATATTTAATCCTACAGGAGGATCTATCATGTGGAACTTCATTCTAGCTTGTCGAGATGTTATTAGGCCATTTTTTTCATGGGAAGTCCATAGTGGGGACCGAGTTTTATTTTGGAAAGACTCTTGGAATGGTTTGTCACTGCTTAATTTGAATCAAGATGTGCAATTAGCTGAAAATGTTCTTTCTCCAACTTGGGGAGAGTTTTTAAAGGACTATGTTGCTTCTTTTGACCCATTGATAGGCCTGGTTAAATGGAAGGATTTAACAAACACATCTTTACCAGATTCTCAGAAGCAAGTGTTATCAGATATGTTGAAGAACATAAATGTTTACCTTTCTCATTCCCCGGACAAATTGTTGTGGGAACCATCTAAGAATGGTTTATATACTGTTAAGCAAGGGTCCAAGCCAATTATTGCTTAGGCATCTCAGTTTCAATCTCATAGAGATTTTTCCTGTTGTTGGAATTCAACACAGTTACCAAAGGCGGGTATTTTTGCTTGGTTGGATTTGAAGAAAAGCATTCTTACAAGTGACCGATTGGAGAAATTTGGAATAACAAGAACCTTCAAATGTGTTTTATGTAAAGAGGAAGATGAAACAGTTGATCATTTATTTGTCCTTTTCCCAGTGGCTTATGAGGTATGGACCTTCATCATGGGAAAATTGAATGTGTCTTTCCCATTTCCTAAGTCTCTTTGGGATATTTTTACTAGCTGTTCAATTCTTCATAGGTTTGCATTGTTTGCATGCATTTGGTTAGTTACTCCTACTTTGGTAATCTGGTCAATTTGGCTGGAAAGAAATAGATGCATTTTCAAAAGTCAGGCTATTTCAGTTCAGAGAATCAAAGAGAAATTAGAAAAATCCATTTATGAAGTTTGTAATTCTTATGTCAGAAACTATAAATTAGTTTCTTCACTATATTCCAATTGGGATAATTTTATTCTAAATCACTAGAAATATATTATCTTGTCACTTCATGGGGTTCTACATCCAAATTTTGGTAAGGTGGATAGAAGTAAAGTGAAATGAATTCCACCAAGCCCCACCTTTTGTAAGCTTAATTTTGATGGAGCTTCATGTGGAAATCCTGGTATATCTGGTGTAGGATGTTGTATACAGGATTATAGGGGCTCTCTGTTAGCTTCCAAAGCAATACATTTAAACTCTTGTATGAATAACATGGTAGAAGTTCAAGCATTGTTAGCAGGTGTTTCTTTGGCAAAGGATCTCAAAATCAAAAAGTTGCATGTGGAGGGTGATTCTCTTCTCATAATCAATGCATGTAAAACAAAGAGTATTTGTAATTGGAAAATAAGATATGTTCTTCAAAAAATATGGGATATTTTGGCAACCTTTGAAGACATCTGCCTTTCCCACACATATCATGAAGGTAACAAGTTAGTAGATGGTCTGAAAAAATTGGCCTGTGATCATCAAGAGCCAATAATCATAAAAAATAGTGAAGTTTTGTCAAATTTTCCTCATATTCAAAACATAGTGTTGGCAAATTGTTCCCTTTTGGCTTAACCTAATAATTTGGAATGGTAAAGAATATTTTCCTTCAGTTTACAGTTCCTTCATCTAAGCATATTTCAATTCCATTCAAATTCAAAAGGTGGGTGGAGCTTGCTGAGTAAACATGCCAATTGCAAGAGGTGTTACTTATGTATGAGTCATCTTCCACATTGTTAGATATTATCTGACATGGTAGCTTTTATCTGTGTGTGTAATTCATTGAAGGAAAGGAATGTGTAATGGTACTAATTGAATTAATCATGATATATTGTGTTGGGATCTGCAAAATGAGATACTTGAGACGTCTTATCACATCTGCCGTATCTCCACGACATCCAACTAGGCTACTATGTGTAATGTCTAATGATGTTTAACATTTAATACTCCCAAGTGGGGCTTTAATTAATCACATGGAGGACGAAGTTCAAGTTAGCCATGAATTGCCACGAATTGCATCAGCATGGACACCTGTTTGTCATTCCATGGTTTTCTTAACATGTTGTATTATGCAAGTACCTTATATTCTTTCTAGCGTATGGTCTATTAATTAACTCTGTGCTGGAGGTCGTTTTGCATGAGCCAACATGCTTCAATGGTGTTTTATCAATTTTTTGCACTTTGCTCGCCATGATTAGCACATGCCTATTCATTATGGATTTAAAAGGAGGTGAAAAATGTTTTATTTCATTCATAAAGCCTGAAGGCCTTTGGAGAGTGACGACTTGCAAGCTTTGTGTTTTGAATTTTGGCAAAATGATGTCCCGACCATGGAATTTTAGAGTTAGCTACCTAGTGAAGTTGTGGGAATGTCCTTTTGAGGATAATCTCACACATGAAAATTTGGCGATGATATTTCAAATTGAATGTCCGAGGGTTGAATAATCAGTGCACTCAATTATTGGTTTTGAGCTAACTAGCCCTAGAGCCCGTCACCTAATTTTCCCTTCCCAGGTTCTTTCTGTGTTCTTGTCCAATATTCTGGATCTTTTTCAATCATTAGTTGAGTTGGAAATTATTGTTGCTAGGTTTTTCAAGCCTTAGATACTTGATGCTAATGTGTTATTACAAGCTATTCAAGGTTATAATGTTTTTGCTGGTAATGCATATCTAGGTGGCTTATTTCCTAGAGAATATGTTCAAACTAGGAGGGGATTTGAGGATATATTTGAAGCCATAAGGCTAGCTTTGCAGTTTAGAAATGACAACATTCTTTTGAAAGATTTAAGGAGAAATTCTAAGAGAATGTGTGTCACAATGAGTTTTGATATCAAGGAGAAATACTATGCTATATATTTTCTCTGTGAACATAATCGTCATTCGCCTCAAGTTTTAGGCTCTGTTGATTCAGAGGAAGGTGCTCTAGTGTATGTTCTAGGGAATGAGGATGTTTAGGAGCCACCAGTTGGAAATTCTATTTCAGATGACAATGTTGTTGGCTCTTCAGTTTGAGTTCACTTTGCAGAGAGAAATATTATTGTTTCTTCCGCTGGGTATCAATTGGCAAAGGAAAATGTTGTTGGTTCGTTTGTTGGTTGTGTGGTAAGGGCACATTTTCTCCAAGCTGAAAGTACTGGAAAAGAACCCCAATTTGATCTGGAATTATCTTCCAAAGAAAGGCGTCTACAAGAGATATCAGAGGGTCAAGATGAGAACTCAGTCCATGGGGAAGATTGTATGGAGGAGTAGATATATGACCTTTGGAAGCCATCAGTTTTTTGTCTATAGTGTTTATTTTTTCTATGTTATGATATAGCAGTTATATGAAGTTGTTAAGAAGTTATGTCTAGAGTTTATTATGACACATTGTATCTCTGTTACTTAGTATGATGTTTGGAAGATGGTTAAATGATAGGTTGAAATCAAGGAACTAATTTGGAAAACTGGCCTTTTTTGATATATATGTACTTCTTTTTATAAATATAATATAATATATAGGCCTTATCAATATATATATATATCACTTTGTGTGTATGTTATAGGTGGACAATGTTATTGTCTATTTTGATTTAGTTAACATATGATTATTGATCTCAAACTTGAATCCAACACTTTGACATGCTATATTTTTTAATTCTAAACATGTTTAAACTAATTCTTAGTATAAATATCCTCTTAGATTAGATCACATTTGTGATCTTCTCCTTTGAATTGCATCATAAGTATGATCTAGTCCATTTTTAATTTTTAAATTATTACATTTCAAGGCTGGTAATCTTTAGATATGATCATTAACCATTAGTATTTGTGCCAAAAGTTTTAGATTATATATTTAAGGACATCATCATAAGTCAATTTCAATAATAGATTAATAACATCTCTTCTTATAAGAAATAATGCATATTAGCCTTAATTTGTATCATGCTCAACTTACATTAAACTCAATTGGTATCAAACACAATAACTCAACAATTAACATCTATCATATCTTAGTTTGTATTTATTTCATTTATCAATTTTAGGTAACATTGAACTCATTTTACCATGGGTTGAAGATTGCTCAATCTAAAGGTTTTAGAAAGGTGTGGTTGGAGGGAGATTCATTAAATGTAATTAATAACTTGAAGTTGTCTACTCCTCCCTCTTGGAGTGTTGAATCCATTATATTGGATGCGATTGAAAATTTGAATTCATTTGATGAATTTTATATTTCTCATATCTTCAGGGAGGGTAATGGTCTTGTGAATGTCTTTGCTAACTTTGGTGTTAGCGGCTATAGGTTTTGGGATGTGGATGATCCCCTTCCTATTGAGGCCCTTACTTGTCTTAATAATGATTACCAAAAGTGCTAAGGTGGGTGTCTGATTTATTATGCAGTGTGTTCACATGTCCTTGTTCACATGGAAAATTATCCTTCTGATTGATCTTGATTTGGATCATGCATGGGCCTTTGATTGTTTGAGTATCCTTCGTATGGGGCATCCTTCAAGATTAATAATTATTCTCTACCACCTTGCCATTTTCACACAGATTGTGGGTATTTCCTTGCCATTGTTCTCAAGGCTTCTCCTAATTTTCTGCAAAGTTCTCAATTAGCTCTTGGGTTTTGTTTAGTCTGTAAGCATGGGTGGTGATAAAAACTGAGCTAAGACTTTTTCTTGTAACACCTTGAAATCTAAGTCTCAAGTGTGGAAAAGGTTGGAGCGGAGTGGGATAACCTTGTACATTGAGCAGCTCCATGGTAACGATCCAAAGGCAACAAAGGTGTTTGTCAAGGGTTGGCATAATAGGGTTCTAAAGATTGGCAGAATGAAATTTGAAATTAATGAAGACTTCATTACGAGCATAACAAGTCTTTCTACTCAGGAAAGAAATGTGTATAGAGACAAGAAGGAGTCCAATGCTATGTTGCAGGTCTTCTTTAAAGATGATGAAGAAAAGAAGCTTGGCGCGCTAAAAGTGGTGGCTACTTGTGAAGCTCCATTAAGGCTTTGTGGGGAGATGTTGTTGAAGAACTAGTGAGGTATATAACCTTAGAAGGTCAGTTCTCTGCAATTAATGGTTATCATTCTGTCCTTTCAAATCACTTTAGACACAAGAATAAAGTTTCTTTTCCTTTTTTATCTTTTGGCTTCCTTGGAAAGTGGAATTAAGGATCACAAGAGAAGTCCTAAAATTCATGTGCTACATGTTGGTTTAATTCTCTTATTTACAGATTATGCCAAGTCTTATGTGGTTCCTAAGTAGCCTGAGAGGGCTCCTAAAGGAAAGAAAAAGAAATTGGAGCTAGAATATGAGACTGTGTCGGAGGAGGAACTTGAGAAAACTCCTAAAGGGAAAAAGAAGAAAGTGGATTTGGAGAAGGAATTTGGGTTGAAAGAGGATGAGGATTATGATCTTGAGTCTGAGGCTTCTATTGAAGTCTACTCATAGCCCCCTGTTCCTGGTAAGGGTGACAAAAAAGGTAAACCTACCCCTGATCCTGTGGAGTATGAAACTTGTAGTGAGGAAGGGGTTGGAGACAAACCTAGGAAAATTGGGAGAGGTTCTCCCTCAAACCTCTTGAAAGAAATACAAGCTATTTTTGAGGAAAATACTCCTACGCCCACTGTGTTGGGGTCTAAGAGAAAAAGGGTTTGAAGGATAGAGGTAAAATGAAGTTGGCTAAGCAGACTGGTAGCCCTGCACAGGAGGAGTCTATTGATTCTCCTCCTAATGTTGTTGATGGGAAGGATACAATGACCATACCTGATGAGGGGAAGGAGAAGCAAAATACTAGGAGGACTATTGTGGATGAAATTGTAAGCTCCCTTCGTAAAATTTAGATGTCGGTGGTGGGGGTTAAAGGGAAAGAGGTTATTGATAGCCATAAAACTATTCTCAGGAAGGTGAAGCCGAGGTCTTTGATTTTTTTAATTTTAACCAAGAGGATCTACCTAATGTCTTGGGTCTAGTGAAGGAGAGTACTTTATCCCTATTTATATTTTTCAAATGGGCTTTCCATGAGCTTAATATGACCAATGTTAAGGTTTAGGGGGTTGTGAGTAAAGCTGGGGAAACTTCGAAGTCCTCTAAACAGGCTCAAGTTGACCAACTGTTTGATGCTTTAAAGATTGTTGTAGAGGATATGCTTAAGTTGAAGCAAATTTTTGAACAAAGGATTATGTCCTTGGAAGAATAGATGAAACTGGTTAATGGGTGATCCCACAATAGTGGTTTACACTATAGTGCCCCTCCATTCTCATAGTGGATGTGCAGGAAGTTTGGCTTTGGAACTTGGAGATGAAAGTAAAATAATAGAGATATTTAAAGGTATGTGCTAATAATGTTAAACAATTGATATTGTATATCATGAATTTATAGACTAAGTAAAAATGTTAGGAAATGATTTATTAGATGTGTTTAAGGATATATTTATCATGATGTGTGTGTTTAGACATGACCATTACTACGATGTATGTTATTGACATATTAATGTGATGAAAGTGTTTTGTTACCTTTGAGTTTTCACTTGATTCTAATATATTATCATTGTATTGTCATATTATTATGATTTTGATTATGGTTATTTTTATTATTATAAAATATACTGATTTGTGTTCAAGCTTTGTAGTTGCAAGATGGGGCATGAGCTTCTATTAGTGTTGTGGTGAGTATGATGCATATTGTTATGTTATTGTTATTATGCAAAAATTTACTTGGATAACTGAGTGATACAGTAGTATGTTTGTTAGGATAAGTGGAAAGGGTGGCATCGTACCATTGGACGTATGAGAGACATACGAGAATGAGATATGATTGCTAGAGCCTCTTTCCTAGTGCTTCGGCTATTATGCACATGTGCTCTAATTTGTATGTTTAAGTGAACAGGTACTAGGCTACATCTCTACCTAAATTAGTAGGTCTGAGCGTGCCTCTAATCCCAATGGTGGTTGAGGAGATAACATCTAGGCCCAAATTATAACCTAACCTTGGCCATTGTTCTCAATTAGAGACAATTGATGAAGAATGTGTTAACTTTTTTGAGTTGTCATGAGACAATGTCCGATCTTCTTTACCCTATGTTTGGAGTGTTGCATATATTCGGTTGTTTCTTATGTGATATGTGATTGTTTGATTTTGTTGTCTAATCTTAGTTTTGGATCCCAATCTGTTGGTGTTAAACCTCGTGGTTAGTTGTGTTGTTATGATTGTGATTAGTGTTATTTATCTTTTGATGTGAATGTTGCTCTTTCATGTGAAGTTATTTTATGATTTATATTTTACCTTATTTGTGAATTATTTGAGTGAAGTTAGATATTGAATCTATCATATTTATTATTATGATTTTTATTAATGTGTTTGAGGTGTGATATAATATTGTCCATAAGTAACATTTATTTATGTTATGTTTTATTATGTTATTATTTTGAGAAATAATTATTTAATTATTGTTTATTATTATTATTATTTGGTATTTGATTATTGTTTATTTAGTAATATTTGTTTTACTTTTATTTGGATATAATTTTTGCATTATTAGTCTCTTTATTCATTTTATTAAAATGGTCACTAAATTTATGTTTTATGGAGTCTTTATGTGATTTTAATTATTTAAAATGTTTCCTATGTGATAGTTTTAGGGGTGAGAGGTATTTTTATTTTATAAAATTATATTTTTTGAGTCCAAAACCCACCCTAATTACTCCATTATGAAAAGTGACGAAAATGGAAGTTGAAAGGGGGCTGAGAGGTTGTCTTTTGGGGGGAGAAGTGTTCTTTTTATTCTGGGAGGAGATAAAGAGTTTCCGTGCTGTTGGGTTATTTAATTTTTGGCATGCATGTTGGATTTGGATTGAGATTCTTTTTCAGGAGAGATTTTTCTATGCTTGCAAAGAGAAAGGAGCAATGAAAAATTTGTGGCAATTTGAGGGTTTTGAAAGTTGAAAACTTTGGAGCTCAGCATCAAATTTCTGTCATTCCCAAGCGTTGGATCCAGGTTAGATTTTCAGATCTTGTGTTAAAATTTTCTTTCGTATGCATGAATGATTTGATTGATTTATTTCTTTTAATTTTTAAAAATAAATATTGGATGGTTTTATTTTTGTGTGTGAATAAAATATTTATTCTACAATAAAAATCAATACATATTTGTTATTCTTGTTATTTACCAGTAAAAGGGTCTGATTGCATTGCTCATAAATCTAAATTTACAAACTGGGTTGGTGAGATTTTTAAAAGATTTTTTTATTTCGTTGTCATTTAAATCTTGTCCAAATATCTCAGAAACCCAGATTGTAGTTTTTGAGATATGGTTGAAACACGGGACTGCTGTCAAGTTGCTCCTCTATGACTACAAATATCTTTATTTCTCTCTGTAAACAGTCAATGAAAGATTAAAATTTTAAATTTATAGGGGTTTGAAATAGCTTAAATTAATTTTAATATTTTTTTTAGATAAAATCTGGTTGTTAAATTACTCATTTTGTCATTTGACTGTAATCGAGTATTACCGAAAATAGGGTTTTATGGAATCCGTCTGTTGTTTTGCATTTTATGAAATTATTATTCATTTTTAGTCAATTTCTTTCACGTAGCTAAGTAGTCGACGTCTAAATCTGAAATGGGTATTTTACAGATTTTGATTTTGAGTTCATATGACTATTTTATAGTTGTTTTATTGTTAACAGATTTGACTGTTGTCAAGTGAGAATTAGTTTAGTTTTAAAAATTGTATTTGAGAGTATAACTATATTCTTTGATCTATATTGTGTTGTACCATTTTTATTTAATTGTGTTTATTATTTTCATATTATAAATCCCTTCATATTTATGAGATCTTGCATTGAAGTTTCTATATTTGTAAAGATCAATTATGTCAGGGATGTGCATTATTAGTCTTGATTGTGAATTACTAAACTACAGTGTATTATTATGTTATAATATTGTGAGATTGATGTAATATATTTTATTGTAGTGTTGTGGTTTAATGATAATATTTTTAGTTTTCTATCCATTTGTGTTATGTGTTTGGGTCTATAAAAGTACCTAGAAGCATTTGTGAAGTTATTGTAATTTTTAGTTGATTCTTATTTTGGTAGTTTTTTTGGGATGTTTAGTGTCAGCCACTTGTTATTTCTATTCTATTGTTTGCTTGTTTGTGGGGCCTAGTGTTGTCTCATAGCACGGAGGGAGTGGGCCTCAGGGTTCCACGTGGTAGGGTGGTATTTCCGAACCATCCATTGAGACTTAGGTGGTGCAATTCGTGCGCAACATGGAGAGTCTTTCTTTTTGTTTCATTCTATAGTTGAATTTATGTGCAAGTGATATTTTCATAAAAAAAGTATGTTTAATGTATCTTATACATATATACCTCTTAAATTAATGAAACGTGTTCATAGTAGCATTCTTGTATAGGAAAAGTAAGTGAATTGATACAATCTTGTTTATACACATTTTTACTATTGTTTAGTATGTAATAGAGAGGTTTAATATAGAAATGTTGTATTTATAATGCATGAGTTTAATTAAGTAGTAGATATGATATATCTTTATATACTTATTTTATAATATTGATTAAGAATAGATTTGTATTGGCATAGTGTTAGATGTGGTTGAAGATAATTTCGATATGTTATCATATGTAATTTGATGTATGAGATTAATTTACATTCAAGTGTTAGTAAAATATGGTCATAGTATATCAAATATGTTCTTTAGACTTAATTAGTGTAGGTGTATCTTAGTAGCGACATTAGGGGATCATGGTGGATAGGTGTGCAAATGGGTTATGTTCAATATTATTTTAGGTTATAATGTGATTATAATATTATGTTGATGTAATAATGTCATTCATATTAATTGGTTGAATTGCATTAGTTAGTGTTACTTTAGTTTCTTTAAAAAAAATAATAATAAAAAAAAAAAATTAGCTTGATGTTGATGGTCTTTTGTGTTAATCCACTTAGTCCCTTAGCGGGGCGTTACATACACTTTCTGGGAGATACTGCTTTTTGTTGAAATCATATATTTTTAGAAAATATAATGATTTAAGCCTTAAAAAGTTCCATTTAAAAGATTTCAATTGAAGAGGGTTATATCAAACCACGTTAGATCAAATCCCCTTGGATAGAACCTCACTAGTTTTAAACCATACCTATAACAGAGTCTCCTTTACACCTATCAAAATGCAGATAAAAAATCACTTTTGATTTACCTTTTTGGGGGTCAAATTAATTTATTTACAATTTATTTTTTGTAAGTATGTAGTCCTTATTATAAGCTTCCAAAAAAATATAATTTTAAATAAATTTAATTTGATTATTATATTTATTTTTTATTTCTTGTGAATGTAGGTTTTTCACCGAAAACCAATCTCTCTATTCTTCACATATGGAAAAATAGCAGATTATAAAAAAAAATCTAAAAAATATCTATGCACTAGATATTGATGTCCTTGATTCAAAAATAAAATAAAATTGAATTTCGATACATACAAAAAAAGTTATGTTTTAGTCAGTAAATCATGTGTAAATTATAACTGGTTTGACTTTGAAACTTAATTAAGAAAACAATATTCAATGAAATATTATGAAACCAATTCCATGCACTAGATATTGTAGTTATGAATCTAAATTCAAAAAAAATAGAATTTTATCCTTCATAGAAAAAAAATTACCTGTTAGCTAGTAACACCACTCTTTAAAAATGGTGTTTACTGTTAAAAACTAGTTTTTGAAGAAGATGGAAAAAAAAATGCAATATGATTCCAAAAAAAATGAACAAAATTATTTATAATCCACAAAAAAATGTCACAAATTACTAGTTTGCATCATCTTCAAATTCCTCATGGGTTAGCCGCTATAGGTGCTCGAAAGTGAAGATTTAGTTAAAAAAATTCAGTTCAATGAGCTTCCAAAAAAGTATAATTTTAAATAAATTTAATTTGATTATTATATTTATTTTTTATTTTTTGTGAATGTAGGTTTTTCACCGAAAATCAATCTCTCTATTCTTCACATACGGAAAAATAGTAGATTATAAAAAAAAAATCTAAAAAATATCTATGCACTAGATATTGATGTTCTTGATACAAAAATAAAATAAAATTGAATTTCGATACATACAAAAAAAGTTATGTTTTAGTCAGTAAATCATGTGTAAATTATAATTAGTTTGACTTTAAAACTTAATTAAGAAAAAAATATTCAATGAAATTTTATGAAACCAATTCCATGCACTAGATATTGTAGCTATGAATCTAAATTCGAAAAAAATAGAATTTTATCCTTCATAGAAAAAATTTTACCTATTAGCCAGTAACACCACTCTTTAAAAATGTTGTTCACTATTAAAAACTAATTTTTGAAGGAGATGGAAAAAGAAGTGCAATATGATTCCAAAAAAAATGAAAAAAAATATTTATAATCCACAAAAAAAATGTCACAAATCACTAGTTTGCATCTTCTTCAAATTTCTCACTGTTTAGCTGCTATAGGTGCTCGAAAGTGAAGATTTAGTTAAAAAAATTCAGTTCAATGAGCTTCCAAAAAAGTATAATTTTAAATAAATTTAATTTGATTATTATATTTATTTTTAATTTTTTATGAATGTAGGTTTTTCACTGAAAATCAATCTCTCTATTCTTCACATATGAAAAAATAGCAAATTATAAAAAAAAAAATCTAAAAAATATTTATGCACTAGATATTGATGTCCTTGATCAAAAATAAAATAAAATTGAATTTTGATACATACAAAAAAAGTTATGTTTTAGTTAGTAAATCATGTGTAAATTATAACTAGTTTGACTTTGAAACTTAATTAAGAAAAAAATATTCAATGAAATGTTATGAAACCAATTCCATGCACTAGATATTGTAGTTATGAATCTAAATTAAAAAAAATTAGAATTTTATCCTTCATAGAAAAAAAATTACCTGTTAGCCACTAATACCACTCTTTAAAAATGACGTTTACTGTTAAAACTAGTTTTTGAAGGAGATGGAAAAAGAAGTGCAATATGATTCCAAAAAAATTGAAAAAAATTATTTATAATCCACAAGAAAAATGTTACAAAACACTAGTTTACATCATCTTCAAATTCCTCACGGTTTAGCCGCTATAGGTGCTTGAAAGTGAAGATTTAGTTAAAAAAATTTAGTGCAATGTCTAGTTTGGCCAAAAATTGTAAACCAGTATTATGGGATCACCCTAACATGAAGTTGGAGAAGGTTCTTGAAGTGACTAAATATGTGATGAGTAATGAAGCGAAGGGCCTTAATATTTTTAATGAGAAGGCTAGGAAATGGATGGCAGAAGCTCCTAGTGATAAGGACACTGCTGGGAATAGGTAGTTAATGAAGGAAGCTTCGGTTGATAAGGTTGCTATTGGGAATGTTGTTGGTTTGCATGATGTTTTGATTAAATAGGTTAGTGTTTTGAGGCTTAGTACTAGAACCCACAACAAAACTAAGATGCAAGGGGTCCCTGCCAAAGAGAATTTTGAAGTTATGGATGTGCATTAGAAGATAATTGAAAGTGACATGGAGACTACTAATATTCTAAAGAATCTATAGTTTTTTGTTCGTTGTCCTTTTTGGTAGCTGTTGCACTGATATTTTGCTATGTGTTGGCTGTTTGTTGATCTGCTTGGTTATATTTTGAAACAAATTCCTTTTTTGTAAAGGGTTTCGGGGCCCCTTTAAAACTTGCTTTACCTCTAATAAAAAACATTGAACTCATTTGGGAACAAATTTAGGTTACATCAAACATCAACTATTTGACATACATTGTCCCCTTATTTATTTTCTATTTTTTCTAATTCAATCTAGGTGCCTCACTATTATCAAGGAAATTTTATACTTCCCTCTATACATAGAATGATCCCAATAATTCTCTTTAGTGCCACACTTTCTCAAATGTAAATATATATGAGCAACAATTTTCTAGAAGCACCAAAGGAAAGTTTCTACAAAGGACTAACTAATACAATGCAAAGGTGCCTAAGCAACAAATTCTAGACATGATCTAATCTTAATTAGGTCTCAATGTTCTCAAATTTCAATAATATTAGGTCTTTAATCCCAAATCTAATATTAGTTTCCAATTTACAAGTTTATGTTGTAGCATCATAACAATTAAATTCAACATTAATCCACTTTCTAGGTAAACCCTAGTCATTTTCACTCTAATTTATAATTCCTATTTATCTATATTAGTGTCTTAGATCTCAATTACTATTAGTTTACAATTTAATTTATTGATAACCTATCATCTATCTAGATTTTTTAAATTAATCATAGGGTGTTTTCATTTCCATACATACTATTGAAATCGCAACTTACATGCCTATCCTTTAAGGTAGATTTTCTAATTATTTTGAGTTTTAGATTTGATTTCTCTAACTTTTACCTTCTTTTCATCATATCTAATTTCTTTATATATATATATATATCATATTATTTAGATTTAAACTATAAAACTTAAATAATATATATAGATCTCCCATTTTATGATTAAATTTTTTTTTTTCAAAGATTCCATGAATAACTTATCTTTTTCATCTGTTTATGCATGTCTAAAATATTTCAATGTTTTACAATACTTTATTATATATAACCCTTCATTCCTTGGTGAAATCATGTACTATCACAAAACTAGTGGTGCATGTCATATGCCGCATTATTTAATTCCATACATGAATTAATATTCTTATGGAACTTTCCATTGATTTTATTTCCCTTTTGGATTTATTCACTTCACCTACGAATGAGAATAATGTTGATTCTAATCTTTCTAAGGCTAATGTTAATTATTTTCATGAGTTTAATATTGATCATACTACTTCTATGACTAGTGATAATAGTTTTATTGTGAGTAGCTTCCCCTCTTATCATGATTTACCTAATGGGGAAGAACCAAATGATTACATTGGCATATGATTTTTTTCTCAATAATAATTTCATTAGTCTCATAGCTCATCATGGTAATTTCTCCCCACCTTTAGAAACTCTTATGCATTCACCTAGTGATTCATGAATTACTGACGATTTCTCTAATAATAATCCTATTCATGCTTATATTATTGATGTACATTATTTAATTTTTTCTCACATGATGTTTCTAAGATTATAGAGGATGATAAATTTTCACAAGTTACTCATTATAGTGATATAAATGTGATTTTTTTTATGTCTCACGATGGACTCATTCATGCTCATTATAATGCATATATATTTTAGAAATCTAATTATTGATTGGTATAGTAAGAACAAGGGTGCATATTTACATGTTAAATGTTTCTTATTTTTAAATGAATTTTGCATGCATGATGACCCTTTCCTAGTACACGCATTGAGAGAAATTGTTGCACAGATGGTTATCATTGCACCCAAAGATTAACTTGTTAATTACGGATACAACCGCCATAGTTAATATATCCACAAGAAATGGTTAATCCATGTCATGAACCCAAGCATTGCACTGTAAAACACAAGGAGATCGAGGGAACACACCTTACAACAATCCCCCCAATGCAAGCAAGGGGTTCAAACCTGTGACCCGAGCTTTGATACAAATTTTTGCATAGACGATTGTCATTACACCAAAAGATTGACCTATTAATGCTCGATACAACTGCTAGAGTTAATGGATCCACATGAGGTGGTTAAGCCATGTCATGAGCCCAAGCACTACACTACACAACACAAGGAGACCAAGGGTGCACACCTTACAACAAAAATCACAATAGTTTAATGTCTCATAATTGTTATAGTACATTATTTACTCTTTAAAGTAACTTTATTAGATATTTTCTCATCACCCTGGAGTGTTCTCACATAGTAATTTTAATCTCTCAACCTTTAGTGGCTATTAGTTAGGAGGTATTATGATTGCATTTATGATTTATAATAATTTAATAGTTTTGGACACCCATTATGAGTATTACATGGAAAAATATATCATTTTATTATATATCATATTTAGGGGACAATTGTAAACATTATTATCATTCAATCCCTTATACATATCCCACAACCCAACATGAGATTACACGGTGTCATGCTCTAAATCTCACACATTAATATGTCCAATAAAATCATATAATCAAAGAAAATGAAACATATGTTCACATCATACAATTTCCATCACCTAATTCATTGTTATAATAGTCTCATAGATTCATAATTCATAATATCATAATTTCATTTAAACCTCAATAATTTAACCATGACAAAATTACTTGAGTAAAACCAAATAAATTTTAAATCTCATTATATTGCAAGTTCCTCCACCTATAGAGCTAAAAAACCTTTCTTAAAAATAAACGTATAACAACTTACCTACTAGTAAATTAGTGAATACATCTAGAGGTATCCTAAAGTACTTCAATAATAATTATTTTTTGATTATCATAAGGTACATGGAGATTTTATAATTAATTGTATCATATTAGAGTATAAAATTTGGGATCTTATTAACAACAATGTGATTCATATTGAGTATATTAATGAGAAATGAAATAAACTTTTAGAATCTTAACATGATAAACAAGGATGATTCACTTGTTTTTTTAATTTCTTAGTATATTTAATCCATTATAAGGTTTCTCCAAAATAACCCTTAGGGTGAGTCAAGTATTATGGTAGTAAATACAACTTTCCATGATAAAATATAATAAAAATAGGGTCAATTTATGGTAGAGGGTTCATCTCTCCTCCTTTGATATCTATTAGGTTTGAGGGTATTTCATCTTAGATCTAAAAAAAAATTAAATTTAAAACTTAATTAGAAATATAAGCAACATTCAAGGTTAGCCAACTTATCATTAATTCTTCTAGAACTATTTGTTAGATGGATTGAACCTTGTAGACACACTTATAGACTATATCTAACTATGAGTAATTTGTAATGTATTAGACATTAATAATATAATGAGGAGCTTTGCAAATATTAAAATATAGATATGTGAATTCATGATTAGAAAGTGAAAGGTTCAAAGTACAAGAACCTTCAACACCATTATGTGAAAACTAATTTAAATAACTTATTCTTATCTTGATTTTTATTTATAAAACATAGTAGGTGGTTAGAAATAATTTTTATCTATACCTATTCCTATATAGAAAGTCAAATATCAAACAACAAAATAATAAACCATTCATAATCTTGACATATTTTGAGTATTCTAATTAGCTAGGTCCTATCTAGAAAGAATTAGACTATTAGATGAAATTAGAATCAAAAGATAAATAGTCTATTTTTTTAATCATTTTCTTACATTAATCACACCATATGCTAAATAAAATAACACATTAAAATGAAGTCCTAATATAATTTTTTATACAATTCCTTGAGTACAAAATAAAATGATATGGACATGACAAAGAAGTGATGGAGTATGCTCTGGAGCAGGAAGAAAGATTTTCCAATGACAAGGAGGATGAATATTTTGAGTTGAAAGGTTCTAAGAACACCAACAAGAGCTATTCCAAGCACACTATTAGTGTTGTCACTGCCACTGTGGACTTGTCGGGTGAGACTCATAATTTACCTAGTGTGCTACTATGGTTGTGGAGCTCACATAGATTAAAGGGAAGGTTATGGAACTTGAGAAAAAAATGGTTAGCCTCTCCAAGTTTAGTTCCAAAATTATGCACAGGTCAACCACTACTCTATGTATGTTGCAGGATAAGGAGCAAAAGAAGGCTGGTGAAAAGGATGGTAGTCACAAGGAACTTTTCAAGTTCCTCACTAAAGATTGGGGCCAAATATTTAGCTAGGCTTGTGTTTTCTTTTTTGTTTTTGACATTAGGGGATAAGCAGATTTTGAAGGGATCTATAACCCTTTACAACCAAAAGAGCTAGACTGCAAAAAAGGACAGCCTGCAGCCATCAAAAAAATGGCTCCCAAGCCAAGAACATCATGTTTTACATTTAGAGTTAATCTTGTGGGAATGAAGCGTCATTTCTAGAGAAGGCCCAGAAGCTTTTGATTTTTTACTCGTGACTATAATCCAACCTTCATCCACTTGTGTTGCCTTATCCTACTAAGCCAACACATCACAATCCTGGGTTTGATCATTTCCAGCCTTGGGCGAAACATCCTTGACCAGGCCTGTAGACTAGTTCTTATCCAAAGAGTAGGCCGAAAGAGAAATCGAAGCCCCTCCACCATAAAAGGCAAACAGAGACTTAGACTGAGGTTCAACGTGAGAGGAAGAATCATCTCCTCCCAAAGGACAAGCCGAAGGGGTGGCTCCTAATTTCTGAGATTCAGAAGCAACTGCCTCTGAGAAACTCTTTTTTTCTTCAGATTTCTTCTCAACAGTATAATGACGTGGAGTAGCTCCAAACCACCAGTTTTCCTTTTTTATTTTTTTCTCAAAACCACAATGAGCAACAACATGTCCAATCTTAAAGCATCTTCTACAATGGAAAGGTAATCCCTCATAGTCCAGAGATTGAACCCAGTTCCCCTTGGGAGATTCTAACAAAACCTCAGGAGGCAATCCATTTGACACATCAATTTCCACAAGTATTCAGGCAAAGGTGGAATGAAAGATATCAGAAGAAGCATTGTCAACATACAAAAAACCCCCGAGAGCTTCCCCAACCGACTCGAGAAGAGAATCGTTCCAGAGGTGGAGGGGAAGATTAGGCAAGCGAACCTAGATTGGGATTTTACTAAACGTTTCAAATGCTGGATTAAAATTTGAATGCCAGGGTTTTTTGTTAGTCATTGGTGTCTCCTCATTATTTGCGATTTATGACTTTTTGTATTTTTTTGTTAAAGTGTTGTTGTTGTGTTGTCTATGGCCTGTGGAGTTAGTTTTCAGCCTTCAGGCTCTTTGTTATCTAGGCCAACAACCTTTCTTTTGCTACTTTTAATATATAAAAAAATGTGTATATGGAAACAAACATTTTCTAAAGTAGTTGATAAAATAAAGGAGAAAATTTGAACATTAAAGTAAAAATGTCTTAAACCAAATTCCAAAAAAGCAAGGCATGAATAACTCACAAAATTATACTTGACATGTGAACTTATAGTGCTTTTATTTCTCAAATGTGTTTACTACACTTTTCAAATATTTTCCAAGCCCATGTAAAATATATTCACTTTATGTATAAATAGAAGAGAAATAATGCTCATCTCACTTTGATGATTGACACTTGTCAACTCTTGTTGCAATCTACATGTAGTTACATTTATAACTATTCCATCTTTTAAGAAACTTAAAATGTTGGGAACCTTTCTAATAAGTCACATACCTTAGAAGATAGGAGAAATATGTTTTAAGATAGATAACCTGAAATGATCAACTTCTCTTGTGATATAAATGACAACATATATGAAATAAGGAAATTACCACTTTTCTATTTTGAAACCCATGTGATCAATTTAATAGGTCCCCTTATCCCAACTATAGTATCAACCTCCCTCCCAAAAAATTCCTTCATTTATAAGTGCCCCATTCTTTGTAAATTTGTAATGAATAAATATGTGTGGAAATATCTTACTACACTAATCTTGAATGCATTGATGTATAAATGACTTAAAATCTGATCCAAAAAAAACAAGTAGAGGATATATTCATAAAATGATAAACAATAAAACCATAACACAATGATTTATGTGGGGATTTTTTTTAGGATAAAGTTCACACTCCAAAACTTGTGTGCAGTGTATTACCAAGTCTAAAAGATAATACAACACACTTAAAATTCAAGTATTTATAGGAGTATTTATCCAACAATTAAACTTGGAATAATTTTGGCAACATTCTAACAACAACTATGTACCTAAAATTCTCATATCAAATCTATTTCCTTTAGCACCAATTTATACAAGATTCAAATACATGAGACAACCAACTAAAACCAAAAACCATGAGCTAAAAAAGTCTCAAATGTGGCATCTAAATTGGGTGGAAACTCTAGAGCCCAAATCATGAAAAGAAAATCTATCATAAAATAGTTAGGTTTTAGTTATTGAGATTTTTGGTTTTAGTTGGTTGTTTCATGTAAATAATCTCAATAAATACCTCTATTCTTGGCCCTTATGCATCATAAGAATATGCCATAGGTTTCCATGTGATCTCACCAAAGTACAAATCCTAAATTTTCTAAATATATCTAAATTAAATATACCTTAAAAAATCTTACTAAGTATTGGAACCAGGAAAATGATTGCACCTCAAAGTCCCACACCTATTTTCATGTGATACTAGTTAAAATAATGATAAATTATGATAATTTCCAATTAGTTATGAAAAATGATAAATAATAAATAAATAATTCTAGGAACTTGAAAAGGTTGAGATACCTTAATTCCCAACATTCTCCCACTTGTTTAATACCTATTAAGAGTCAAAATGGAAACACTCTCATTTGAATCTAATTGATAGGGTTTGAGAGGCCCATAGACTTGAAACACCATCTAAGATTATCTATGTTTATGAGATTATTAATGCATCTAAAACTTTCATCAAAGTATCTACCTTTTGTAGCTTCACCCTACAATCCTTGATCATAGCTTTCAAAAAATGATATTGAAAATTTATATTCTTAGTTTTGACATGAAATTTTATGTTCTTCACTATAAAAATCACACTTTGGCTATCATAATAAACTATAACTACTCCCTATCCAAGATTTGAACATAATCTCTTAATCCAAATGAATTATTTGTAGGCATGAGTTGTTACCATATACTCTACCTTTGTAGTGAACAAAGTGATCATATCCTATTTCTCACTCATCTAACTTATATCACCTTCAAATAAAGTAAAAATAAAAGCATTATTGGATCTTCTACTATCGATATCATCTACCCAATCTGAATCTGCATAACCACAAATATTAAGGAAATTCCTATCTATTGTATTATAAAAACATAAGGAATAGTTTGAGGTACTCCACAAATGTTTGAAGACTCTTGAAACTAAATTCTAATGAACTCTTCTAATATTAGACATATATTTGCTAAGAATTCCCACTATATGGGTAATTTTTTTTGATATATAAGTTATAATATTATTAATAAAAAAAGAGAGGATTACATCTTAGAGAATCCAATCCAAAAAAATCATTGCGTTACATTACATTCCTAAGAAGTGCTTTATTTTCTTTCAGCAAGAGAACACACCATTTTGCACAACCACCAAACCCTAACCAACCGTAGCAAAATCAGACACCCCTTGGAACCCCATTACAAACCAAAATTGGTTGGGATGAGAGTGATAAACATTGTGCTTAGAAGAGACAAAAATCACAAGTGGAGGGAGCTGGAACCATATAACAAAAAAAAACATCAAAGATCCAGCCATGCCAAAAAAGACCCAAAACCCATTGAGATGTGAGGCTAAATGAGGATGCCCAAACTCATACCTTAGGTACTCCATGAAATCTCTGACGCGTGCTCATAGTCACCAACATGTTTATAATGCAAGATGTGCTTAAGTAAGTTCACTTCATAAACGATTCTACCTCTATGGTGGCATAAATCCTCCCCCTTTATGGGTAATTTTTATTCTAGTACAAACCATAACATATATTAAGCTTCTAACTACACTGTAGTAAGGTATTGTGCTCATATCTTCCATTTCCAAAGGGTATGTAGGATTTTGTGTAATAGATTACTTCATTTCCATTGTTATAGGAACGCAAAATGGTTTTTAATCATGCAAGGTAAACCTCTATAAAACTAAATTGACATACTTATCATGGTCACACCATAACTTTTTGTTCTCCCTATATATTTTGATATCCATCCCAATAATGTGTTTAGCCATACCAATATATTTTTATTTCAAATTGTGATGAGATATGATATTTTACTTTTTAAATGAAACCTTTACCTTTGCCAATAAACAACATATCATTATATTATAACCCAATAACCTAGAAACAATCACCATTATCTTTAAAATAAACATAATAATTAGATTTATAATGAAAATACCAAATACAAAACTTATGTATCAATATTCTTGTACCACATCTTGGTACTTGGTTTTATTCCATATAAGGGTTTCTTCAATTTACAATCCAAATTAATTTTACCTTTAACCATATAGTTCCTCAGATATGTCATATAAATATCCTCCTCTAAATCACCATGAAGGAATACGTTTTTCTCACCCACTTGATCAACCTCTAAGTCAAGTTATGGTAGTAGATAATAATAATATATTAGATGCCATTTTGGTAATAGGAAAAAAATCTCAGCATAATCTACCCATCCACTTAGGAGTGACCTTTTACAACCAACTACACTTTATAATTCTCAATAGTTCCATATAAACCAATGCTATTTTTAAATTCCTATTTAAAACCAACATACATTTACATCCTTTAGGAAATGGTACTAGGTACCACATATCATTATTTTTAAGTGCCACTATTTCTTCATTCATGGCTATCTTCTAGGGATTTCCACCTTTCATACCTAATACCTCTTATATAGATATTAGTTCATCAATTTTATTATTCCAAGCTTAAATACATCTCCAATAATCAAGTGAATGCATTTCAGGTGGTTATCTATACCTTGTAAATCTTCAAACAAGCTAAGGTGGAGGTTATTCCTTCTCTTCTAAAGACAAAGCTTGATAATCTCTCCTCAACTACTTGTTAAGCTAAGAGTCTCAATTTAAATTTATCAAGAATGGAAGTAAGTTGAATCACATTTTTATTAGGCTACAAGACAATAGAAAAAGTATTAGTTTCTCTAAAAATCACACTTCTACTTTATATTACCTTTTGTGCAATAGTATCTTGAATCTAGTATCCTTTCATACCATAAATATAATTGATGAAGATCCATATAAAAATATTATTCTCCAAATTTCTTCACTTCTCCCTTGGCACATGTGCATATGCCCCACAACTAAATACTCTAATATGTAGACCTCAATAAATTCCATGAATTGACTGTATTATTCTATCAACAAGAATTGATGTTAATTTATTTTTAATTGGGTAACAAGTAGTGGTTATAGCCTCAACCCAAAACCTTTGTTCCAAGTCAACTCCACCTAGAAAATTGGTGTAGGGGAACCATAGGCTTTCATGCCTCAAGGTGGTCAAAGTGGTAATTTTGTTTTATTTTGAGTTTTCTTAATGTAATAAGGTCTTCTTAGACCATTTTATGTTTGTAGGTGTCTTGGTAGGGTCCTTGGATTGTGGAAATGAGATATCTTTAAGGGTCCTAGGAGTTAAGGTGTTAAGAAATTGTAAATGTTACAAAAAGCTACAAATGTTGTCAAAGCAACTTTTACATTTTTTGTCTTTAGCGGGTAAAAAGATGCTATGTTAAGTTTCTAATTTTAAAGTTGGTTGTGAAATGTTGGGATATGAAGGGACATGTCTTTTAAAGCCTTGTGACATTGAACCAAAGTTTTTGTTGAAGTTTCTTTAAAGAATAATCAATAGAAATCTCTGTTTTTTGCATTTGCAATGTTTTCTTCTCTGAACTAGTGAACAGTATGAATGTGTATGACCTTCCCATGGCCTAAAAAATATTTGAACATATAGACCAGTGAATCTCTTAAATTATCCTTTTTTTAGCACCTGATTTCATTGTCTTTGAAGCAAATTAGAGCAATTTTTACTCTAAACCACCTAAAACCCTAGTTAGGGTGGGCTTTGAGTGAATAAAATAATGTTCTCTCCATTCCACTTGTGAAAATACCTCAAACTTGGCGTAATGGCTTGGAGTAGGATATATTTTGTTTCCCCAAAGTTGTAGGAGCAGGAAAGATGGTTGGCACATGCTAGGTTGAATTGAAGGTCTGATATTTCCATGTATTAGACCAAGAAGCCCTGAAAGGAGTAGAAAATTGTGCTAGGAGAGTTGGGGAATGCATTGTTGGAAAGTGGAACATTCCATTGGATGTGTGAGGACCCTATAAGAGCTAGGAAGTGATTGGAAGATCTTTGGATGCCTTTTTGTGATCAAGCCCTAGTGCACTCAATCCTAAATTAGCCCTTTTAGGCTTAATTGGAAGAAGGATAGTCAAAATTTGAGCCCTGTGTTCTTAAAAAAGCCTACCCCATTTCTTAGTATGTTAAATAATGGTCAACTGGGTACTCAAATCTGCCTTAATTTTTTGAATCTAGAATATTATCCACAAGTTATGGTAGAAAAGGATAGTTTGGAGGGCTACTAGGTCTAGGGGTAGTCTATTAAAGAAATCCTTGAAGATTGAAGTTCCCAATTTCTTGTGATGTTTTATTACATTATAATTGTTATTTCCATGCTATGTAGGGTCCTTGTAGTGTTGGAATTTTTTTTTGGAGTGTTGATGACTCATATGGGGTTGAGGCCTAGTATGCACCTAAGGGTGACCATGATCATGAAAACTACAAGCTTTTCTTTGAGATGTTGAAACCATTGAATCCTTCCCTACATCTACATCAAATTGGTATCAGAGTGTAGGTTTGATCTAAAGAGGGAAAAGGTTGAAGAGAAGAAGAAACAAAATGCCTCCAAAAGGGAATCCGCTAGCTAGAGAGTTAAATGAAATAAAAAAGCATACAAAAGAGATGAGACAAATGAAGGAGATTCAAGAAGCCCTTCAAGCTAGATTTGCAGCTGTTGAAACCAGTCAGAAGAGAGGAATGGTCATAGGAGATTTGAGTGACCAAGAAAAAGAAGAAGGGAAAGATAAAAGTTCCCAAGAAGGGTCCGACGAAGAAATGGATCTTGATGAGTTGAATATGGCAAGGCTTTCAAAGGTAGTGAAGGGAGAAGGTCCTAAGATCAAGATGGATTTACCCATGTATGGAGGAAAATTGGATAGTGAAGAACTCCTAGATTGGATAGGAGCATTGGATATCTACTTTGAATATGAAGATGTGCTAGAAGAGCAAAGGGTGAAGTTGGCCAAGACAAAGTTGAAGGGACATGCCTTGCTTTGGTGGGATTATGTACAGGATGAAAGGAGAAAGAAGGGAAAGTCTAAAATCACCTCTTGGGATAGGATGGTGGCTAAACTCAAGGGAAAATTCCTACCAAGTGACTATAACATTCAGTTGTTCAAAAGGCTTCAAAATCTCAAGAAAAAAAAGATGGATGTGAGTGCCTATACTGAGGAGTTCTACAAATTAAGCATAAGGGAATGCCATGTAGAAGATGATGAGGAAAAAGTGGAAAGATACCTCAATGGGTTGAGATACAACCTTTAAGATGAATTAAGCCTCACCAATCTAAGAATGGTGGAAGAGTGTTACCAATTGGCCATCAAGGTTGAAGATAAGTTGAGAAGAAGGAAAGAAAAGCAAAGCAGCGGTAGAGGAAGGAATTCTAGAGGAAGAGGAACACTTGCTAATTTAGGATAGTCATATGAGAGTCCAAGAGAGACAAGTAGAGTTCAAGAACAAGTTGCAGATTCAAGAGGTGGATTTAGAGGAAGTAGATCAAATTCTAGGGGCAGATTTCGAAGCCAAAGAGGATGTTCAAGTGGATTTATAGGGAAATGTTATAATTGCAATAAATTTGCAGGACATCAAGCATGGCAATGCACTGAAAAATCAATCCAGTACTTTATTTGGAGGAGAAAGAAGAAATCAGTTTGCAAAAGCAGAGGATAATGAAAGTGTGAACTCTCCATCAAACAATGTTGATCTAGAAGTTAGTGAGTCTCTCATGGTGAGAAGAACTCTAATCAAAGTAACTATGGAGAAAGAGCCACCATAGAGGAAGTCTCTTTTCAGAACTACATATAAGTGCCTAGGTAAATGTTACAAAATTGTAATTGATTCAGGTAGCACTGATAATTTGGTTTTAGTTGAGATGGTTGAAAAAATTAAGTTGAAAAGAATCCCTCATACCACTCCATATACAGTATTTTGGCTTAACAAAGGGTAACAAGTAGTTATAAATGAACAAATTTGGGTTGATTTTCATATAGAGGGATACAAAGATAAGGTTTTGTGTGATATAATACCAATGGATGTGTTTCATTTTCTTTTGGGGAGGCCTTGGAAGTATGATAGGAGTGCCAAATATGATGACAAAAAAAACACATATGTTATAGAAAATGATGGAGTTTCCTACACCCTTACACCATTGAAAGATGAAAGCCAAAAACCACAAGTGGAGTCTCGAGTGATGTCAATGGGTTCAAAGGAGTTTTTCAAGCCAATGAAAGAGGAAGAGGTAGATAATACAATGGTGAGTAATCCTAGGACTATTCTAACATCAACAAGGATTGAAGAGTTTCCTTGGGAAGTTCAAGATGCATTGAAGGATCATGTAGATATAGTGGTGAATGAACTTTCTGACTTTTTGCTTCCAAGGAGAGATGTTAATCACTATATGACTTTTGTATTGGGGGCTGGTCTATCATACATAGCAGCCTATGACAAAAAAAATGAATAATGTGATGTGTCTAAAGAAAGGGATGGTGTCGACAAAAATGATCCACTTGAAAGGAATTTGGATGCTAAAGGCAAGAGGATTGTTGGGAAAGAGATTGTAGAGTTGAGCAAGCAATTCTTGAGGGGAAAAGGAAGTCTAGAGCAACATAATGATCAAACTGAGTTGTAGATGGAAGGGGGAAAGTTAGACAAGCATCCACTACAAGTGGAGCAGAAAAAGAGAATTGTAGATGTCAGTGACTATAATGCTAAAGTTACCAAGGTTAGTTATGATTTACTTCTTTTAGAAGAGGGCAATAACACTGATCAAGAATCCATACTTGCTGACATGATGGTTAGAGACAAAGAGAGAAGACAAAGCGCTTTTGATGAGATTGAAAACTTGAGAGACAAGAAACCTAAGGTGAAAATTAAAAAATCCATTGAAGGGGAACAAGGTACTATTGGCATACATGACATCCATTAAGGAAAAATGGATCAATTACAAGGTAGAGGTGCAGATGAGGGACAAACTTATATTGACAAGTTCAACTACCTTTTCCAAGTGTTCAAGAAACCTATAATGAAGATGAAGTAATCATGGAACTATTCCAAAGAAGAAAATGTGCAGAGACTTAAAGACATTAGGCAAGAGATTTCAAGCATGTTTCTCATGTTGCTACCCTCCATTGAAGTGGAACTTGAATCTTTTCTTCTCCGGGAGTATGATGCAGGGGCACCATAGGCTTTCATGCCTCAAGGTGGTAAAAGTGGAAATTTTGTTTTATTTTGAGTTGTCTTCATGTAATAAGGTCTTCTTAGACAATTTTATGTTTGTAGGTGTCTTGTTAGGGTCTTAGGAGTTAAGGTGTTAATAAATTGTAAATGTTGCAAAAAGCTGCAAATGTTGTCAAATCAACTTTTGCATTTTTGTCATTGGCAGGTAAAAAGATGTTGTGTTAAGTTTCTAATTTGAAAGTTGGTTGTGAACCATTGGGAGATGAAGGGAAATGTATTTTAAAGCCTTGTGACATCGACCTAAAGTTGTTGTTGAAGTTTCTTTGAAGAATAATCAATAGAAATCTCTGTTTTCTACACTTGCAACATTTTCTTTACTAAACTGGTGAGCAGTATAGATGTGTATGGCCTTCGCATGGCTTGAAACTTGTTTGAACCTGTAGAGCAGTGAATCTCCTAAATTCTCCTTTTTTGTAGCACCTGATTTCATTGTGTTTGAAGCAAATTAGAGCAATTTTACTGTAAACCGCCTGAAACCCTAGTTAGGGTGGGCTTTGAGTGAATAAAATACTTTTCTCTCCATTCCATTGGTGAAAAGTCCTCAAACTTGGTGGAATGGCTTGGAGCAGGGGAGATTTTGTTTCCCCAAAGTTTCAAGAGCAGGAAAGATGGTTGGCACGTGCTAGATTGAATTGAAGGTTTGATATCTCAATGTACTAGACCAAGAAGCCATGAAAGGAGTAGCAAATTGTGCTAGGAGAGTTGGTGAATGCATTGTTGGCAAGTGGAACATGAAATTGGATGTGAGGACCCAATCAAAGCCAAGAATTGGTTGGAATATCTTTGGAACCTTTTTGTGATCAAGCCCTAGTGCACTCAATCCTAAATTATCCCTTTTAGGCATAATTACCGAAGGACAATCAAAATTTGAGCCCTGTATTCCAAAACAACCCTACCCCAATTCTTATTATGTTAAAGAATGGCCAAATGGGTACTCAAATATTTCTTCATGTTTTGAATCTAGAATTTTCTCCATAGGTTATGGTAGGAAATGCTATTTTGGAGGGTTACTAGGTCTAGGGGCAGTCTAGTAAAGAAAGCCTTGAAGTTTGAAGTTCCCAATTTCTTGTGAAGTTTTATTACATTGTACTTGTTATTTCCATCCTATGTAGGGCCCTCCTAGTGTTGGACAAAGTGTTTGGAATGTTGATGACTCATATGGGGTTGGGGCCTAGTATGCACCTAAGGGTGACCATGATCATGAAAACTACAAGCTTTGCTTTGAGATGTTGAAACCATTGAATCCTTCCCTACCTTTGCATCAAAAACTTGTAGCATTTTCCATCAATGTTTTTTTTATTCTTTTTATAACTCCATTATACGATGGAGAATATTTTATTTATTTATTTAATCTCTTAATATAATAATATTTATAGAATATGTTAGAACTAGTAGAGCATAATTTATCACCATTTTCAGTCCTTAAACTTTCTATTTTATTTTGGGTTTAAAACTCAACCATTTCTTTTAATTCTTTAAAATTACTGAAAAAATTAGATTTTCTCTTTAAAAAATAAACACATGTCCTTTTTACTATAGTGATGAAAGAGGGATTCTCAAGAAACCCTCTTCTCTGAAATTACATTCAAACAACCACAACAATGCAAGAAAATCTACAACAAGATTTCATGAATTCATTTGAAATTTGCAACACAAAGTCTACACAATATGGGAATCTAATTACAATATTCTTTTTCAGTAAAAAAATGATTGAAGGGAAGTAACATATTCCCTTTACATAATCTAAAAAAAATTCAAAAACAAGCTACAACAACAATAACAATCTATGTGCTTCATGAGCACCTCCAAATCTACTCTTTCCTCATGCAAACAATCACCTATAACCTTCAATCTTTAATTTCTTCAAAACCCCCTTGGAGAATACCATGCCAAACTTTCCCTTTCTCCAAACTTGCAACAACAAATGAATGCCAAAACATGCAACAAAACACCTCTCCCAAAAATCCAAAAATCAAAATTTCCCTCCCATTGGAAAACCTATGCCCACCTCTCTTGGAATGAATGTTTTCAATCATAGAAAAATCAATTAATGATTTTTCGTGCACTTTTGTAACTGCCACAAACCTAACACCTAAGTTTTCTTTTTCTATTTTTTCCACAAATGCAACTACACCTCCACTATCTCCACTTGCTAACTTGCATAACAAGAATGATTTTTATTTAATTAAATATAATTATGCTCAAATTATTCAAATTAGCCTCTTAACATGAAATGAAAATACAAATTTAAAATTTGAATTTTTTTCGTCGACGTTGATTGCACTTCCACCAACAATGCTCTTGCATCAAACACCCTAGGTAGAAAGAAATGTTTCATGAGTTACAATTAGAAAAATTTGTAGAACCTGTGTCTATCTTGAATTCACCTCATTTCCTTGTCCACTGGAATTTTTATGTGCACCACTTTAAACTTACAACATTACCATGTTTCATCCTTCTTCTTCTACTCGTCATGTAATTCAAAGCATAAAATTCATTTTCCAAACAATATACTTCATGAAAACCAGAACTAAAATATAATCTTATACCTCCTCCTTCACTAAAAAAAATGTATTTTTGCCTCATTTTTTTCTCTACCTTTTCCATCTCTTTCTACTATGTCCCTTTCATGAAATTCCACTGTTTTAATGCCTTCTGATAGACATGACACTGTTGCAACCTAGTTTCCTTCATCCAAAACAACATTAGTGCTACTATAAAAAGACTCAATTTTCACATTACCTAACAATGAATCATGATCACTAATCAAAAAATTTACTCATCCAGTATTCTCAAACAAGGATTCTTTAGAAAACTCTTCATTAACCTTCACACTCCACTCTTCCAATTCAACTTTATCAAAAGTAATTTTTGATGCAACAAACTTATCTATTCTTTCACTCTCTTTCTCATCAAAGGAAACAATAGAATCATATTTTACCTTACCCTTTGCTTCTACCTTCATTCCACTTGAGATCTCTACTTCAATCTGAGTCAACAAATCACCTTTCTCATCTTCATCATGGTTAGTGTTAGCAAAGCCAACATATTCATGCTTCATACCATCTAAAAGTTTGATTTCATCAACTAAACAAGACCTTGCATTTCTGCAAACCTTACCCATTTATTCTTTCAATGGCTTGAATTTGTGTTCCACTCCATCCTTTGTCAATGTGTATGTGCTGGCATAACCATCGTGCACCACCTTCCTTTCAAATTGTCAAGGCATTCCTAACAAAACATGAAAATGATTCATAGGAATAATATCACATAAATTTCATCTCTATAACCTCCTATATTAATATTTACCAAACTTTGTGTGCTGATCAAAAATTTCCTATCATCTTGTAGCCATGCTATCCTATATGGATGTGGATGCCTTCTTCTCCCGAGCTACAATTTTCTCACTATCTCTTTGGAAACGATATTTTCTATGCTACCTCCATCTATGATGACATTACTACCTATTTTTGGAACTTGAATCTTGTTCTAAAAAATTTTTTTCTTGTAATTGATTTATCATCTTCATTCAAGAGGGTTCTCCTAGCCATTAAAGTTTCACCATCTTCTGCTTCTTTAGAATATGATAATCCTACATCTTCTTTATTTTTATTTTTCACCCTTGCATTATTTTCAGCCCTCCTATTTGTCCTCTTTGTTTCTAGACACTCATAAGATGTATGTCCTTCTTCTCCACATCTAAAACAAGTTATTTTATAATTTCCTCTTCCATATCCTCTACCTGATCTTCCTCTATGGTGCAAGAGCACCTGATGGATTATATGCCTCCATGAGGCAACTTTGGAATTTTGGCTTTAGTTTCATGTTTGAATCATGTAATAAGGTCTAATAGACCATGTTGAACTTGTTTGTGTCAGTTTTGAGGCCTAGGTGGTAATTTTTAAGTCATATGTCTAATATTGCAAAAATTGTCAATCTTGGGAAATATTGTTAAAGTGCAAAATAGGAAAATGAAGAGTTAAGAGGTAGTTGGATAGTTGGGGTCAATTGGTTATGTTTAGAAGGGTTTAAAAACCACTTGTGTATGTTGGGGATGAGGATTGATTGAGAGGATGAAGATGTATTGAAGTTGAGGAGTGAATTCAATAAGAAAATTCTATTTTTTCTTCATAATCCTTTGTTGTACAACATGGTGTAGATGGTACGACCCTAATTATGGCATAAGACCATCTGGAATGAATAGAGTTTTGAATCTTCTACAGTTTGGTTTTGATTTCAGGAAATTTCATCATATATTGTGAAATTTATGGTAATTTTATGGTAGATTGCCTTAAACCCTCCATTAGGGTAGACAGTGGTAAACAAAATTGTGTTTCTCTCACTTTGATCGATGAAAATTTCTAGTTTTTAGTGAGATGGTTAATTTTGGCATATAATTTCATATTCTAAAGTTGCAGACCAAAATTTTAAGGTTAACATGTGAATGGTCGATGCCCTAGGACTATATTTATGTGGAAATAATAGAGTTTAGTGAAGGTTTGAGTATTTTGATTGTGGGGTGGTATTCTTCTTGAGTAATATTGTTTGAAAAGGTTTCTAAAGTGTGTTGTGATACCTTCCTAAATAGGATTTAATGAAACTATATGAATTTGAGTGCATTTGTATACTATCTTGTTAATACAGATTTGTGACAGTCATGTTTTGAACCCAAATGTGATGGTTAATTGTTATAATTTGTTCTAAATGTGTTGATAAAGGATGGGAATCAGTTTATAAAGCATAGGAAGACATATTTGAACATTTTTGTGGCATTGGAAAAGAGAAATGGTCTTGGGAATATGGACTTTCAATGAACCCTCATGATACAAGCATGGAATTGGCATAAACAGGGGTTTAGAGTTTTGATGCATTAATGAGTGTTAATACTAATGAAATTTGTTGATTTTGACATTTTATCACCTGTTGAGAGTGTTTGAATAGAGTTTGAGGGTCTTACTAAAGAATTTCTTGGAGTTGCTTTGTTAATGTGGCTTAATTGGGCCTAGTTGTTGTAGGACAATCTATTTTGGAGGGTGTTGTTACAAAACAACCCTATTTGAAATTTTGATATGTTTAAAGAGGCCCAAATGGTTCCTTGAATCTGTGCTCTATTTTGGGAGATTCAATAAATTTTGAAAGTTGTGACTGGTTTTGTCATTGTGGGATGCTACAAGCAAACAAGCCTTTTATGAGTGGATATTTGGAAAAGTGTGAGTTCAATGTTTGAGGGAAATTTATTTGGTTTAAGTCAGTTAGTTTTATAAAGTTTAAGGTGGTTTTCAGATTCAATAAGAGGTTTTATGCCCTAATCTCAGTTTTGGGTGTTTTGAATCAAGTGCTTTGTGAAGGAATGATGAGTCCAAGTTGTATGAACAAGTAAGAATTGGTTAAGTTTAGTCAAGTTGTGATTGTTTGAAGGTTTTGGAACCCCTACCTCTGCATCAATTGGTATTAGAGCTCAGAAGGTTTGGGAAAGAGAGTTTGAAGTTTGTGTTTGTGAAGATTGAAGAGAGAACCTCGTTGCCAAAAGACTAGGTAGAGGAAAAGAGAAGAGACCTAGGTGAGGAAAAGACAAGAGGAAGCAAGGTTAAAGGGAATTGCTTGAATATATAGAAGAATGGATGTGTTGAAGAGGTATTTATAGGCTGAGGGTTCACAAAAGAGGAAACAAGAAAAGAAAAAAGAGGAAAAAGAGATGAAGAAAGAAAAAGAAAAGACAAAGGAAATGTAGATTGACCAAGAAATACAAGAGCTGAGGAAAGCAATAGAGAGGATGGAAGATTGTGATGCAACAGTTGCAAAGTTGGCACTTGTTAGTCAAGAGGAAGGTTACATGGCCCAACAAGAAAATTTTCCAAAGAAGAAGAAGAAGAGAAGCAAGGTCAACAACAATAAAGGAAGACCAAAAGAAATTTTTGACAGAGGAAGAGGTAAGCAATGAAATGGTGAGTACATCTATGACTATTTTGACATCAAGCATTGAATAAATTCAAAAGGACAAGGTAGACATAGTTGTGGCTGAGTTTTCATTTCATTTTCAATTGTTTGAGTCTAATGAGCAAGATGAACAAGTAGAGAAGGATGTTGGTAAAGTTGGTTTTGATACTCAAGTTGTTAATGAAGAGTTGTAGACTAAGATGCTTTAGTTAGATGTTGTCAAATTATAGGGGTCACCAAGAGAATATGAAAAGCAAAGTAAAGAATGCATGGATGGTAATGGTACTAACCAAGTTTTTTTGGTGAATGAAGTTGTCATTGTTATTATTCAAGTGCAGGTATCTAGAGATGCAAATAGGAAGAAGCTTATGCTATTTGATAGGCCTAAACATCTTAGCAAACAGTTGGGAAGCCTAAGGTGAAGATGAAGAAAATATTGACATGTTTAAGGGAGGATGGAATGTAGGAATTGCAAGAGCTCAGTCAAAGAATTTCAAACATATTTCTCATATTGATATTCCTGATTTAAGAGGACTTGAATTTTCTTTTGGCCGGGAGTTTGGTTCAGGAGCACTTGATGGATTATATGCCTCCATGAGGAAACTTTGGCATTTTGGATTTAGTTTCATGTTTTAATCATGCAATAAGGTCTAATAGACCATGTTGAACTTGTTTGTGTTGATTTTGAGGCCTAGGTGGTATTTTTTAAGTCATATGTCTAATATTGCAAAAATTGTCAATCTTGGGAAATGTTGTTAAAGTGTAAAATAGGAAAATGAAGAGTCAAGAGGTAGTTGTACAGTTGGGGTTGATTAGTTATGTTTAGAAGGGTTTAAAAACCACTTGTGTACGTTGGGGACGAGGATTGATTGAGAGGATAAAGATGCATTGAAGTTGAGGAGTGAATTCAATAAGAAAATTATGTTTTTTCTACATAATCCTTTGTTGTACAGCTTGGTGCAGATGGTACGACCCTAATTATGGCCTAAGACCATTTGAAATGAATGGAGTTTTGAATCTTCTGCATTTTGGTTTTGATTTCAAGAAATTTCATCATATATTGTGAAATTTATGGTAATTTTATGGTAGACTACTTGAAACCCTCCATTAGGGTAGAAAGTGGTAAACAAAATTGTGTTTCTCTCACTTTGACTGATGAAAATTGCAAGTTTTTAGCTAGATGGTTTATTATGGCATATAATTTCATATTCTAAAGTTGTAGACCAAAATTTTAAGGTTAGCATGTGAATGGTCGATGCCCTAGGACTGTAATTATGTGGAAATAATAGAGTTCAGTGAAGGTTTGAGTATTTTGATTGTGGGGTGGTATTCTTCTTGAGTAATATTGTTTGAAAAGGTTTCTAAAGTGTTGTAAACAATGATTTTAGATTACCCAAGGTTTCCTCTAACACTCTTAGGTTTTTCACCTAAAAGGAGAGGAAATTGGGGGCCAAAATGCAAATGTCTACACTCAAGATTAATGTAAATGAGATGCAATGTATCTAATTATGATGTACTAATGCAATAGTCTAAAAAAGAAATGATTTAATGATGCTAAACCTAAGATATGAAAAGTGATGGAAAACACATTATGATATGCAAAAACACCTAAAAATGCAAGTAAATGATGAAATAACTAAACAAAACTGGAGAGGTACACTTGGAATATGAAATCTAATGTGGAGAGGTTTTGGAATCCTTTAGAGTTGATTGGAAATGTTAATTGGGACACTTACACCAAGCTAGGAGACTTAGTCCAATTTCGAGGAAAATCTACCGAAACATGAATCTACCAAATGGGTATCCAAAAATGCAGAAACCACTTTTCAGGCTTGGCAGTGGGACTGATTCACCATAGATGGCTACTCAGTCCACCTGTAGATTTTGGGAATTTTGGGATAGGATCCTATAGATTCTAGTCTACACTTGCTTTCCTGACAGGTATCCGATCTTAATTCTATAGAAAGCGAGTTGAAAAGAGTCTCCAAGCCTCAACTAGGGTTATGTTGACTATAATAGATTGTTGACCACTTTTTGCACCAAACTCTTTGATAAATCTACATACAAATTCTGCAAACACACATGCAAAGAGGGGGAAAAGGGTTAAGGGTTAGAGTATAGGGGTTTTCCTTGGTCAAACCTGACTTTGGTAATCAAACCCTATGAGATGAAATGAAATAGAAAGAGTGATAAATAGATAACATGCAATGTCATAAACTTACCAAACCCTTGATGTAAAAATATGAAGATATGCAATGAAGTGCTCCAATGGATGACTTGATTATGCTTAGAGTGCTTGAATGATTGAAAGATTGAATGCTTAATGAGTTATGAGATTGCAAGAGATTAGGAGATTAGAATAAGAAAAATGAGGAGAAAAACCCTTATTTATACTTGATTTTACAATATTTCCCAAAAATAACACATCATAGGTCGACCTCAAGGGTTAGAGAATAAAATCCCGCTAGAAAATTGAAATAATTTTGATTTTTGTGCCAAATAGTACTAAGTCACCCCTATTGGCGACTTAGTCCCACTTAAGCAAATTAAGTGGGTGTTGGGAATTAAAGGGCATTAAATGTTATCTAACATGAATATCCTAAAAAACACACTTAAAAAAGTTTGGAAAGTGCATTAAGGGGACATTTAAACATGAGGAAGGGTTGAATTAGTGATGGCAAGTCTAGAAATGTGTGAGTGTTCATTACAACTCTTTACAACACTTTAAAATAAGACTTGGTAAGTGATAAAAATGGGTTATTTAAGTGAATTACGATGAATGTTTCCTAGAAAAGTGTGAAAGTGGGTTACAACACTTCACAACACCTTTATAAGACATCCTAAAAGTCTTAATGATTCTCAAGGGTCCAAGACCTAATGTGAATGTGTTGACCAAATTAGAACATTAAATCTAGGCAAAATCAAGCCAAAGTCCACTAGAAGGGCCTAAACATGAGAAAAAGTAAAAGGGTTACTTTTTCCATGTCCATAGTTAGCCCCCACTTTAGTGAGAGGATGAACTTGCTTCAAACTCACACTAAAGTAGTTGATCATGCACATCAAGAGGGATCTGAATGCACCGAATATTGATAAGATGGGATAACAATAATCAAGAGGGATGATCAAGCCCCCAAGATCACGATCCCATGGAAAATAAAACATGAACGCAAAGGAACACACATGATGATGAGAAAGGATGAAAGAAAGCTTCGATCATTTTTCTAGCCTATTGTGGATCAAATCCAGGCTATTTGTTTGAAACAAGAAATGTGTACTCACTATGGGGCAATGAAATTCATGGCTATCCACCAGGTGAGAAGGCCCAAGTGTACTCACTTTGGGGCCATGAAACTTCTGGTTGTTTGCGGGGTGAGAAATCCACAACATACTCACTCTAGGGCCACAAAACTTCTGGTTTTCCACGAGGTGAGAAATCCGCAACATACTCACTCTAGGGCCATGCAACTTCTGGTTGTCCACGGGGTGAGAAATCTTGAAAGGTGGCTATGGGGAAATTCATGCCTCAGAATGGGCTTCCTGCTCAACCATATCAAAGTTATACCTCCTGATAACTTTAATAAGGCGCCACAAAGACAATGTCGTTTCGTGCTCCATGAGACAAGCAAATCTTTGTAAGCTTATAACTCATGAACAAATGCAATGGTTCCACATGCATGCAAGTTGTGTTATGCAAGGTGGCCATGTAAATGAAAAATGCAAAATGCAAAAGATGTTCAAATGAGTCTTGTTAAGTTCATGCGAGGTCTATAACTTAGGGAACATTGTGCCTAATGTCTCCAAGAGAGGACCAATCAAGAATATAATATTCACAACTTAGGGGATGCATGTGTTGCATTAGGCCACCAAGAGGAATGCAATATGCTAAGATAGATCACACTTATGAAGGACATCAAACCCAATGTCATCCACAAAGTGACAAACACATCATATAAAATAACAAGGCTGCACTAAGAACCAAGAAAATGAAAAATGAATTATGCCAATGTATGCCACCACTTTATGTGAGAAATTACTTTAAAGTAGCAAAGGTAAAATGCAAAAAAAGAAACAAGACATGAGAGCCAACTTTGAAAACCCCTATGCCAAGTCATACGTTTCTAAGTAAGGTTGTGTTATGTAAAGGAAAAGGAACAAAATAAAGAGGGATTTCCCTCAAAAAGGAACACACCAAACACATAAGGGATCTATAGATTTGGGGTTAGTATGTTCGTTACTGCAATGTTTTGATTAAAGAGCGTGAAACTATCATCATTCTCCAAATACATAGAACTGGAAGAATGACACAAAGAGAGCAAAAACAAAAGAAAAATAAGATTCGTTTTGGGTCAACATACAAGAGAAATTGTAGTCTCAATGCTTTGCATCGTCCCCAAAATAGAAACACAAACAAAGGAAAATGAAAAGGAAAAAGAAAAGGTAAAGCTTTTGGGTCAACATGAAGGAGACATTTTAGTCTCAATGCCTTGTGTCATCCCCAAAAGGAAAAAAAAATGAAAGGAGAAAAATAAAGTAAAAGGACCTTTTGGGTCAACATGGAAGAGACTTAGGGCATCTCTATGCTTTGCATAATCTCCAAAAGGAAAAAAAAAACACAAAACAAAAGCGAAAGGCAAAAGCAATGTACGACATATAGAAGAATAGAGGTATAAATAGAAGAATGTCACAAGAGAGGGGGAACATCAAACATCACATTATGGGGGAACACTATATGCACATAGAAAATAAAAATACTAGTAATGAAAGGAAAGTTGACCATCAAGCGAGTCATCTACCTCTCAATCTCAATTGGTATAAACAAAAGGTAAATAACACAACCAAGGGACAAGGAAAAGCGCATTACTAGGACAAGGCTAGCAACTTATTTTCCCCCACTTAGTACAAGGCAAGAATGAGACGAGATAGGTGATGGGAAAGGGTCATGTAATAGTGAGAAGAGAATATTCTACAACTATTACATGATAAAGGGAATTGGTAATGGCTTAAGGATTTATTGGATAGTAATTATCTCCATTAAAGTTATACTTGCTCAAAATTTCTTTAAATTGGCGGCACTCATTACTTCAATGTCTAGAACATGATGATATGCATATTGTAGAACATTAGCATCTTTAGGGTAGATTACTAACCTATTCATAGGTGGTAATAAGATGAGTTCATTATTTAGGAGAATTTACAATTTCCTTTCACATTCAGGTGGGGGATGGAGAGGAAATTTGAGTTTTTTCAAATTTGTAAGGTCGTTTGCATTTACTAGATTCACCATTTTCATAGATTGAAGGAGGAAGAGGAACCATGGGAATCCTATAATCCTTGCGAGTGGTATCATGTAAGGGTTGTTCATGAGGAAGGACATTCAAATGGGGGGGGGGAATCAAATATCACCATGCCATCATCATGAAGTCTCTAATATTCTACAGGAGGCCTACTATCATGAGGAGGATCTTGATAACCTAACCCTATTGTGTTTTCATCAGTTGGTCTTTGTTCTAAAAGTTGGTGAATGTCATGTTCAGTTGTTGTGTCACAAACTTGTTTGCTTAACATTGTAAAACCTTTTCCACAAGTTTCTTCAAGGTTGATTGGTGTGTTGGTAACTTTGTTATCATAAAATGGTTGAGGAATTGCTTGGTTAGAGGAACTAGGTCCACCTGTTAGAGGGAACTGAGGTCCTTCATTTGTTTCAAGAGGTGAGACTGTAGGAAGATCTTGTTGTTTCATGGATGGATAAAAAGATGCATTGGCTTCAAGGTTGTGAAGGAATTCATTTAAGGACTTATTGATGCTATCATCATCTTCTCCAATGATGTCAATAGTACGAGGAGGACATTCATGAGGAGTTGAAGGAGCATGAGGAAGCTCAAGGTCATTAGGATCAATTCCAAAGGCACAATTTGACATGTCTACTAAATATTTTAATGACATCCAAAACTTATTAAAGAAAAAAGCCATGATGAAAGTAAACTAAATATAATAAACAACAAATCTGGAAATTATGATAGAATGCAATAAAAAAAACTGAAATGCAAAAAGTGTACAAAAAATTCCAGAAATTAGAGTGCAAAATGTGCAGAAGGACTAAGTCACCCAATGTGGTGAATTAGTCCCAGTGAGGATTTTTTTGTGATTTTTCAAAAAAATTGAATTCAATTTTATGTCTTTAGGATGAATAGATGCAACTACATTATGAAAATGCATTTTTTGTTGTTGTTTTCAATGTAAAAATGATGCAAAAATGCAAGCTATATGAGATTTTCACTAATGAAACTTTTTAAACCCTAGGATGTAATTTAAACAATGCAACGCCTAATGCAAAGTAAACCTAGGATGTTTTTGGAATCAGAAGTAAATATGTTCAAAATTCAGGTTCACCAAAATGTAAAGAATGATTTTGGATTACCCAAGCTGGTTTCCTCTAACACTCTTAGGTTTGTCACCTAAAAGGAGAGGAAATTGGGGGCCAAAATGAAAATTTCTACACTCAAGATTAATGTAAATGAGATGCAATGTATCTAATTATGATGTACTAATGCAATAATCTAAAAAAAAAATGATTTAATGATGCTAAACCTAAGAAATGCAAAGTGATGGAAAACACATCGTGATATGCAAACACACCTAAACATGCAAGTAAATGATGAAATAACTAAATAGAACTGGAGAGGTGTACCTGAAATATTAAATATGATGTGGAGAGGTTCTAGAATCCCACGGAGTTGACTGGGACACTTATGCCAAGCTGGGCGACTTAGTCCAATTTTAGGGAAAATCTACCGGGACAAGAATCTGCCAAATGGGTATCCAAAAATGTAGAAAACACTTTTCAGGCCTAGTAGTGGGACTAATTCACCACAAATGGCAACTTAGTCCACCTACAGATTTCAAAGATTTTGGGACAGGATCCTATAGATTCTGGTCTGCACTTGCTTTCCTAACAGGTTTCTGATCTTAATTCTATAGAAAAAGGGTTTAAAAGAGTCTCCAAGCCTCAACTAGGGTTATGTTGAATTTGATAGATTGTTGACCACTTTTTGACACCAAACTCTTTGATAAATATGTATTCAAATTCTACAAACACACATGCAAAGAGGGGAAAAAGGGTTAAGGGTTAGAGTATAGGGGTTTGCCTTGGTCAAACCCCACTTTGGTAATCAAACCCTATGAGATGAAATGAAATAGGAAGAGAATGATAAATAAATAACATGCAATGTCATAAACTTACCAAACCCTTGATGTATAAATCTAAAGATATGCAATGAAGTGCTCCAATGGATGACTTGATTATGCTTAGAGTGATTGAATGCTTAATGAGTTATGAGATTGCAAGAGATTAGGAGATTAGAAGATGAAAAATGAGGAGAAAAACCCTTATTTATACTTGATTTTACAATATTTCCCAAAAATAACACATCTCAGGCTGACCTTAAGGGTTAGAGAATAAAATCCCACCAGAAAATTGAAATAATTTTGATTTTTGTGCCGAATAGGACTAAGTCGCCCCTATTGGCAACTTAGTCCCACTTAAGAAAATTAAGTGGGTGTTGGGAATTAAAGGGCATTAAATGTTGTCTAACGAGAATATCCTCAAAAACACACTTAAGAAAGGATGGAAAGTGCATTAAGGGGACATTTAAACATGAGGAAGGGTTGAATTAGTGATGACAAGTCTAGAAAAATGTGAGAGTTTGTTACAACTCTTTACAACATTTTAAAATAAGACTTGGTAAGTGATAAAAAGGGGTTATTTATGTGAATTATGATAAAAGGGTCCTAGAAAAGTGTGAAAGTGGGTTACAAAACTTCACAACACCTTTACAAGACATCCTAGAAGTCTTAATGATTTTCAAGAGTCCAAGACCTAATGTGAATGTGTTGACCACATTACAACATTAAATCTGGGAAAAATCAAGCCAAAGTCCACTAGAAGGGCCTAAACATGAGAAAAAGTAAAAGGGTTACTTTTTCCATGTCCACAAGTGTGTTGTGATCCCTTCCTAAGTAGGGTTTAATGAAACTATATATACTGTCATGTTAATACAGATTTGTGACAGTCATGTTTTGAACCCAAATGTGATGGTTAATTGTTAGAATTTGTTCTAAATGTGTTGATAAAGGATGGGAATCAGTTTATAAAGCATAGGAAGACATATTTGAACATTTTTGTGGCATTGGAAAAGAGAAATGGTCTTGGGAATATGGACTTTCAATAAACCCTCATGATACAAGCATGGAATTGGCATAAACATGGGTTTAGAGTTTTGATACATTAATGAGTGTTAATACTAATGAAATTTGTTGATTTTGACATTTTATCACCTGTTGAGAGTGTTTGAATAGAGTTTGAGGGTCTGACTAAATAATTTCTTGGAGTTGCTTTGTTAATGTGGCTTAATTGGGCCTAGTTGTTGTAGGACAATCTATTTTGGAGGGTGTTGTTACAAAACAACCCTATTTGAAATTTTGATATGTTTAAAGAGGCCCAAATGGTTCCTTGAATCTGTGCTCTATTTTGGGAGATTCAATAAATTTTGAAAGTTGTGACCGGTTTTGTCATTGTGGGATGCTACAAGCAAACAAGCCTTTTATGAGTGGATATTTGGAAAAGTGTGAGTTCAATGTTTGAGGGAAATTTATTTGGTTTAAGTCAGTTAGTTTTCTAAAGTTTAAGGTGGTTTTCAAATTCAATAAGAGGTTTAATTCCCTGATCTCAGTTTTGGGTGTTTTGAATCAAGTGCTTTTGTGAAGGAATGATGAGTCCAAGTATTAACACGCAAGAATTGGTTGAGTTTTTTCAAGTTGTGATTGTTTGAAGGTTTTGGAACCCCTACCTATGCATCACTCTATCTCTTGGATTTTGATCTCTAAGACCATATGAGTTATCATACCTCTGAGTTCTACTACTGCCTTGGTCTTCATTTTTTTTGAATTTTTTTATTTCTATCATCATTCATGTAATATATTCCTCCAGTCCTTCCTCCATTATCCCTTTCTCTTTTTTTACATTCATATCTTTTGTTAATTCTATCCTTAATATTTATGGTGATTTGATAGGCATCTTCCATTGTATAAACTCTCACCAAAGTCATCTCCTCTTGTATGCTTGGTCTCAAACCATTAATATATCTTGCAACCATCTCCATAGTTGCTTCAACATGTCCTATTATAACTAGGATCCTATGAATCTCCTTCATATATTCTTTCATTGTTTTGGTCCCTTATTTTAACCCTTGCATTTTTTGAGAAAATCAAGCTCATAGTCCACCAAAATGAGCTATATTTTCATTTTCTCCACCATTCTATCCCAATTAGTAATTGTATCCTTGCCACTCCTTTCTCTTTCCAATTGAATCTCTCTCCACCAAATTGAAGCACGTCCTTTCAATTTGGTTTTTGCATACCTCACTCTATCAGGATCCTCAACTTCTTCAAACTCAAAGAACTCTTCCATGTCATTGATCCAATCCACTAACTCTTTTAGATTCAAATTCCCACAAAATGTAGGAACACCAAATTTTGATTTTTTCCCCATCATTTATAGCACAATCAACAATGGGTTATTGACAACTACTGCAGCTGCATTTCTTTGTTCATTTGTTTTGCTGGCCTCCTTTGAAGTTTCTTCTTCCTCATCACTTACTGGTTCTCTTCTTTGTGCAAACCCTTTTCTAATTTCTTCTTGTAATGCTTCCACCGACCTTCTCAAGGCTCTAAAATCATCACCATGGATAATATTATCACCTCTTCCTCTACCCCTACCATGTGGGGCTCCTCTAGCATACATTTTCCTACACACCCACAAGCTCAATCCTAGTGTAAACTACCTCTCTTTGGCTATTTTTTCACACACTCAAAATATTCTTTCTTTGATACCACTGATGAAAGAGGGATTCTCAAGAAACCATCTTCTTTTAAATTACACTCAAACAACCACAACAATGCAATAAAATCTGCAACAAGATTCCATCAATTCATTTGAAATTTGCAACACAAAGTCTACACAATATGGAAATTTGGCTACAATATTATTTTCAATCAACAAATGACTAAAAGGCAGCAACAAATTCCCTTTAAATAATCTGAAAATAATGCAAAAACAATCTACAACAACAACAAAAATCTATGTGCTTCATGAACACCTCCAAATCTTCTCTTTCCTCCTACAAACAATCACGTAGAACCTTCAATATTCAAGCATGGAGCCTTCAATATTTAATAGCTCCCTTAATCTTCTCAACCTTTAACAAAAAGTCTTGAAAACCCCCTTAGATAATACCATGCCCAACTCTCTCTTTCTCCAAATTTGCAGGAACAAATGAATGCCCAAACATGCAACAAAACCTCTCCCAAAAATCCAAAAATTAGATCTTCCCTCCCATTGAAAACCTATTCCAACCTCTCTTAGAATGAATGTTTTAAATAATAGAAAAATAAATTAATTATTTCTCATGAACTTTTGTAACTCCCACAAACCTAGCACCCAATTTTGCTTTTTCTGATTTTTCAAAAAATGCAACTAGACCTCCACTATCTCCACTTGCTAACTTGCATAACAACAATGATTTTTATTTAATTAAATATAATTATGTTTAACTTATTCAAATTATCCTCCTAACATGAAATGCAAATTCAAATTTAAAATTTTCATTTTTTTTGGTTGATGTTGATTACACTTCCACCTAGGATGCTCCTGCATCATATAGTCATTAATAAATGAAATATAATAAGTGGAATTTGAAATAAAATAAACATCAACAAGACCAAACAAATCAAAATTAATAAGATCCAAAATACCACAATATTTATGAGAAGTCAAGTAAAAATGAATGTAGTTATATTTTCCATAAATGTAATTCTCAATGAAATCAAACTTAAGGTTATAGTTAGACAACCTTTTAATAATGCTTTTTTTTTCAAGGTCCATAGACCCTTCTCTCCTATATTACCTATTATTTGGTTCTATAGAATAATATTTTACATAAGTAACTTATATTTAGTAAAAATATCACCCTTACGTACCTAGAAACCATGACCATCCACTAAAGATGATATAATCTCTTTACCTAAGGAAGTAGCAACATGCTTGGTTTTCAAAGAAGTAATATTTTATTCAATAGAGCATGATTTAGTAATCACCATAGTACCTCTCACCATTTTAACATATATTTTAGAATATACCACTTGCATATCCACATCTATTAGCTTTCTCATAGATAAAAAATTATGTGCTAATTGTAGGATATGCAAGACACCATAAAAAATATTAACTCTACCATTAGGAAATTTTATCTAAATTTTACAAAAAATAGTAATATCTAAATAAGAATCACCACCCAAGTAAAGCTTACCTTATTCATAATTTTCATACTTACATAAAATAGTGTCTATTTGAGGTCTTTTGAAAAGATGCACATGATTCAATCAATTGTGTATTCATACCTATACAAGTGGATAAATTTGAAATGAAAGAATACATCTTCTTTCTTTTTCTTCATATCTTCCTTCTCTTATTTTCACCCCCTATGAAAGTGAGAAGTTTTACTATAGTTCCAAAAAAATACCCTTGGGTTTTCTGGGAGATTTAGATCTCTCCTTGGACTTGTACCTATATTTTTCATGTTGTTTCTTTTTTTTCCCCTCTTTATTTTGGTCTTTCTCAAAGACTCAAATAAATATTGGAACTTAGAGTGAACTTACTCATCTCTTCAAAATAAAATAACCAACAACATCCTCTACTTTTAGAGTGATAGAACTATTCCCAGTAGCCACGATTGGGCTATCCCACGAATCTAGAAACAAACAAATATAATTTAGACATATTTCCTCCTCACCCATATTTACACACACATTATAATTAATCCACCAATATATTAAATTATTGCAATTGGTTTTTGTGTAAAGGGGAAATCAATGAGCGTAGGAAACCAAACATGAATGAATTAAACTAATCTATTTCAAATGAAAGATTTAGATTCATACCCATTACTCACGAAATAATACTACGAAGAAACAAAATCAAACAATGTAATCAAAGAATATAACATAAATTGAATTCATAAAACATAGTGTTACCATCTCATGTCAAAGTGTATTTGCAATGATGTTGGATCGTTGTATCAATGCAAAATCTCCATTTATGCATTGCAAAAGATTCAATGTTGTGCGATGGTGATCGAAGATGCGTGTAAAAGCTTGTGTGAAATTGATTGTCAATTTGGCATTACTTTGTTGTGCAAAAGATATCGATTCTACAATTGTTTTTGAGGATGAAGAAGAATGTTATATAGATTTTACCTTTTGAAATGAACGATCAAGATTGTGTAGTAGAATATCCTGATCAACGGTTCAAAATTGTTGAGAGGAATTAGATGGGAATAATCTATTTATTTTGATTACGTAATTGGTGTGATTGATGAAAATCAATTTGAGTGTTCAATGAAATTGAGGAAATCAAGTTGATCCTTCAGTGGGATTGAAGAACAGATGAATCAGTCAGCCAATCAGAGTAAGCAATCGAGGGATCGTAATTTTCTCAATCATGAAAGTTGGTGAGGGTAATTAATTAATTGAATTAATTAATTAATCTTTTTGATTTGAACGTGCAATTCATGTTTGAATTTTACAAACAAAGTTGTATTTGTTTTGTTGACCCTTTTGGATGATGTTTGAATAATTTATTCAATTATTCATGTTTAAGGGAAAGTGATTTAATTAAACTATTGAGTGGTAATAATTTAATTGATTTAGGGGAATAAGGTGAATTAGCGACATAATTAAATAATTGATGTTATTTAATTAATCAGGAGGAATAAAGTTAGATCAGGACTTTATTAAATAAATGGAATTTATGTAATTAGTCCAGAGTGATGAAAAAGTGAATTAATTAAATAATGTAATATTATTCAATTAATAGTGGAAATTGGGGTTTTTGATGTAATTGATGTGAAATGTAGTGATATTAGATGATAACGATGTTGATGATGAGAAAATTTCATTTAGGATGTGCAATAAGTGTTAGTCATTTTTACATGTCTACATTTTGCCCCTCTTTAAGACAAAGTATTGGTTGCATTGTCTCAAAGATTTTGATGTTAAGATCAAGATTTAAAAAAATTCATATGCACCACTATGTCCTGATGGTTGGTAGAAATATGGAAGGATGTTGGGCTGCCCCCTCAAGAGGTTGGCTGAAAAAAATCATTTTTTAGGTCAGGCTCGCAATAATGTTTTATTTCAGTTTAGATGCATAGAGGAAGAAAAATTAAGCTTATAGGACCCTTGTTGTGTTGCAAGGTGTCACCCTTGGTCTCCTTGGCATGGGCCAACATGGTGCTTGGGTTCGTGACATGGCTTAACCACCTTCTGTGGATCTTGTATAAATTTGGCAGCTATATCAACATGTTAACATGTTGATCTTTCGGTGCAATGACAACCACCGATGTAACAATTGGTATTAGAGACGAGATCACAAGTTTGAACCCCTCGCTTGCACTAGGGGGATTGTTACAAGGTGTCACCCTTGGTGTCCTCGGCGTGGGTCAACACAGTGTGTTGGAACCTTCAAATTTTGGCAAAAATTGAAGGTTCCATGTCAAATTTTAATACAACACTTAGAAACTCAGTTGAAAAAGAAGCCCAAAAAGCATATTTTGAAAAAGCATAACTTTGAATCTGGTCATTTTCGTGCAATACCATATTGCAAGTGTGTTCATCTAACATATGTGAGCGTGCACACCGTTTTTTAGCTTCATACGATCTAATTTGACAAAGTTTCAAAGTGACAAGTTGAAGGGTTTTTGAGAAAATCTGCTGTCAGATAGTGAAAATTTTGTTAAAAGGGTCAACTTTGAGGGTAAATATTAAGTAAATGGATGAGGATCATAAAAAATAATTGATTCCTTTGATTCTTTACACCAAAGTCTACCTCCATGCCAATTTTTAGGACGTTTGGACATCATTTGGTATTTTTTCAAAATTAAAACCAAACTGATTTTGCACTGGAATTTCTAGAAAATTCTCACAGAAGGAGCAACTTTGAAAATTAGTAGCACATCAAAGAAGTGAACTAGAAGGAAATCCTTTGGCACACATGTTTGTCTATCCAAAATGAAGAAATCTACAAAGTTATAGTTTCTCAAAATTAGATTTGGTATCTCTACAAAATGGCAAGTTGGCATGCTTTTCACAAGTGCAGTTTTAGAAAGAGTTTATTGAGCTACTTTAAAAATCAATATCTTTCAAATCTGATGAATTCAGGTCAAACCCTTCTATAAACACATTCCCCTATCATAACTCAACATACTAGTGAAATTTCATGGCTTTTGGAGATCATCTGATCATTTCTTCAAAGCAATTTCGAAGGCTACTTGACTCATTTTGGTCACTGTGTAGCAAAGCAAAATTCCATCAGAGAGACCAGCCATAGTCTCACTGATATCTGCAAGATTGGTCTATAGTCTCACCGATCTACAAGAGTGGTCTGTAGTCTCACCGATCAGCAAGAGTTGGTTTGAAGTCTCATCGATCGGCAAGAAAAAAGCTATTGAAGTGAGATTTTCAAGTTAGCCCAAGCATATATGTCATGCTAATGGAATTTTATCGGCAATAAATTCACTTTATCTCACCGATAAAGCAAAAAGAAACATATCAGGGAGACATGTGCTATCGGAGTGAGTTTCAAATGTATTTCCAACTTCATATGTTATATCGATTGGAAAGAGCTAGTTTGAAGTCTTACCGATCGACAAGAGTGGTTCAAAGTCTCACCGATCGGAAAGAATGGTATGAAGTCTCACTGATCGACAAGAATGGTATGAAGTCTCATTGATCAACAATAATGGTATGAAGTCTCACCGATCGGAAAGAATGGTATGAAGTCTCACCAATATTTGCAAGAGTGGTTTGAAGTCAGCAATACAAACTTCCTACAACAATTTTCATCAGAGAGACTCTCTGATATCGATGTAAGATAAAATATGTCTCCTCGATGTCATATGTTACCCCAATATAGTGAATGCATATGATCATAACGTGAACAAAAGACTAATAAAGTATGACTATAGTGGAAAACAATATTTCACATTTTCACTGAGGAGGTAAGTGCAATGGGAATTTAAAAGTGGATAATTATTTTACCCGAGAGAGCATAACAGGTAAAATTTATAAAGACATTTTTCACCAAAGGAGATATGAGAGCGGGTAAACATTTTTGGGTGAAAAAGTGAAGATTGCCAGCAAAGGAATTAAAGTTTATTATTTTCACGGGAGACAAAGGTAATGAAGATTAAAATATTTTAATTTGCCGAAGGCAATTAATTAAATTATAATGAGGAGTTGTAGTCGACACATAGCGAAGGATCACAACTATTGAAGATATAATGTATATATGCCAGATGAAATCTAATGGATTAGGGATTATGTTTAGGAAGAATAAGTAGTAGTTAGGTAGTTGGATAGGGTGAACAGTTGCTGAAACAAAATATCATGTTGTACATTGTAAAATATTTTTAAAATTATATAATGGAGAAGAATGCATAAATTCAGTGATCCAATTATGGTGTTAGTTGTTGAATTTATTAAAAATATTATCCGGTTGTCTCCAAGGTTGTCATTTCCTTATTATTTAAATTGATGTATCAAGAATATTTTCAATTTATCAAAGCACATTTGTTGCTCTTGTGTGGTTCAATTAACTAGCTCCTTCAAGGAAGGATTAAACTCTTTTAATTAATCACAATAATCTAGAAAAGGACATTTGGATCAATAAGAACTTGATAATTGTATCCTTGCATGCTTATGCTAGGCATAAACTCATAAAAGTGCGAAACAATTTGAATTGTATCTAGAAATAGGACTCACATATTAGATAAATCTTGACTCCATTAGCCCAATAGAAGTAGGCACTAGTCACACCAATTCCATTTTAGAATTTCATAAAATCTTATTCGAAATATTCACATCTCAAGTTTTAGTAGGAGTAGTTATTAAGCTTTCGTCTATTCCACTTACAATTTCCATTGTGGATAGATTGCTCAAATAGGAAATACATATAGCTTAAGTCTGATTTATTCATATAGGTACACCCACCTAGGCCTGGCAGAGCCTGAAGAGAAGGAGGTTCAATCTTACTGATCAACCTCGTACGTTAGCCAAAAATGTTGTGAGAGCTTGGCAGCCTTTTGTGGTTCAAACCTGTGTTTTTGAGACCTAACAGTTTGGCGACTCTGCTAGGGACAAACATCAAAAAATTCGGTTGCATCCTATCCGTTCATAGATTCAATAAAGATTTCACATTTAGAGTGAGTAGATTCCAGTAGGGAAAATCAAAAATAATTTCAAAAGAATCATTTTCCTACTTTTGAAAAAGTAGGTGGTGACTCTGTTTAAAATTGATAGATAAAGCATAGACATTGTGGAACAAGTAATGCTTTTCCAATTTTCTTGTCAAGATGTCAGAAGAAGTGAGAAGGAAACAAACAATAAGAGAATTAAAGAATTGAGAAAACAACAACTACAATTGAACCAACAATTGCTACAATTGGGAGTCAGATATGTTCCAAATACATCACAAAATATACCATTATGTGATAAGAATGAATATAAAAATGCAAGCAGGCATTGGAACCCACAAGTGCCTCATAATACAATTGGGAATTTTCACAATGGAGGTAATGGACACCATTCACAACATGACATTTGTACACCACAAGCCCCATATCAAATAAATTCTTATCCTCCATCTCTTAGACAAAGGTTAATAATCTACCAAAACCCATATGGCTCTCCAAATTCAGTCTTAGCCATTGATAAACCATTTAACTGCAACAATATCCAAGGCTACCCAAATCCTTATCCCTGCAAACTAGTAGAACTATTAAAGCATTTCCCTAAATTTCATGGAGAATGGGGTGAATCAGCTTGTAAGCATGTACAACAATTCTAGGATTTCATTTTGGACTTTCGAATTTATTGAGAAGATGTCATTATGAGATGTGTTTCAAGATCTTTGAGGGATGATGCAAGGGAGTGGTTTATTGGCTTGCCTATGTAGAGTATCTCTTCATGGAAAGATCTCAAAAGACTATTCCTAAGCAAGTATAGTTATGAAGATGAATATGGAGAAATTGATCAAGTAATACAACTTGGAGAGGAAACATGCACAAATGATGTTTTTCCAGATTTGAATGAAGATGAACTTGCTGAAGATCAATTTTCTACCTTGGAAGACAATTGCAACATTGAAGATATTACCAGAAACACACTGCCAGAGGAATATATCAGTCATGATTTAAATGATATGGAAGTGCAACCATGTATGCATTGTCATAGCATTGAGGACAACAAATTGGAAGCTGGAATAAAATAAGATAGTATGCTCTTCAATAATGAAGAAGGAAATAACTATGATCATTTCAGAGAGGATGAATATACAAGTGAAAATAATTCCTATGACAACCTACATGAAGATATAGAAGGTATTTCCTGCATAATAGATTGTGATAGTGCATGCTATGAGGGATCCATTGAAGATTCAGATTGTGAAGATGAATCTATGGATTTTGATCTACAACAAAGGGACACTTGCAGCCTTTATGAAGGCCAGGAGGAAGAAACAATGGAAAATTCATTTGACAGTGAACAAGTAACACTTCCAGCTGCAGTTGAGTACCATGAAGATACATTTGATGATGAAGAGGTTTGTACACTTGAAAATAGTTTTCAAATTTTTTCAAACCCATTATATGGTGAGAAGATAGAAGAAGATCAAATGATGTTTTTCCAAGGTTTGCTGGAACATGAATTTCATGTTTTTTCAAATCCACTTTATGATGAGGAAGAAACATTTTCAGATAATCAGGATAATATATCAGCTTGTGGAACAAATGACTGTGTTGATAATTCATCTAACTTTTTCTATGATGATCTTGAGCCTCATTATGATGATGAAAAAGGTGAGGAGTACATTAATGGTGAAAGTGAGAAAATTTCAGATTTGCTGGCAATAGAGTACCAGAAATATATACATAAGAATAATTCAGAAATTTTGTCCCCAACATCAATTGTTTCAAATATGCATAATGGTGATTACACGAGTCAGAAAATTGTGCCACTGCCAGTTAGTGATATTGAAGAAATAGAAAATGTTTCAAATCTGGTTGCCCCAAAAGATGTTGATGAAACAAAATTTTCAGACTTTTAAGAGAAGCATTCTGATGGTGAATTTTTAGTACAGCTTGGAGATCATTTTATAACACATGATAGTGAGAAAAATAATGAGTAATGTTGCATTGACTATACATACATATTGTATGTTGAATATGAAAAATATTTATCACATGATGATGAACTGCAGAATGGTCAAACTGAGCACAATGATTTTCTAAAAGTTTTCAATGGTAATGCATGTAGCAGGGCAGATTGCATGACAATTTTCAAGAAGAATCTGATGAACACAAAACAAAACTAGGTGTATGACAGGGGAAAATAGAGGCCTTTCTTTTGGGGTGGCCTTGTGCCATCAACTATGGTGTGATTTTCCAAAAAACTATGTTAGTTCATGACAGAAAGGAGTTTAAATCTGTTGTTCAATAGATAAAAATTTGGTCTACTCTCCCAAAGAACTGGATTCTTGCTATTCCCATAGGGAGCATACATTACCAGACAGAGCCACTGTTGGAACCTTCAAATTTTGGCAAAACTTGAAGGTGCCATGTCAAAAATATTAATACAACACTTAGAAACTCAGTTGAAAAAGAAGCCCAAAAAGCACATTTTGAAAAATCATAACTTTGAATCTGGCCATTTTCGTGCAATTCCATCTTGTAGGTGTGTTCATCTAACATATGTGAGTGTGCACGCCAATTTTCAACTTCATACAATATGATTTGACAAAGTTTCAAAGTGACAAGTTGAAGGGTTTTTGAGAAAATATGTTGCTAGTAGAGTGAAAATTATGTTAAAAGGGTCAAATTTGAGGTTAAATATTAAGAAAATGGATGAGGATCATAAAAAATTGATTGGTTCCTTCAATTCTCTACACCAAAGTTTACCTCCATGCCAATTTTCAGGACGTTTGGACATCATTTGGTATTTTTTCAAAATTAAAACCAAACTGATTTTGCACTGGCATTTCCAAAAAATTCTCACAGAAGGAGCAACTTTGACAATTAGTAGCAGATCAAAGAAGTGAACTGGAAAGAAATCCTCTAGCACACATGTTTTTCTATCCAAAATGAAGTAATCTACAAAGTTAAAGCTTCTCAAAATCAGATTTGGCATCTCTACAAAATTGCAAGTTGGCATGCTTTTCACAAGTGTAGTTTCAGAAAGATTTTATTGAGCTACTTTAAAAATCAATATCTTTCAAATCTGATGACTTTAGGCCAAACCCTTTTGCAAACACATTCCTCTATCATAACTCAACATACTGGTGAAATTTCATGGCTTTTGGACATCATCTGATCATTTCTTCAAAGCAATTCTGAAGGCTACCTGACTCATTTTGGTCACTATGTAGCAAAGCAAAATTCCATTGGAGAGACCAATCATAGACTCACTGATATCTGCAAGAGTGGTCTGTAGTCTCACCGATCAACAAGAGTTGGTTTGAAGTCTCATCGATCGGCAAGAAAAATGCTATCGGAGTGAGATTTTCAAGTTAGCCCAAGCATATATGTCACGCCGATGGAATTTTATTGGCAAGAAATTCACTCTCTCATCGATAAAGCAAAAATAAACATATCGGGGAGACATGTGCTATCAGATGAGTTTCAAATGTCTTTTCAACTTCATATGTTATACTGATCACAAGAGTTGGTTTGAAGTCTTACAAATTGACAAGAGTGGTTTGAAGTCTCAGCTATACAATCTTCCTACATCAATTGTCATCAGAGAGACTCTCTGATATTGATGTAAGATAAAATATGTCTCCTCGATGTCATATGTTACCCCGATATAGTGAATGCATATGATCATAACGTAAACAAAAGACTAATAAAGTATAACTATAGTGGAAAACAATATTTCACATTTTCACCGAGGAGGTAAATGCAACGGGAATTTAAAAGTGGATAATTATTTTACCCGGGAGAGCATAATAGGTAAAATTTATAGACATTTTTCACCAAAGGAGATATGAGAGAGGGTAAACATTTTTGGGTGAAAAAGTGAAGATTGCCAACAAAGGAATTAAAGTTTATTATTTTCACGGGAGACAAATATAATGAAGATTAAAATATTTTAATTTGTCGAAGGCAATTAATTATATTATAATGAGGAGTTGCAGCCAACACAGAGCGAAGGATCACAACTATTGAAGATATAATGTATATATGCCAGATGAAATCTAATGGATCAGGGATTATATTTAGGAAGAATAAGTAGTAGTTAGGTAGTTGGATAGGGTGAACAATTGCTGAAATGAAATATCATGATGTACATTATAAAATATTTTTCAAATTATATAATGGAGAAGAATGCATAAATTTGGTGATCCAATTATGGTGTCAGTTGTTTGTTGAATTTATTAAAAATATTATCCGATTGCCTCCAAGTTTGTCATTTCCTTGTTATTTAAATTGATGTATCAAGAATATTTTCAATTTATCAAAGAACATTTGCTGCTCTTGTATGGTTCAATTAACTGGCTCCTTCAAGGAAGGATTGAACTCTTTTGATTAATCATAGTAATCTGGAAAAGGAAATTTGGGTCAATAAGAAGAACTTGATAATTGTATCCTTGCACGTTTATGCCAGGCATAAACTCATAAAAGTGGCAAACAATTTGAATTGTATCCAGAAATAGGACTCACATATCACACAAATCTTGACTCCATTAGCCCAACAGAAGTAAGCACTGGTCACACCAATTCCATTCTAGAATTTCATAAAATCTTATTCAAAATATTCACATCTCAAGTTTCAGTAGTAGTTATTAAGCTTTTGTCTATCGCACTTACAACTGCCATTGTGGATAGATTGCTCAAATAGGAAATACATATAGCTTAAGTCTGATTTATTCATATAGGTACACCTGCCTAGGTCTGGCAGAGCCTAGAGAGAAGGAGGTTCAATCTTATTGATTAGCCTTGTACGTTAGCCAAAAATGTTGTGATAGCTTGGCAACCTTTCGTTGTTCAAACCTGCATTTTTGAGACCTAACATGGTGCTTGGGTTTGTGACATGGCTTAACCGCCTCCTATGGATCTTGTATAAATTTGGTGGTTGTATCGGGCATTAACAGGTCGATCTTTTGGTGCAACGACAACCACCAATGTAACACGTTGATAGTTCAAATTTTTTTGGGAGCTCTTAATTTTAACCTAGGAGGGTTTTCTAGGTAAAAAATTAAGGTTTAATTTACCTCATTTTCATTTTGAGCCTCTAGTAATTTCTTGCCTTGGGATTCCATGATTATGTGATTGTCGAGGTGCTATAGTGAGGATTCGAGGAGCCCCACATCATGTGGATGTGGTTCGTGAGTTCAAGCGACCAACTCACATCTGTGTGCCAATATGTACCCTTTCCTTTCCTGTTTTCAAATTTCTATTTTTTGAGTAATTAATGCATGAAAACATTTTAGGTGAAAGCGGTAATCTTATGTTTTTTATGCCTTTGAATCATTTCTACCGCTTTTGTAGTGTTTGAATATACCACTTAATTGTTGGAATATTCTTCCTAAGCTTATTTTATCTACTCTTTCTATAATGCGATCAGATCATAATGTTATTCCTTTGGATTGGGAGGAAGTTGTGGTGAAATTTCTCTTTCCTTTTAGATATGAAATAATGTGGAATTCTCATCCTGACTTTAAAGATCTAGTTGAAAGGTTGTGGAATCTCCCATTCTAAGGTACTCCTATGTACTGTTTGGCTCAAAAAATAAAAAGGGTCAAAGATAATTAAAAGGTTGGAATAAGGTCTCCTTTTGTAATATTTTCCCCAAAAAATTAAGACTATTTCAACTAACCTAAAAGAGATTCATGGAAGAATGGAGGAAGGAAATGATGATGTGGAAACTTTTGTTAAAGAAAGGGAGTTACGAATAGAATGGACTAAAATTTCAAACATGGAGGAAACTTTTTGGAAAGAGAATTTGAGAATACAATGGTTAACTGAGGGTGATAGAAATATAAAAAAAATCATCAGTCCATTATGAAACATATTAAAATGAATAGAATAAAATTTGTGGTTAAGGATGATGATTTTGTCCTCACTAAAGAGATTGATATAGCACATGCTTCTATCTCTTTCTTTAAAGAACCTGTGTTGACTCTAATCCAAATTTTTATAGCCTAGAAGAATGTATTGATGTTATTCATAATGTGCTTTAAAATCAAGACCTTAAGAATATAGGGAAACCTATTCAGTTTCGAGAGGTTGAAAATGTAGTGTTCTCTTTTGGAGCCTATAAGGCTCTGATGCCTGATGGTTTTCCTCCTGCTTTCTTTCAATATTTTTGGTAGGTGATTTTATTTGACCTCTTCAATGTTTCAAGGGATTTTTAATATCAAGAAGACTATTAAACCAAATAAATTCTACCTACATAGTGCTAATTCCAAAAAAAGATGATGCTTCCTCTTCATAGGATTACAAACCAATAAGCTTATGTAATAAAATTTATAATTTTTTTTCTAATCTTATTGTCAATAGGTTGGAAAATTTCCTCTACTAAATGATTTCCCCTAATAAGAATGAGATTTTTGTTAAAGGTAGACAGATCTTAGATTTTTTCTTGGCAACTCATGAGTATATTCACTCTATGGAGTTTAGAAAGAAGATAAGTATGCTACTAAAGTTGGTATAAGGCTTATGATATAGTTTCTTGGCCATTCTTGCTGACTGTTTTGTAGAAGCTTGGGTTTAAAGGTATATTTTTAAACCTGATCAAAGCTTGTGTTACCACCTTGAAGTGTTTTGTATTCATCTATGGTGTTCCAAAAGGGTATTTCTCTTGTGGGAGAGTTCTAATACGTGGTAATCCTCTCTCTCCATATCTATTTATAACTGTGGCTAAATTTATTGAGAGGAATATTCAAAAGACACTTGATCAGAAATTTTTTGAAAGGGGTGAAAGTTGATTTTTCTTTGCCTCCTATTTCTCATCAAGAATTTATGGATGATATATTATTTTTGGATAAGTATCTGTGGTTGAGTCTATTCAATGGAAATATATTTGGGAAGACTATGCTAGAGCTTCAGGTCAACACATCAATTATATGAAGAGAAATTTATACTTCTTTAATGTGGAACAAATGGTTAAGGAAAGGGTTATGAGGATAATAGGATGTCAAGCTACTAGTTTGTTGGCTTCCTATGCGGTTCTTCCTTTAATCTCTAAGAAGTCTACTAATAACTATTGGAACCATATAATTAAAAGGATACAAAATAAGTTGGCTAGGTGGAAAGGAAAGCTCCTTAGTTGAAACTTGGTAAGCTTCAACTTCTTAAAGCTTCTCTTCAAAACATTCTTGTGTATTATCTCTCCTTATTTAAGATCCCTACTTTCATAGAAAATAAAAATAAGAAAATTAAAAGGAAATTCCATTGGACTGGAATGAAAGAAAGGTCAAAGATGGATTTGGTTTGTTGGGAAAAAGTTTGTTTGCTAAAAAAGTATAAGGGTCTTGGTATAAGAAGGTTAAAATTATTCAACAAATCTCTTATTACTAAAATTAGATAGAACTTCCTTGAAGGTAACAAAGATTAGGTGGAAATTTTGATCTAGGAAGTTTTTTGTTTTCTTTTGATTTTCCAAATGGATCTATCAATTGGAACAACTTAATAAAAGCCATAAATACTTTGAAACAAGGGGTCAGAAGGAGAGTTAGTAATGGATGGAAGAAAATATTTTAGGAGGAAGTTTGGAATAATGGCCCTATTTTGTCACCTTTTAATCAACTAAATAAAATCAAGGAGGCTAATTAGAGTCAATGGGAGGCACCTAAATGATTACATTGATTGGGGAGGTGTTAAAACAAGATGAAAGAATTTTGGGGAATAGTTGACTAGAGGAAGGAATCTATGGGGAGGGAGACAGAAAGAGTGGGGAGTTATTTCCCAGGTCTTAAGCGAATAAATTAGAAACTATCTCTTTTTATCTTATAATAGGGAAGATGAATGAATTTGGAGTAGACTTCCTTCTAGGGACTTCTTGGTTAAGTCTACTTATGTCATGATGGAACAAAAATTGCTTCCTCTCATTAATCTTGATTGGAATTAGGTATGGAATGCTAAAATAATTCCTAAAATTAATTACTTCTAGTCGGCTTATGTCCCTGGTAATATCCTCATTATTGACAATCTTAATAGAAGAGTTTTTCAATTTATAAATATATGTTCCTTTTTTTATGAGGATTTAGAGAATATAAAATATTTGTTCTTCCACTGCTCCTTCTCCAGAGAGGTCTAGACTTATGTCTTAAGGATTATTTTGGTTGATTGGGTTTTTCACTGTTCTCTCAAGGATTTTGAGGAAAATTGGAAATGTTGTCATTTCTTCCACCCTATTATTGAGTATTTGTGGAGACAAATTCCCCCATTTGTTTCATGGGGATTATGGAAAGAAAAAAATAATAGAATCTTCAAATATTAGAAGAGAAGCAATATGGATGTTTTCTTGAGCATAAAGCTACAAATCCAAGAAAATATTAATTATAGAAATTATGGGTTCTCAAAAAGGATTCCTTCATATGGAGACCTTCAGATTAAATAGAATTACAGGATCAAGAAAGACTTAACTAGGTTTAATTGGGCTAAAATTATGAGCAGAAGGATAACTAAATGGCTACCTCTTGAGGAAGGATGGATAAAACTCATTTTTTATGGTTGTGCGAAAGGAAACCCAGGAATGGCCGCTACGGGTGGAGTAATAAGAGATAAAAAAATGATATATTATTGAAGGTTATGCAAAAAAACTAGGTATTTGTACTATTAATGTGGTAGAAGCAACTACTGCTTGGTGGGGGTTAAAGAGAACTAAAGAGCTAGGCTTCAATCAAGTCAGTCATAGAAGGAGATTCTAAGTTGATAATTGATATTCTAAAGGGAGGTTCTACTATTCCTTGGGTGATAAAAAACTTGATGGAAAAATCAGAAAGCTTGATTGAGGGATTCCTTAATTTTAACATTCAACACACATACAAAGAGGGAGACAAGGTTGCAGATGCCACATTAAATGAAGGGATCTTTTTCCCTCACTAGGTAAGTTGGGGATATGATCAATCCCCTCAAAAAATATAAGAGTTAGTATCAGATGATATAATTAGAGCTAATAGGAGTTCTAATTTGTTTAATGATATGCAATCTATGCAAGGTGACTAAAAACAAGTTGGGGATTGAAGACTTAAGATATTTTTTTATATTCCTCATTAAATTAATATTTATTCTCACTCCAAAAGCTTTAAGTTAATCATTTTTGAAGATACTAGAATTATAGTTTGAAAAGGGATGGGTATTGACAATTATAAAAAATAATTCATTTTTCAATTGTCCTAGTGATGATTTCTATGACAAGGATGTATTTGTCATTATTATTGAAAATAAAGTGAGGAGGTTGCTAAATATTATTATAGACACAACCGATAAGTTGGGGAGATATGTTATATTACACAATAGGGATCTTTTAATTTTTTGCATGATTGAAACATATTTCCCTAATCATTGTACTTCGAAAATGAGGAATAAATTTTTTAAAAATAACTTGTAGCTCAAGAAAGTATAGATTTTATGACAAGTGGATTTCTCCTTAGGTAGAATTAATTACTCTCCCGAGGTATGATTTTCTCATGTGATCTTTCTATTTTGAAATTCAAGGTTTCCTTTGATTGTTGTAATCTAATTTTCATTTATCTATCTTTTGTTACTGAAAGTTTTGGTTCTTTGAGGGAGTATTCTATGTTTTCTAAGGTAGGTTGGAGTAAAATGGGTGGTCCAAGGAAAAGGTCTGAGCCACTATTGTGCATTATGTTAGAGAAAAAATTTGAGCTATATAAATTTTTTTAGGAACTTGGCCTAACTCCCTTTTTCTAGGAAATGCAAGGGCTTAATGATGTGTTCACACCTAAATTTTGTAATTTGTGGAAGAATGGATACGTTTCTATTAGAAATATTCAATTCATGGTGACTCCCAAACTCATTGCAACTACCACGGGTATCAAGTGTAAGGGTTTAAAAGTGGCTAAGAAGAGTAATGTGAATTATTAGAGGTTCATAGACAATTTCTTAGAACAAAACAAAAAACTAGAAAGATTTAAGAATGGCTTCAATAGGGAGAAGTTGTTGGCTTCTTTTGGTATGGTAAATTTACATATGTGATATTTTACCTTGGAAGGTAGATTCAAAATCATGCATGGGTACCACTTTCCTTTTTTGAATCACATAAGACATATAGAAAAGATAAATGTCCCTTTCTTTTTTGCTCTCTTCTTTGCATCATTGTATAGAAAAGGGGGATTCTCCTCCCCTTTACCAAGGTCTCATATTGTCCCTTTATAATTATTTTCTATCTACTACCCCATAAAAATTCCATGCCTCTACTAGAAATTATTTGGAAGATAAAGCTTATCGGTAGTACACTGCATTTGTCTCCCCAAATCCTTCTTCTGGGTTTAACCCAAATCCCAAAAAAGGTGTTATGAAATTTTTTGGTTGTAATGACCCTCATTCATTAATAACATTTGTGATATATAGACTATGGATATATGCATTATTTTAGTAAAAATTTAGTTGACTGATTTTAAATGGTTAACTATTTTGTAGAAGGACAATTGGGAGATACATCTAGAAGCTACCTTCTTGACAAAAGATAGTACATTTGTTCACATACTTATGGGATCATGTTGTATGATTATTTGGGTCTCATGAATTTGAGGGTTTGGGCCTAAATGAGGTTAGAGATTTGTCAGAAGAATAACTTGGCACTATTGTTGTTGAAGGTATTATGTAGCTCTATTATTTATCATTATTATTTTTATACATTATAAGGTCGTTAATGGTATAATGGCAATGATTGAGAGTTAAAATAATAATGATTTTACTCTATTTTTTATGAATTGGTAAACTATAAAATTATTGCTATAATAGGTCAACTATGAAATATTATTTATGTAGAATTAGTTGATGAACTTGTGGATTAAATTATTTAAATCCTTATTATCTAATTATAAAGTAATTATTTGGAATACCTTAATATTACAATGATAAGTCATTAATATTATAATTTTAACATTTGTGTTAAATCTTAGTTATCTTTTGATTAAACTGTTAACATGAAGTATTATCATTTTAATTTGTCATGATTTGATATGTAATTACATCAATGTATTGAATAATTAAAGTAATATTTTAATATTCATTTACATCAATTATAATAATGATTTATTAATTCATTTACATTGGTGTAGTTAATATTTTAAAGGCGATATTCATTAATATTGATTCATTTGTTTGTATATTCCTTGATTTGATTAGAATTGATGTGAATTACTAATGATCATCAACTCTTGCATATTTCTCATAAATTTCATTGTGATTTATTATTTTAATTGTATAAGCTATGGTTATGTGCAATTATGTTGTTGATCATGCAGATTCATCACATACACATGCCTCTTTAGTGCATTGATTCAAGCATTATAATATGCAATTTTTTACACCATAGATATTAGTGAGCTTTGGAATTGCTTTGAATTCATAGATATTCCACATTAAAGATAGTCATATAGTTGTAAAACACCAACCAATAGATTTTCTAAAAGTAGACTGGTTTGAATGATTATTACATAATTGTATAATATTTAATTATTTTGTAAGCATTTGTATATTACAAATTCTAGAATTCTATTTAAATATATTGTAGATCATTTGCAAAATAGAGCCCCATCATGCATAACAGTTTTTGCATTTTATTTATTTTGTAATGGGAGGATAAATGAGACACATTCTAATTTCAACAAAAAAAATTCAAATTGAAGATTCTCAATTTATAAAGTTGTCTTGGTATTCTAGTTTTAGTAATTATTAAATTTAATATACTATCAAAAATTTGTATATCTTTATAGTTCACATTTGCATCTTGTCTTCACTTCAACTTCTTAATATAGAGGTTGATAGTAGATCTCTATTATGATATTGTTCATAAGATTCAATGGTTGTGTATTATGTTAATTGCAAGAATGTAATTTCTATCCTTCTTAATAATCAAATATCTTGAAAAGTATCAAGATGATTCGTTAGCATTTCAATCATGATCCAGAGAATGATTTATGTTCACATTTTAATCTTAGTGTGGGATTAATTATGGTTTTAATTTTTTTCTTAGGAACAAAAATATTGCATGAATTGTGATATCTTAAAATTCATTTCTTCTACAAAATTTGTTAGTTATTCTCTTTAATCACTACTTACCCCACTAAAAAAGTGGTTGATATTCACCACTAAATAAATGGAAGATTTTATTTACTTCTTTTATCACTACTTACCCCACTAAATAAGTGAAAGAGTTAATTTACTTATTTTTGTTGCAAGTATGGTGTTGTCATTGATGTCAACTATGTGTTGATGAATATTGTTGCATGATGAAGATGTCGAGGATATTGAGAAAATTGTGAAAAAGAGGGAAACAGGTTGTGTGCATATATAGTTGAGATATTGAGGAAGTGTTGTGAGTACATGGAGCTATCTTTATGTTGTAGTGTCTGGAGATATATTGGAATGAAGTAATGTGCTAAGATGATGTATAGATGGCACTTGGTTTCCAAGTGATTTTGAGAAAATTTGATAAACAGAGAAAACAATGTTGTGCAAGTGTTCATCTAGCGTGCCCCAGGATGTGCTTCATGATTCTTCTGTGTTGATCCTATGCCTATGAGAATTTGATATGTTATTCAAGGTTTTCATTAGTTTCTATATCTATTTTTTTTGTTTCTAGATCAATGTGTAGAGTGAGTTGTATTCACTAGTGTGTGAACTCGGTTTTCAGTGGTGTTTTTTTCTGCATTTCTCTGCATTTTGGTTTAAGGTTGTGTGGATCTAGGAAGTTGCTTATGTTACTTATATCTTTTAGAATTCAAGGTTTCACTTGATTTAGTGTAATACAGTGTGTGTTTCATGTGTCAATGTGCGTATGAGGTTAATTGGATGTTCTAGGTTGAATTATTTCTATGATGTGAGTTTGGATGAATTATTTGTTGGATCTCGAGTGGTTTATGGATTGTTCTAGATCGTGTTCAAGTGAATTTTGTTTCCTAAATTTTTTGTATTGATTTAAGGAAGTGTGTACTTAATGTTTTATGGTGTTTAGCACAGGTATTGGACGACTTGGTGTTAACACTACATGTGAAGCTTGTGGTTCAACATGTTGAAGTGTGTGTTATCAATAGTTTTGCACCCTGCTGAATGCAGTATTCAAAAAACTACTGAAACATGGAAACCTTCTTTAGATGTGGGTGATCTGAACAAAGAAGGAATCTCCAGAGTGAGCTAGTTCTCTGAATGATGAATTCTATTCTAAAATAGCCTCTGAGGAAAGGGATAAAAGATAACTTGAAAATAAAGCCTATGACTAACATATGATTCACCAAACTATGAAATTCCAGACTTAACCACTCATAACAGCTTCTGTATTACAATAATTCTCACAATCTCATTGGAACATATCCCATCAGTGATTTGCATGAAGATCTGGAAAACAAATACAACATGCAACCTGAAACATGTAATTCTGAAACACAACCTTATAATAGCAAGACATAAAAGGATTTTGATTTGAAAACACAAATACATCAGATTGCCATTACAAAACCTGAGACAAAAGATAAGAAGGAGAAATCTGTTGTTCTATTAAAATTGAAAGAGTCTTTGCCTGAATCTGAAACTGAGTACCAAAAAGGGTTTACAAGCTCAAAAAGGTGTATGAGCAAGAAACTGATCTGAACTACCGAGAGCGGAGAGCTGAAAAGACTAAGTCTATCAAAACATAGCTCTCAAGAAACCCTAATTTGAGCTCAAAAAAAAGCTCGAGGAAAAAGGCCTCAAACTGTCTCAAAAACTGCCTAAAAGCAGAAGAAAGCACACTGCTTTTATGATCACACTGTCAAGCCTAAAAAAATAGGCTAATCTTGCTTTAAAAGCTCAAAAATCACCTTATCTATCCATAATAGGTTTGAAATCCGACCAAGAGGAAAAGTCAACAAGAATCTGCTAAAAATAGCAAGAAAACACAAAACAATTTATAGAGTATCGCTTTATGATTCTGCTTTACAAGATGCAGATTTGCAGAATTTATCTTATTTTTGCAATTAAAGATTGAAAATATTTTGTAAAAAAGAAAGGATCCTTATTGCTCCATTACAATATTTTGATTTTCTCAAAAAATCATAAAATTAAAACACATAATCTTCCCTTTCTCATCATAATTCACATTGATTTCTTTAAAATCAATCAAAAAATAAAACCCTAAAAAGGTAAATGACCCTAAACAAAAGAACCTAGGTCATATGGCATCAAAACCTAATCTTAGGTCACAAGATATCCATTAATATTATCATTGTTTAAATCACACCCAAGGCTTCATATTTCACCACTTCATATTTCACCAAGGCAAAGAAATAAGTCACCAAGACTTAACCCATCGACCAACTTAGGAATTCAGCCCCCCTCATATACCTTTAGACTTAGATTCTAATAAGTCATAATGCAAAGGTTTGGCCTCCATTCGAAATTTGACATGTGCATTGACTCAACCTTTTGGATGCTTATGGTATAGCTCGAATTAGGGCATGAGAAAAGAATGCCAAACCCTAATCATGATTTCATTTTGCACCCGTGAGTTTGAAAGAAAGAGCTTTGACTGGAATAATATGCCGCCATGATTGCTAGGGTTTCAACTTGAGATGCAGATGTTTTCCTTAGATTTCTCCTCCAATCTGGTCGCCTCTTCTCTGCAACTCGTGGTAAGTTATTTTCATGATTTTCCTGGCTTCTCTCTCAAGTCTTGGAAGATAAGAAACCATTTAAAGTCATGGCCTTTGCATGTATTTTTTGTCTGATTCTTGAGTTTATTTTCATCTGTGTTTGCTTGGTCTCATTCTGGCTGCCATTGGTGATTTTGAGCCAAAAGTTTGTAGTATTTTCCATTACCTTCACACGGACTCAAAAAGAGAAAGTCTGTTTTGTAATAAAGAACTCTTGCTACATTCTCTGCATTCCTTCCATGCACTGGGCTCGTCCAACCATGTCATTGTATGTATTTTTTCATTTATGCCAACCTTCATGGGTGTAACTTCCAATTTAGAGAGAGAAAAACAACTTCTCAGGCCACGGCTAAAACATGTACACCATACTTGGTATTTGTTTCAAATAAATGCCCTCTTTGTTGCTCACATTTGCACATAATCACTATCTCCAGAATGGTGAAAATATATCCCAAACTATGAACTAGGTTGGTGAAATATTTAAAGGGATTTTTTGTATTGATGTTTTCTAAATTTTGTACGAAAAAATCACAAACCTAGATTGTACTTTTCGAGATATGATGAAAATTAGACTACTCCCACTGAAAAAAATTTGTATTCTACATTTTGAAACAAACCCTCAAACAAAATATACTCGTTAGACATTTAATTCATAAGCTCAACCCCTAGTGGCTGGTGCTCCACTTTGACATTCCTGTAGCTGCTCATTGAACTTCTCAAGGGTAAACTAGGAATTGTATTAAATCTAGACTATATTTCAAAACTCCAAATGTGAGTATATGATAGAAAAAATAAGCCAAATTGCACATTTTTTTTGGTATCTGTATAAAATTTGAGCTCGATTCATGATTTGTTTTTTTGTAAAACCCTTGTAGCTACATGATTATTGCATCTCTGAAACTTGGTCCACTTCTTGTTGTTTGTTCAATATGCTACAGGATGCTTTAGCAGAGCTATATGTATTATGCTATAGGAAGTTAAAGAGTTTGTTTTTCCTGATAATATTCTGTTGATGAGGCATATGTATGCATGTTTATTATCATGTCATGAGCATGAAAACTTTCCTGAACAGTATAAATAAAAGTGACCAAACTCTATATGGCAGCAAAGATGCAATTGATTTGATAGTACTTAAAACTTTCATTTCAGTTTAATTGAATCTATCAAGTTCATTGTTCACCTGTAGCTTTCATTTTGCTGCTCAGATTCGTAAGTTATGAACGGACAATAATTTTAATTGCTTTGATCACTGTAACCCTGTTTTACTCCTTCAGTTGGATCTCATTTCTTTTGATGAATATATGATGATGTAATCTATAAATCAACCCATTTATAATGAATAGGGCAGCATGCCGAGCTCTACCCTTGTGGGAGCCTATTTTTCTCCACATGCTTGGTCTTCGAATAATGTTCAGCTTCATGATTTTACCTATACCTGCACAAGGAAACAAACAATGTTAGTATAAAAAATAGAACATGATGATCATGATATTGTTATCTCTCCTCCAGCTCATTTCTTTCATACTGCACTTGATTGGATTGATTGTTTCAATGCATGGTTAATAGTAGGTTGTACTGTTGTGGGCGCTCCATATAAGTTACATCATAATCAGAGCCACTGACACCCCTCTTTTCCTCTTACAGGTCGACAAAGCTCAAGAAGGCAAGGTGCACCATTCGACATCAAACGTTGATAATTAGGCAATGCTGATTATGTCATCGCTTATATATTTTACTTTCTACATCTTCAGTAGTGCAATGTGCTATTAGAAATGTATTGTAACAGTCACATCCACGGCTTGTGTGGATCTTTGATTTCAATTCTTGCTTTTCATTTGAAAAGAAAATGCATTTAAATGCAATGTTGTAATATCATTTTGATTGTCGAAATCAAATGAAGCCTTGTAAAAATATGAGTTCTTTATGAAATAAATGAAAGCATTTGAAATGCTATTTTGCTTATTTGTTCAATTCTGTATTTCTGCCATTTCTGGAACATCTGAATGGCATTCTAAAAACTCCATTTCTTCTTTAAAATGCATAACCGTTACTCAATGTCATAATGACAATAATGCAAAACAACATTTGAACTTAAAATGCAATTCCACTTTATGATGTGATAACATTCAACTAGCTCCTTCAATTGAGTTGAGGCGAAAAATTGGTAACAGTGTGTTAGGATTAATTTGGGTCCTAACTAAGGATTTATATGGGTCGTATTCATTCCTATCCACCACAGGAATGTTTAGGTGCCAACCTAATTTGAAATTTTAAATGTAATAGATAGTTCCTAGCCTTGGAGAAGGTTTTCAAGGTTGAGGATTATAAAAATAAGAGTGGTGTTGTTGCTAGATGAAAGAGAGAGGAAAGAGAGGAAAAATAGATGCAAGATAGATGCAAGTGATGAATGTCATGCAAATTACAAAAGTATATATGTGAATTTGAGGAGAGAAATGTGAACTTCCAAGTGTTGGATTCCTGAATGCAATGAGTTGAAGGTTTCCACAATATTTCATGCAAGGATGCGAAAGTGTTGAAGCAATTGTGGTAGATTCCTTGTTGCATTGAGAAGTTGTTCTTTGTGTAACACTTCTCTTCTATCTTCTTTTTCTTTATGTGGCAATGAGCCATAGTAGTGAGCCTTTTTGGATAGTGTGTCCTATTTTGGCAGTGAGCCCTTGTATTAGTTTTGTAATTACTTATATTGTGAGCTAATCCTTACCATGGTTTTTCCCTCATTGGGTTTTCTACATAAATATGGTGTTCTCTTGTGTATGGTATTGCTATTTCAATTTCTCTTATCTACATTTCATGATTAATCACTTTAACAGAATAAGGGTTTAATGAATGTTTGTGGATCTGATTATTGTTGAGGGTTTTGATGTTTTAATTTTCTATAGCTGATTCACCCAACCTCTCAGTTGTCTTGTTCTTTCAACAATGTGTATTAGATCAAGGCTCCTTGGAGAAGATATTAACTACTTGAAGTAGATACAAAATGGAAAACAAGTTGGATTTCCCTAGATTTGAGAGTGCAGACTATGCATTTTGGAAGACAAGGATGGAAGCATATCTGGCACATCATGGGTATGAAATTGAAAAGGAAATAAAGAATCAATATACTACACCTCTGAATGGTCCAAGCATAAGTGATGAGATCAAGGCACATGAGGTAAATGCTAAGGCAAGATTTATCATTGTGAATAGTCTTTCAAATTCTAAATTGGTAAAAGTTATGAATCTTTTGAGACTGCTAAAGAAGTTTCAGACAAGCTAGAGAGAATCTATGAAGGATATGACAAGGTTAAACAAGCAAAGTTGTAGAATCCAAAGGAACAAATTAAGACTCTGAGAATGTTTTAAGATGAAACATTTACAGCCTACATGCAGAGAGTTGATGAGCTGGAAAATGCTATGAGAGGTATTGGTACACAAGTCAAAGAACCTAGGGTGGTAAAGAAAGTTCTTAGAACTATTCTTGATTCTTACAATGAAAAGGTGTATGCTATTGAGGAAGTTGCAAATTTTAATACTTATTCTAGAGATTAGTTGATTGGTACACTAACTTCATTTGAAATGAGAAAAACTAGCTTGAGAAATGGAACAAAAGTGGAGACTGATTTCAAGGCTGGAAAATTAGAAAAGATTGAAGATTCAAATTGAGAAGATCTTGATGATGTGGAGGCCAATTTTTTAAGAATGATAAAAAAGGGAACTGGTAAGTACAGAGGTAAACTACCTTTCAAATGTTTTGGCTATGGAAATATAGGTCATTATGCTTTAAGATGTCCAAATAGAGTTGTGAACAATAAAAGTAAGGAGGCCAAAGGAAAGATGATTAAAATAAGTTACTATGTTAGAGAAGATGTTGGTATTTCTGATAATGAATCTAATTATGAAGATGCCAATGAAAATGGATGCTTGTTCTTGGATTTAAAATATGAATCTACTTCTGCTAACTCTAAAATTTGTCTGAAGGAAAGTGTTTAGGAGAAGAAGGACAAGGTAGAAGGTACTTTGGTTTCTGTTTTTCATGTTAAACAAGATAAGAACTACTAGGTTGTTGACAGTGGCTGCTCTAATCACATGACTGGAGACAAAAGTAAGTTTGTTAAACTTGAAAAGTATGATGGAGGATTAGTTAAATTTGGAGATGATTTAGGAGCTAATATTTGTGGAATAGGTTCAAACAATTTTGATGGCAAGCATAATACTGAAGATGTTTACTATGTTAAAGGTTTAAGGCATAATTAATCTTTTGAATGTTGGACAAAAGTGTAGAAAATGATATAATATTGTGTTTAAGGATGAAAGATGTGAGATCAGAAAAGGGTCCAGAACTGTGATTGTTGATGGTAAAAGGAAAAATGGAAATATCTATTAGCTTAAGGGTGTTGATGGTTATTGGTTTATGTCTTAGATTAATGACAGTTGGTTATGGAACCAGAGGATGTGTCACATGAAATTTGATAATTTAGTCCAAAATAGTTCAGTTCATGTAGTGAGAGACCTACCAAGAGTCACAAAGCCTATCAATGTTGTTTGCAAAGATTGTTAATTTGGAAAACAAATGAGTATTTTCAAGGGAAACGAACAATCTACTACCAAACTGCTAGAATTAATACATACAAATCTATGTGGTCCTACAATGGTGAGAAGTCTTTAATGTGATAGATATTTCATGCTTTTGATTGATGATTACTCTAGAATGACATGGGTTACTTTTCTTAGAGAGAAATTTGATGCACTAGATAGATTCAAAACATTTAAAGATATGGTTGAGAATTAAATGGATTTGAAAATTAAATTTTTGAGGTCTAATAGAGGTGGAGAATTCACATCAAATGAGTTTAACAAGTTTTGTGAAGTTCATGGAATAAAAAGGTACCTTTCTACCCCTAGAATTCCTTAGCAAAATGGAGTAGTTGAAAGGAAAAATTGGATTGTTCAAGAAGCTGCTAGGACTATGATGAAAGTATCAAACCTATCAGAAGTCTACTAGAGAGAAGCAATTCATTGTGCTATTTGCGTACTTAGTACAGTTCAAGCAAAAACCAATAGCACAAAGACTCCCTATGAGTTGTGGTATGGGAGGATTACTAATTTCAAGTACTTTAGAGGATTCAGAAGAAAATGTTATATCAAAAGAGATGAAAAAAACTTAGGAAAGTTTGATGCAAGGTCTAATGCAGGTATCTTCCTTGGATACTCTACTAAAATCAAAGCTTATAGATGTTACAACAAAAGGCTAAGAAATATTTTTGAAATTACAAATGTTAAGGTTGATAAAAATTTACAGAATTCAATTGCTATAGATGGATATGTGTTAGATGAACCTACTTGTGGAGAAGAAGAAGAAAAAATTAATGAAAAAGAAGTATGGAATGAAGAGGAAGAAGCTTTAGAAAATATCCCTAAGACCCCTAAGTATGTGAAAAAGAATCATTCCATAGAATAGATCTTTGGAGACAAGAGGAAAGGAGTATTGACAAGATGTAGAGCTACTAAAACTAAGGTAAATCTTTGTTTACTTTCTAAAGTTGAACCTAAAATAGTGAATGAGGCATGCAAAGATGAAAATTGGATGAAGGAAATGGAAGAACTTATGTAGATTGAGAAAAATTAGACTTGGGAATTGGTTCCTAGATCGAAAAACAAGAACATAATTAGAAATAAGTGGGTATTTAGAAATAAACTAAATGAGAATGGAGAAGTAGTGAGAAATAAGGAAATGCTTGTGTGTAAGGGTTACTCACAAGTGGAAGGAATAAAATTTGAGGAAACATTTTCTCAAGTGGTTAGGATGGAAGCTATCAGAATGTTTTTAGAATTTTCAACATACAAGGACTTTAAAGTTTATCAGATGGATGCAAAGTTTTCTTTCCTGAATGGTGAATTGGAAGAAGTGGTTTACATGGAACAACTAGAAGAATTTCATTTGTCAGATCGAACATATATGGTTTTTAAATTGAAAAATTCATTGTATGGATTGAAACAAGCTCCCAAAGTTTGGTATACAAGATTGGATAAATATTTGATATAAAGTAGATTCAACAAAGGCACTGCAAATAGTAATCTTTACTTGAAAATTGAGGAAGACAAAATATTTATAGTGGTTGTGTGTGTGGATGACATTATCTATAGATCTGGGTGCTTGAGGAAGGCTTGGTTGAGGAGGTGGTAAAGAAGTAGGTTGATTAAAATTTTGTTGATTCCTTCTAGTATTGTAAGTATGGGCTACTACTCTATAAGAGGGAGCCTTAAATATTGCATGAATATCATGTAAAGGTTTGGTGTATCACTTTCAATAGGAACCCCATGAATAAAATGAATTATTTTAGAAGAAGGTTTGGATAGAGTCAAATAAATGATTGGTCTCTTAGGCCTTTGAGGGGTAGCAGAGACTACAACTACATTTACAAACTTCTCAACTTGCAAGGAAGAGGGTTTTAATGGAGAAAATTGCTTAAATTTTTTTTGAGTAGGATATTCCTTTAAGAAATCATGCAAGGCATAATCCAACATATCAAAATCTTGTTTAGAAAATGCATTATCATAAACAATAAAATTTTGAAGAAAATTATCTAACATGGTTTCATTCATGTTAGGTTCACCATAATATACAAGAGGGGATTTGCTACCCTCAAAACAACAGGGTCCTAAGGAGAAAATAACCCTCAATTACCGTAAAGATCATAGCTCAAGTGACGTGATATATTATAAATAAGGTTTATGCAATCTATCCAAATTGAAACTAAGTTATAGATGATAAGAATATTGAAATCACTTAATTACAAGAGTAAATGAAAGAATTAAATTATCTAGTATATAGAAACAAAAAGTGAAACCAAAGATTGTTCCTTTAAGAGGATTAGCTCTTGGCCATGAATGTTGGTGTGCCACAAAAATGTTTGCACACCGTGTTGTCATCTTTGATGAAACACATAGTAAAAGTGCAAACTCTAAAATACCTAGTTTGCTAAACCTACTCATCTACACACAAATAGAATAGGAAAAATGTTGGGGGATGTTTAGGGGTTTGCTTAGTCAAACCCTCGCTTCAATGTTTCCACCTCAACAAGAATCCAAATAGGATAAAGATAGATAAAGTGCATAAAGAAAAGACTTATGATAGGAACAAACCCCACAAAGGAAGAGAACCCATTATTAAAAGGTGTAGGGCAACTGAAGGGGGGGTGAATCAGTTGTCACCAAATTTAAACTCAAAACTTCAAAACTTATTAACTTCAAAACAACACTGTTTTGTTATTAAGTATGAACATGAAATGCATATAACATAAAGCAAAATCAACACAATGAACACCGGATTTTACATGGAAAACCCAATAAGGGAAAAACTACGGTGAGAATTAACTCACAATATAAAGTGATAGAAAAACCGAATACAAAGACTCACTGCCAAGGGCTCACTACCTAGAAGATGACTCACTATCTAGATACAAAGGCCCCTTGTCTACATAAATGGCTCACTGTCCAATAGGGAGGCTCACTACCTACATATACAAAAGAAATAAAATATCCACCACAACAATTTACACACATCCGCAACCTTGATCAAAAGATTGCAGAAACATTCAGCTCACTACCTTAAGCAATCTAACTCAATGAAGTACTACTGCCTCAACTCACTTTCACACAATTTTTCTCTTCACTTGTGGCTTACTTCGTTAATTTTTATCATGCAATCCTTTGTTACTTGACTTGTATTTATACCATCTTCAACCTTAGAAACTCTCCAAGGTCGGCCACATACTCTCCATTTCATAAATTCAAATTAGGTCGACAACTCAACATCCCTGCAATGGAAAGGAATGAGAGTGGACCAATTAAATATTTAACCAAGAGAAAAAATAATGTCTCAGATCAACCACACACTTCCTTAATTAAATTTTAATTCTTCATATGAAGTATAAACAACAGATCACCCAAACGTAATGAAAACACAAATGAACATTGAAGTACACACTTCCTAGCAAGAAGATAACATGTAGACAATGTAACATGATTCATCATGCATGAGAACACATCTAAAGTTCCTTCAAATACATCCACAACAAGTGTAACAACCTTCAAACACAAAACTCCTTCCATCAATCCATCCAGACTATGCAAACACATACAACAACTCTGAAACTCAACTTCCAAATCACCAAACCACAAACATCTTTTCCAGAATCCAGAGAACAGCATTACATGATATATTACAAATCTAAAACACCTTAAACAAAACAATGGAGGACTGTGGAGCATAAACATTTATCCCAGTCCATAGAACGCCAACTCTGCCATAACAGTTCACACACCAATGAACACAACTTTCACACTCCATCAAACCAAAAGCTACAAACTAGTATATATCATCATCAGGTCATCAACAACAACCCTTCAGATCTGCACAAGCATAGGATCAACACAGGAGAAACATAGAGCACATACCAGATCACATTCATAACTCTAACTTCACTCTTTATTAATTTTCTCAAAATCACTTGGAAACCCATCATTTCAACACATCTAAAACATCATAAAGATAGCTCCATGTACTCACAACATCTCAATAGTATCTTAGCTATGCATGCAAAATCTGCAACGTACTGAATTGTGTTGACATCAATGACAACATTAATGACAACATCACCAACTTTCTCATACTTGCAACAATCTCCCCTTTTTCATTGATGGCAACACATGATGTGAAAAATCATTAAAGACAACTCTCTTCTTCTTCTTCATGAATCTCTCTCCTTCGTTCTTCTATTGTTTTTCTCATGACTTTCTCTCCCCCTTTGACATCAATGGAAAAGATGAAAAACTCTAATTACTCCCCCTTAGGAGTATGCCCATTCAACTCATACTACAACAATGAAACAAATTTCTACTCCCCCTATGGGGTAGACCCATTCATCATTCCAAATAAATGAAGAATCTGTGAATTCACTGGATTGATCCACCTCCATGTGCACCTAGTTCGGAGAGCCAATGAACCCCAATCTCTCCCTAAGATACTCAAAAGTATCCTTCGGAAGAGCCTTAGTAAATATATCTACAATTTGTTCCTTTGTTGACACATACTCCAGCCTGACTTCATTTTCCAACACCTTCTCTCTCAGGAAATAATATTTGATAGATATGTGTTTTTTTCTTGAATGCATCACTAGATTCTTTGAAATGTTTATAGCACTTGTATTTTCATAGAAAATAGGAATAGGCTCATCACATATCACTCCAATGTCTTTCAGAGTTTGCTTCATCCACAAAATCTATGTGCAGTAGGATGCTGCAACAATATATTCTGCTTCTAAAGTGGATAAAGAAATTGAGTCCTTTTTCTTACTCAACCAAGAGACCAATCTTCCACTAAGAAAGAAAGCACCCCCACTGGTACTCTTTCGGCCATCCACACAACTAGCCCAATCTACATCAGTATAAGCACTCAAGGTGAAATTAGCATCCTCAGGATACCATAAGCCATAATCTAGTGTGCCTTTAAGATATCTAAATATCCTCTTTACAACTATAACATGTGCCTCTTTAGGATCTGCTTGAAATCAAGCAACCAAACATACTACATGCATAATATCTAGTCTGGTAGTAGTAAGATACATCAGCCCACCAATCATAGATCTATATTTTCTCTAATCAGCTTTAGCAGATTCATCATATTTACTCAACTTACATCTGGTTACCATAGGAGTACTAAATTTTTTGGAGTCATCCATTCCAAATTTCTTCAACATCTCTTTCACATATTTCAATTGTGAAATGAATATCCCCTTGTCAATTTGATTTACTTGAAGACCGAGAAATAAATTCAACTCACCAATCATGGACATTTCAAATTCTTTTTGCATTTCTTCTACAAATATTTTACACATGCTTCATTTCCACCAAAGATGATATCATCAACATATACTACCAATATCAACATTTTGTTACCTTTCACTTTGAAGTAAAGATTATTGTTAGTAGAGCCTTTTTTGAATCCTTTTTGTGTCAGGTATCTATCCAATCTTGCATACCAAGCATTGGGAGCTTGCTACAGTCCATACAATTCCTTCTTCAACTTACAAACCATATCTGGTTTGTCTAACAATTGAAATCCTTCAGGTTTTTCCATGTACACTTCTTCCTCCAATTCATCATTTAGGAATGTTGAATTGACATCCATCTGATATACTTTGAAGTACTTGTGGGCAGAAAATTCCAAAAACATCCTAATATCTTCCATTCTAGCCACAGGGGCAAATGTTTCTTCAAAATCTATGCCTTCAACCTGTGAGTATTCCTTGCATACAAGTCTTGCATTGTTTCTTATAACTTCACCATTTTCATTCAACTTATTCCTAAACACCCATTTTGAACCAATTACATTCTTATTCAGAGGTTTAGGAACTAATTCCCATGTCTAATTCTTTTCTATTTGCTACAACTCTTCTTTCATAGCACTAACCCAACTCTCATTTTCACATGCTTCACACACAGACTTAGGTTATATTTTAGAAAGTAAACACAGATTTACCTCAGTTGCTACTTTACTTCTATTCTTCACTCCTTCAATCTTATATCCAATTATTCATTCCTTCAGATGATTCTTCTGCACATACTTAGGAGTTTTAACATGTTTCAGGATTTCTTCTTGTTCTTCAATTTGTTCTTCTTCTTCTTCTTGCTTCTCCTTATTCTCTTCAAGTACTTATCCATAGATAGGATCATCAGGTTCAACTTCACTTATCTCAATAGGTATGTGTATGCCCTCATCAAATTTTACATTAGCACTCTCAATAATCTTCCTCAATCTTTTATTGAAGCATCTATATGCTTTTCTAGTAGTGGAGTACCCAAGAAAAATTCCTTCATCACATCTAGCATCAAACTTCCCAAGATTTCTATCATCTCTTTTAATGTAACATCTACTTCCAAATACCATAAAGTACTTCATAGTAGGAGTCTTACCAGACCATAACTCAAAAGGGGTCTCAGTGTTGTTGTCTCTAATATGAACTCTATTAAGAACATAAACAATAGTGTGTATTGCCTCTCTCTAGTACACATTTGGTAGATTTGATTCTTTCATCATGGTTCTTGCAGCTTCTTGTACCATCCAGTACACATTTAGTACATCATGGTTCTAATATGAACTCTATTAAGAACATAAACAATAGTGTGTATTGCCTCTCTCTAGTACACATTTGGTATATTTGATTCTTTCATCATGGTTCTTGCAGCTTCTTGTACCGTCCATTTTTTCCTCTCAACTACCCCATTCTACTGAGGGGTTCTTTGAGCAGAAAAATATCTTTTTATGCCATTTTCTTCACAAAATGTATTAAATTCACTAGAAGTGAATTCTCCACCTCTATAATTTCTCAAACATTTGATTCTTAGGTTCACTTCATTTTCCACTCTTTCTTTGAACACTTTAAACCTATCCAAAGCCCGAGTCTTCTCTCTAAGAAAAGATACCCATGTCATTCAAGGATAATCATCAATAAAGAGCATCAAATACCTATCACCATTTAGGCTTCTTGTTCTAGTCAGACCACAAAGGTTAGTATGAATTAATTCCAACATTCTAGTAGTAGATTGCTCTTTTCCCTTAAAACTACATCTTGTCTATTTCCCTAACTGACAACTACAAATAGTATTAGCAGGCTTTGTGATTCTAGGCAGACCTTAGACAACCTCTCTTGAACTAATCTTGACTAGATTATCAAATTTTACATGTCCCATTCTTCGGTGCCACAACCAACTTTCATTGACTTGAGATACAAGGCACTGACCATCAACACCCTTAAGCTATAGATGTTTTCATGATTTCTCCTTCCTGCAACAACCATATCTCTAGATCCTTTTTTGATTTCGCAGGTATTATTTTGAAACACAAGTTTAAAACCATTGCTACACATTTTTCGAACACTCAAAAGGTTATGCCTTAAACCCATTACATAATATACATTATTAGTGTTGTGTATTCCATCAAAACTAATTGTACCTTTCCCAACAATCTTTGATCCTGAATCATCACCAAACATGACCAAACCATCATCATACTTTTCAAGTTTAGTAAACTTACTTTTATCTCTAGTCATGTGATTAGAGAATCCACTGTCAATCACCCAATAGTCTTCATCCTGTCTAGCATGAAAGGAAAGGACCAAACTACCTTCCATCTCATTCTTTTTATTCTCTGGAACATTCTTTCTTGCACATTTTCCAAGGTTAGCAGACATAGATTCATTCTCCAAAGCTAAAAACAAGCACTTACTATCATCACCTTCATAATCAGAGATTTCAGCTTCTTCTTTAGCATAATACAACTTCTTATATTTATTATCCTTTCTATCATTATCTTTATGATCCTTGTTCTTCTTATTTACAACTCTATTCAGACATCTTGAAGCATAATGACCAATATTACCACAACTGAAACATTTAAAGGGCAACATACCTTTATACTTATTGGTACCTTTCTTCAACTTCCTGGTAAAATTCACTTCCAACTCATCAGAACCCTCACTCTTTAGATCATCCTCAGTCTTTGTTGCTTTAAATGTTGTTTTTGTCTTTTCCTCTTTCTTTCCAAACTTTCTCATCTCAAATCCAGTCAAGGTGCCAAATAGCTCTTCTTTAGTGTATTTCTTAGGATCATACATTTCTTCAATAACTGAGATCTTATTACTGTAACACTCAGGTAGGGTTATTAGGATCTTCTCAATTATATCTTCATCAGTCAGGTTTCCTCCTTGATTCCTAACATCATTTACTACAAGTCCAACCCTCTGGAAATAGCTTGCAAAATATTCACCTTCTTCCATTTTCAAATTCTTATATATGTGATTTTCCATCAGCTTCTTTGTTAATTTCACTCTACCATTTCCTTCATAAAGATCTTCCAATTTTTTCCAAAATTTATGAGCAGTTCCCAAAGAAAGAACCTTAGTTCACTCAGTTTTAGATAGAGAATTGAAAATAACATACCTCGCTTTTTCATTCTCCTCATAAGTAGAAACCTCATCCGCAGTAGTAAGACCACCCGTCAAAGCAACATACTTCGTCTCAATAGCCTTCCAGGTCTTGTAACCAAGATAAATAATATATCCTCTCATCTGCGATTTCTAGTCACTATAATTAAATCCATCAAACATAGGGATTGACAACTTATGTGCTATCGAATCTTCCTTAAGCGGTTAAGATCTATACCAAGGAACCAATGCTCTGATACGAATTGTTAAAAGGCACATGAAAATTGAGAAGGGGGGGTGAATCATTTATCACCAAATTTAAACTCAAAACTTCAACACTTAGTAACTTCACAACCACATTGTTCTGTTATTAAGTATGAACATGAAATGTAGATAATAGAAAGAAATATAAACACAATGAACACTAGATTTTACGTGGAAAACACAATAAGGGAAAAACCATGGCGAGGATTAACTCACAATATAAAGTGATAGAAAAATTGAATACAAAGGCTCACTACCCATAAGAGGACTCACTATCCAAATACAAAGGCTCACTGCCTACAGAAAGGACTCACTGTCCAACAGGGAGGCTCACTGCCTACAGATACAAAAGATCCACTACAACAATTTACACACATCGGTAGCCTTTATCAGAAGATTATAGAAACCTTCAGGTCACTTCCTTCAGGAATCTAACTCAATGAAGTACTATTGCCTCAACTCACTTTCACACAATTTTTCTCTTCACTTGTGGCTTACTTTCTTACTTTTTATCATGACATCCTTCACAGCTTGACTTGTATTTATACCATCTTCAACCTTAGAAACTTTCTCGAAGGTTGGACATATACTCTTCATTTCATAAATTCAAATTAGGTCAGCAACTCAACATTCCCGCGCTGGAAAGGAATGAGAGTGGACCAATTAAGTACTTGACCAAGACCAAAAATAATGTCTCGGATCAGCCACACACTTCCTTAATTAAATTTTAATTCTTCATATGAAGTGTAAACACCAGGTTGGCCAAACCTAATGAAAACATAAATGAACATTGAAATGCATTCTTCCTAGCAAGAAGATAACACACAAATGATGTAACACACTTCATCATGCACGAAAAAAATTCTCAGATTCATTCAAATACATCCACAACAAGTGTAACAACCTTCAAACACAAAAATCCTTCCATCAATCCATCCAGACTGTGCAAACACATACAACAACTATGAAACTCAACTTCTAGATCACCAAACCACAAATTTTTTTGCCAAAACCTAGAGAACACCATTACAGGATATATTCTAGATCCACAATACCTGAAATGAAATAGTGGAGGACTATAAAGCAGAAACATTTCTCCCAATCCACAAAACACTAACTCTGCTAGAACAGTTCACACATCAGTAAACACAACTTTCACACTCCATCAAAACAAAAGCTACAAAATAGTAGATACCATCATTAGACCATCAACAACAACCCTTCATATCCACACAAGCATAGGATCAACACAAGATAAATGAAAAGTACATACCAAAGCACATTCATAACTTTGACTTCACTCTTTATTAATTTTCTCAAAAGCACTTGGAAACCTATCATTTCAGGATATCTACAACATCATAAAGATATCTCCATGTACTCACAACATCTCAACAGTATCTCAGCTATACATGCACAATCTGCAACATACTAAACTATGTTGACATCAATGACAACATTAATGACAACACCACCAAACTTGCTCATACTTGCAACACCCATACCATGAATATGATAGACATGTGATAGAAACAAACCTCGCAAGGAGGAGAACCCCTATCACGAATGAAAATAAATAAAGAAAAAGATCAGATAGAAAATATTGTATGAAATAGAATGATAAGAGAGCATTACCAAAAACTTATGGCTCATCTCTTGGATTGATAGAAATGATGGATTTGTGAGCAAGAGGAGTATTGAATGTTTCTTGAGATAGTATTTTGGTAGAGCATCGATATAGGAGTGAGAGAGAAAGATTGAATTCATTTATTGGAGTCCTCTCCCTTCAAATGAGAGTGAAAATGGAGTTTTGTTAAGCTGCATGGGCGAGAGGAGCCATTACACACACATCCTTACTACTATGACCTATTTGAATTTTGGAAATTTTAGATATGTTAGCACATCATAGAGACATCTATGCATCGTGCTAGTGTCTAATAAAAACTTTACAAGAATTAGACACTTAGGTTGCTAGTGCTTCATCATTGTCATCTATGAAGTCAGAATTTTGAAATTCCAACTTATAGGTCTTTTTCCATTAATAAGGAAAGCCTAAATGCATAAGTGTAGAATTTCCATATGGTGTAATTTTAGGACACTACACATTCAAATTTAACTTTGAACTTTGAATGCACTAATAATGTGGCTTCTATATATGTAATCAAATATGTTAGACTTCATTGTGATAAAAAAATTCATAGAGCCTCGAGTTAGAGGCACATGTGGTGTAAAAGAAAAGAGATTGAAGATGTATAGAAATATTATGTGGGATGTTATTGACATATTTTATGATTTTGATATCAAATTAGTTGAAAGAGAAGAATAAAATAGCTAATTCCCTTGTTGTATTGGATTCAAATTTGGACACATCCTTGCCATCCCATCACTATAGATATGTTTTTAAAATTATTAACTAACCTTACATCCTTGATAAAATCTATATTTGGGTGATATTCAATGATGATAAATAGATATATGAGTTCTTAAATTGCATCAATAATTTTGAAAATCAACTTATTGATTAGTAGCCTATGGTAGAAAAAGTGACTCTTTTTGGAAATAAAGTTACAAAACTGAAAACAAATACTTTTCCAAAAAGTCTTGTTGCTTTAGAAAGAATGTTTGATATTCTTGATTTTCATAAAATAAGGAGTAAGCTATCCAATGAAGAAGATGTAGATGGTGTAAACCTTGTAAACTAATCAAATCATAGAATGATATACCTTAGAAGAAAATGAAATCAACAAAGAACAAAATGTTTATAAAATTGTTAAAAAGGTACACAAAATGCTTCACTTGGTCTTATGATGAGTTGAAATATTATAGGAAATATTTATTTGAGTGTATCATTGTTGCAAGTATTGATGATTGGTTTTTTCATTTATGTCAACAAGCTTGTGTTATCATATATGCCAGTTGTGTGTGTTGAGAGAGATTGGTGTTGGAGATGAATAGTTGGTGTTGTCTATGCTTTGATTTGTTGTATTATGTTGTCATCAATTAAGCTATGGGTGTTAACCTCTATTGCTACTTTGATAACCTTCTATCTATGGATGTAGTGGTGGAAGAATGAAGAAGAAGCCCTCCAGTGTGTTTTTATTGATGCCGACATTGTTTGGTGACATTTTTTGTCCATCTGGTAAATAGTGCTATTATTACTCTGATCCAGTAATTTGGTCTAGAATTTTTCATATTAAAAGATCGACCTATGTGGTTTTAATATGTTATTTAGGACTATTAATTGCATCTATGGAAAAGTTTTCAACAATTTTGGTTGAATGGGATACAAGATATAAATGACAAAAGTTCGGCATATAGGATTTGCATATTCCTTTAGCTGACATGGATAAATGGTGTACACTTCGTGGATGGTTAAAGAGATCTTTCTTAGGTCCAAGGTAACCTAATTTATGTCTTGTATGTTTTTTTAGCATGAAAGAAGTTTTGGTCTGAGCCAACAAGCTATTTTGAATCAAGTATGTATACACCCAATTAGGCCGACCTAATTGATATATGTAGATATAACAATGTATATATATGAAACATTTTGTATTGAAGAAGAGATCTAGGTGTGTGATATGTGATAAGTAATAAGCAGTGATGTTTGATAGTGTGATATTGTGTGAAGTTGTAGATAGTTTTTGTGAACCTACAAATCGGTGCAAGATTTTTTATTCTAAAGCTTAATTGGAATTGAACTCAACACATAGAAGGTGTATTCATCAGTACATCTTTTGGCAGTGAGTTGCACTCCATTCTTTTTGTAATCATTTCAGGTTGTGAGCCTTTCAAGGATAGTGTGTCCTGGTAGTGTACCCCTATAATATCTTATAACTGGTTATAATATATTGTGAGGTAATCCTCACCATGGTTTTTCCCATTTTGGGTTTTATAAGTAAAAATATTGGTGTTCATGTGTCATGTGGTGTTATGATTCCTTTCATGTCTTTGTTTGCAGTTACAGTTAGATATGTTTTAATTATTGAATGGTTGGTAGCTAAATGGTTTAGTAGAATATTGATTCACCCCCCTCTTAGTATTTTGGGTGTTCAAAAATTGGTATCAAAGCTTGGTTCCTTTGGAAAAGTTTAACAACTTAAGGAATATCTTGAATTTTGAACACATGGCTGATAAAAAGTGTCATGTTCCTCTAGAAGAGATCTCTACAACTAAAGAACTCCATGTTGCTCTTGAAGATCTAGAAAGAATTGAAAATGAGAAAGAAACTCCGAGAGAGAACTTAAAAGAAGCAAATGAATGCATTAGAAAATTAAGAGAGAAAATCAATAAGTTCAAAGAAAGGCATAGAGAAGTCAGTGATTAGTTGAAGAAAGAAAATGAAGATATCACCAGACTAAAGGTGTAAGTGGAAGAAAAGAAAAGAAATGAGGACTGTTAGAGAGTTGAAATTCATAGCAAGGTTGATGAATTTACAAATATTGAACAAGAAGTGGTAACCCTAAGGTATGACATAGAGAAAGCAAGGGTTCATGAGGAAAAATTCAAAAAAAGTTCTACAATGCTTGATGATTTGATTGTGTTTTATAAACCTTCTAAGGATAAAGGTGGTTTAGGACTTGAAGAAGAACAAATCTCAAAAGAAAATTAGACTCCTAACAAGGTTGACAATCAAAGGAAGACTCAAGGCAATGGTAGATAGATCAAGAATCAAAGAAGAAATACCAAAGGAACTCCTATTTGACAACCTAATGCTCAAAGGTACCCATCTTTCAATGGTATTTATTTTTCATGCAATAAATTTAGTCATAGAGCAACAAAATGTAGAGGTAGAATGAATCAGAATGTTGGATTCCTTTCTGGACAATGTTTTACTTGCAAAAAGTTTGGGCATAGAGCGGTTGAGTGCAAAAGTCAGATAATGATGAATAAATTCAATACTAGTAGAATGATTCAACCTTTTCAAGATTATTGCTACACATGTTATGCATTTGGAAATAAATCTAAGAGGTACATATCAAGGTTAAATACAAATCAGTCTGGTCAAAAAATGTTGTGTGCTACACCTACAACAAACTAGGACATATTTCAAGATTTTGTAGAAGTAAAAATGGGAATAACTATAATCCAAAACAAAGGAATAAACCTCTGAATAAACTGGATCCTACTAAAGTCAAAAAGGAAATGGAGAAAATTTGGATGAAAAAGGAAGAACTTGAGAATAAGGATGAATTAAATGCATTTGTACCTACATCTGGTGTAGATACTTCTTCTAAAACTGAAATCCAATATTGGGTTTAGGGGGAGAAATTACAAAGAAATCTAATAAACCCTTGATATAAGAGGGATCAAGTAGTGACATAGAGATATGTGATGTGAATTGTCATTCTGAAGATGTTGAAATTTTTTTTGACAAAAAAGATGCAAATTTAAAGATTTGCAAAGCATTTTAGGGTTTACAGTGTATTCATAAAGTGTTTATTAGGTTTTTGTGAATGGAATGCAGTAAATGAAAAATTAGGGTAGATCGATACGGTATAAAATAAAAACCTAAGTTGAGTTAAATCACTTTTGCACATTTGGAAGAAAATCAAAGAGAGTTAAATCAATTTGAAGGCGATCAAAAGCATCTGGTATCAAACCCTAGTTTTTTTTGAAGTGTGAAAAAAGGTATAATTTATAGCTATCTGTACTTTGTGGGTTTTAATTAGAAGTAATTTCCATAAGAATATATAAGAGAATTGAGGGGAAAATGGCCACTCCCACTATGGTTGAAACCTCTGAGAGAACTAGATCAAGATTCAAAAGGTTTTCTTGGAAGATTTACGAAATTGACCCTGTGGGTGAATTTTCACAAATTCCAAACAATGTCTACCCACCGCAAATACTAGAACTTGCATTCATGGGAAATTGGAAGAATTTAACTATAAATAACTCAAGGATCAATGGATAAAGGATTTTATTGGAGAAAATTACTTGGTAAAACTAGAATATGAAAATCTTGTATGGAAGAAGCTAGATGTATGGAATTGGTTCCTAGATTTTTGTCATGGAATGGATGCAAAGTTTTTAAGGATAGCACTTAGCAGAGTGCATGATAAATTTGTATAGACAAGTGTGCCTGGAGTAATTACCAAGGAAGTGATTAAAGTTGTGATTGGTCTCTATGACACTGGACCTATACCAGTACTAAATGTTATTAAAAATGATGTGCTTATGAAATTAACTAGTGCCACATATGTGGGAGAGCACTGACAACCAAACCCATTACAAACCTTTTTGTGAAGTATGCTACAATTATGATAGGTAAGAAAATATACTTCAACAACCAAGGAAATTCGGTGTCTTCAATTGTAATTTAAGTTGCACATGACATGGTGGTAAATGGAAGAGACTATGATTTGTGTGAGTTGCTCTAGCAATAACTTATGGATAACCTAAGCCAGGCTAAGTCAAAGAAATATCAATTCAAGTTTGGAACATTGGTAGTCTATTTGCTACTTTACTTTCTGAGAGAGCTACCTGGAAAAACATATTATATGGAATACAAAGAAACTAGTGGTACATCAAATATTTGAACATTTACATAGCATTGGAGACTTCAAGGCATAGGGTGATGCTTTAACTACATTCTTCGTAGTTTTTTAGAATAATATCCATGAAAGAGAAAGAGTTCCAAAATTCTTAGTAAGTAAATGTACAAAGGAGATAAATTTCCTAGTGTCCACTAATGAGTGCATTATAGAGGCAATAGAACCTATAAATATATGGATAGAGCCTCTAGGATATGAGATTGTTGAGAAAGTAGCTAAGAGCCTCATTGAAATACTATTAAAAAACTATAAGGATCCCACTCTGCCCTAACATGGTACATATGAAGAGAATTCAACCGAAGTGCATTTGGAAACTTCAACACCCCAAAGGGCTAAAAGGGTAAATAAAAATGTTGAGGCATTTTTCAAAATGAATTCACTTTCTAAGGATGATGTTGAAAGGCTAAGGGAAGTTGTAGAAGAGAAGAGAGACAGGTCAATTGAAGTGCCCTTCAAGCCTATAATATCAAGAAGAGCACCTTCCACCACTACCTATGCATTACCTCAAATACCTAGTGTAGCTGCAATAGTGAAAGGAAAGAAGGTAGACCATAGTACCCTAATGTAGTTAATGTAATTGCTTCCTCTGGACCCAACACCAAAGCTTCTAAAAAGAAATTCACCCCCTATTGCACCATTTTCCACTCCTAGAAGAAGAATAAAGCAAAAGGAAAATAGAAAAGGAACTTGAGTGATGTATAAGAAGAGATTAACCTTGGCTTGAAAGAGGGAAGTCAGTTGAAATGAATAGAAGTAGTGCTTCCACCAACAATGAAGAAGCAAAAACCAAAGACAATGTCAAACTTCCATTTCCATTTCCTTCTTAACTTCTGCTAGATCAACCTTAATGACTAGTTCATATCTCTTTACCGGATAGTATTTTTTCATATTTTTGCTTTTGCGATCTTGGAAAAATGTCTCGGTTTGTTGGAAATATGACAAACAACATTCTTCCACCAAAATTTTACTTTATTCAATCTATATCTGCACTAGTTAGCCTTGTATCCAAATAAGTTGTAGTGATAACAATAACCATTAAAGGGATAGATCATTTTATTCATCATCTAATTTTTGTATTCTATATCTTTATGTCCAATTCTTTTGCACTTAAAAAATTGATCAGAGAATGATAAAGCATTTTGATTCATTCTATCATTCTATTTTATTTTATTTCCATAATATTTTTCCTTATGTCAAAATCTATTGTAGGAATAATAGATACCATTAAAATATGAGTACCTTTCATCATTTGGTTGTCTAAAAGGAGGTCTTCTTGCTTTGTTCCTCTAGTTTCAGATCTCGCTAACATCTTTCTTGTCTTCAATCCTCTTAGTATTTGAACTTTATCTATTCTCATGTCCTAGACCATTCTTGTCCTTAGATGTTTTTGGATCAGCAATCAACTCACTAAGCATTGCATAACTTGTCTTGATTTTATCCTCATGAGCTCTTGCTTTCTCCATAATTGATCTTAAAGTTACCACTTCTAGTTCAAGATTGATGCATTCTCAGTCTTGCTCTGAATTTCAACTTTCTGATAGTCCTCAATTCTCCTCTTTTCTTCCACTTTCTCTTTCAATCCGATGATATCCTCATTTTCTTTCTTCAACTGCTCACTGACTTCTCTATGTATTTCTTTGAATTTCTTGAATTTTTCTCTTAGTTTGTTTATGTGGTCATTTGCTTCCTTGAGGCTTTCCTTCAAATCTTTGTTTTCTTCTTCAATTTTGTCAAGATCTTAAAAATAAATTTCAAGTTCACCATTACTATCTAAGATACAATCTTCTTCAATATGTTCAGTAGAAAACTCTTTAGGAGGAATAAGAAATCTCTTATCTGTCATGCATTCAAATTTCAAAATATTCCTCAAGCTATTAGACTTCTCAAGAGGAACTAAGCTCTTATACCAATTGTTGAACACCCAAAATACTCAGAGGGGGGTGAATAAGTATTCCATTAAACCATTTACATAATATCCATCCAAATAATAATACAATTCTAATAGTAATAAAAAATTGAAAGCATGGAATCAACACAAGATCATAACACACATGAACACGAGTATTTTTACATGGAAAACCCAAACTGGGAAAAATCGTGGTGAGGATTAACTCACAATATAATATATCCGGATATAGAATATTATAATGGCTCACTACCAGGACTCACTATCCTTGAAGGTTCACTGCCTGAAGTAATTTACAAAAATAGAGCATGGAAACACTGCTAAAGTAAGAACTGAGATATAATGCACCTTCCCTATGTTGGAGTTTAGTTCCAATGAAGCACTAAATATAAAATACTTCTCAATATAGAACAATTATGTTTGCACACACATACAATTTCACACATTCACACCATACAACAATCCATACACTATACCTCTGACTTTCACAACTTCATCATATCTCTCTATATGTCTTCACACATCTTCATGTTCATTTCCTTCAAAAAATTCTTACATATATGTACAATATACATTCACATACACTAATTAGGTTGTCCTAATTAGAGTAGCCCTATTTGAAATCAAAATTAACTCTGTCGGTTTTATCCTCGAAACATATTCATCTTCGCGCAAAACACAATCATGTAATATATGATATACGTTGGAATGGACCTAATATAGATCCAATTATCATTCACAATGAATATTTAATCTTCTTAATACAAATTCATAATTAGGTCAATCAGAGTTAGGCCTAAACATCATAGACTTCAAACATATATGAAATTCGCCAAACATGTAATTCCAAAACTTGTTAACACATAAAATTCTCCTTTAGACAACATCAAATAACTTATCTTCAACTTCACAAGACAAAAAAATAATCATGAGAAAATGAGGAATCTCCCACATCAGTGCGCTTATACAAAAACTTACTATAATCTTTAGAACAAAACACTGTTATTCATATATTTCGTATGCATTTTTATATCATCATAAAAATTTGAAGTAAGATGAGTCTCACAGTCATGAATCTTTATGTACAAAATTCTGTAGTGATTTCTTTCTTTATAGTAGGATCCAAACTAAAAAATCGATGCATCGAATAAGTATATAAACTGAGTACTATGTACCAACTTACTGCTAACTATGTCTTTCCAACCATATAACCAAGCCAACTGAAATATTGTTAGTAGATGCATGTGATGTCAAGATAGAACATATTAATAGCTTCTGAATGATTCTTAAAAGATAGGATAATCTGAACCAAAATACCAAATTAGTACTAGATTAGCATAGCTCAAACTAGAGCAACTATTGATCTATATAAGTAGTTTCAATAAGGTATATGGATGTTAATGTTTACATCAATGACAATCTTCCAATTTCCAACACTAGATGCATAAGGAGATGCATTATTCTAGTGGATCTCAAGATCTATCCCTTATTCTAGACTAATTTTGGTGGCTACCTCTCAAGCGGAGTAGGTAGTGGTATTGCAGATTGTTATTGATTTGTGTATGCTCCTAAATGGGATTATTCAGAGTAGTAATTGAAAAGTGTTACAGATTAGTTATATAATGTCAAAGGGGGGATAATGCAAACCATTCTATCATTTTCCATTGATGTCAAAGGGGGAGAGAGATTAATTTGAAAAAAAATAAGTAATAATGGGGAGAGCGAATCATGTGAAAAATTCATCAGAACAAGGGAGAGAAAAAGATCTAAGGAGACACAAAGAGAGAGAAACATGTGAAAGAGAAAGTTAGTTGAAGACATAATCATGTAAGGGGGAGAGTGAGTAAAGAGAAATGATAAGATGAAACAAGTATGTTCAAAGTTGTGTATTTGATGGTTTTTCACATCATGTGTTACCATCAATGACAAAGGAGGAGATTGTTGCAAGTATATACAGATTGGTGTTGTCATTGATGTCAAAAATCTTGTGTTTTCATTGATTTCAATTGTATGTGTTGAGAGATATTAGTGTTGAAAATGAACAGTTGGTGTTGTCTGTGCTTTGATTTTTTGCATTATGTTGTCATCAATTAAGCTATTGGTTTTAACCTTTGTTTCTACTTTGATAAGCTTCTATCTATGGATGTAGTAGTGATGAAGATGTTTTGGATGTGTATTTGGTCCTTTGTTTCCAAGTGCTTTTGAGAAAATTTGATAAAAAGAGGAAATAGTGTGTTGTAGTGTTATTTTGGGTTACAAAGAGATGTTTTGGTTTTTCTCTATATTTCTTCTAGGATAAAGATCTATCTATGGAATTTAGATATGTTGGTGAGAGGTGTTCAAAGATGTTATATCCAAGAGATGGTATGTTGGATCATCATACAATAGAAGTTATGTTCACTAGTGTGTGACTATGCATTGCAGAGGTGTCTAGGAGAATTTTTTTTACTCCATGTTTCTCCACAGTTATGCTTCAGGTCTTACAATTCAGAAGAAGTGTTGATGGTGTTGGTAGTTTACCTCAGGAAAGAGGATCTAAGGTTTGGTGCATTGGAAGATAAATTTTCAAATAACAGTGTATGGAAAAGTTGTTTGAGTGTACTAGGTTTGTACATTCTTCAAGTGGAATTTGTTGCGAAGGAGTTTGTTTGATTTCAAGATGTTTGAGGAATATTCTAGATCATGTTCAAGCATGGTGTGTGGTTCACAAGTTATATTTGGTTTTGTGGAAGCGTGCACTTAAAGTTTTAATGGTGTTTGCATGGGTAGCGACTGACTTGGTGTTTACACTACATGCGAAGGATAATTATTATTTTTGGTAGCATGTGGTTTAGTGATGTTGTTGGTTTGGGTCCCAATTAAGTTTTGATGTGGTCCACATTCACTTCTATCCACCATAGAAGTGTTTTGGTTTCGAATTAATTTGAATTTGTATGTTTGAGGTGCATAGCCGACCTTGGAAAGGGTTTCAAGGTTGAGGATGGTGTAAGCATGAGTTGAATTGTTGAAGGAGGTCAAGATAGATGAAAGTGTGAAGTGTGTGATGCAAGTGATGCAAATTTGAGCTGAGCAGTGCGAGATTTCAAGTGTTGGATTATTGGATGCAATGAGCAGAAAGTGCCTACAATCATTCAAACATATTGCGAAGGTGTTGGAGTTGTTGTGGTTGATTTTCTACTACATTGAGATCATTTTCTTTGTGTAACATTTCTTCTCTATATTATTTTTCTATTCTAGCAGGGATCCTTGGGTGTGATCCTTTCTGGACAATGTGTCCTATTCTAGAAGTGATCCCTTGTAATCAATTTTGTAATTACTTATATTGTGAGATAATCCTCACCATAGTTCTTCATTGCTCAAGGGTTTTCCACGTAAATCTGGAGTTCTCTTGTGCATGGTATTAAAGTTGTTTCAATTTTTTTTATTTGTTTTTCATGTCAAAACTTCATAACAAATTAAGGGTTTAATGAATGCATGTGGATCTAAATGTTAATAAGGGTTTTGATTTTTTGATAAGATACAATTGATACACACACCCCCTCTCAATTGTCTTGTTCATTTAATAACCATTTAGTTCGAGCTTCGTAAAAAAAAAATTAATAGTATCTTATCAACCCCACTCCCACCCTCCAAATATAAAAGGAATTGAAAAAGCTAGTAGTAGCATTCAATGTAGGTCTCTAACTATATAGGAGTGAATTTTCACCCCTTATGCAAATTCCCCTTTTACACATCCTAGCCTTAGAAAACCAAATCTGAAGTAAAAATTCCACATCAGTTGGTTGACTTCCTCCACTTGGAATCTATATGTTGTGTCAGTAGAATAATATTTGTTGGGGATACTTACGTGGCATGCAGACATCCACGCAACATGTCCCTGATGGATTCTTGTGTCTAAAGCTGGAAGAAGCATTACACTTCCTATTGGGAATGGTTTGTAACATCCCTCTTCAACCAACCAACCTTGAAAAATGATAGATTCTCCCTCTTCTCCTTCAAAATCCTCCATTCTTCATTCAAATCATCTTTTTTTAATCACTTCTTGCACTCTCAAGAATTCTCAACCTTCACTTCACTCTCAATAGCACTTCAGCACTCCATTATAGCAGCAACAACACTCTGTCAACTCCATAAAGCAAGTGTGAAGCAAGCCATTGGAGCATGGGCTTGAGGTTTTGTGGAACCTCTCTTCATCGCGGTCAAGGCTGTGGTGATTATTCAAGTCCTCTTCTCTCCTCCATTGGCTAGTGAGCTCTTGGTGGAGGTGGTAATGTTTCACTCCACTCCTTTTTGATTTGGTTGAGTAACTCTTTACTATTTTGTAGTGCTATTTGAACTCCTTCTTTCTTTACTTCTTTATCATAAATTTCGGTATCGTTGCTATTTGGTTGTTTGTGGAGGTAGAAACACCAAAATGAGGGTCTAATTGAGGTAGGCCCCTATACATTCCCAATAAATTTCCCTCTTTCTTATGTGTAGGTGGTTGTGCTTTTGGAGATAGCTAGAAAATTGGTAACTTGGTGAGATTATCTTCGTCACTTTAGCTCTTATCTATCTATTTTGTCACATCCATTTATATCTTTCATACTTCATAATTCTGTTTTTCTCCTTTAGAATTCACTAGCTAGGTCATCAACTTATTTTCTGATGGTTCATATGATATTTTCAGTCCTTTGGTTGTATGGACGCTAGTGCACCTAAGAGATTCCAGTGCACCATGCTATCATCCCAGAACCACGCTTTCATCCTCGGGCAGAGAGCTACCTGAGGTATAGTGCTGAATCTAAAAACCAGCTCGCCTAGCCCCAATCCTTATTTTGAGTCTATGGAGTGATCGAAGGATAATATAGTCCTTATCATTCTTGTCCCTCATTTCAAACACCCCTTTAGAGTGAGGTACGTTAGGGTAGCCTTTCGCTCTTGGCTCTCCATGACCTGGGGCCTTGACATAGATGGTCCCCCTCTCTTACATTTTTGGTGAACCCAACGTGAACCATTTTGGTTTCATTTGGCGATACTGAAAGTTCCTTTCCTTGTGTTCTAGGAGTGTTGTAGGTGTGATTGTTGTGAGTCCTTCACCTTACAACCCAAACTATGACCCCTCGTAGGCATAGTTGGAAGGTTCTGAAAGTGTTGCATAATGAAACCTTAATTGGGTCATTGTCCTACCGTGCAACCTTTGGGAGGCTCTATGAGAGTGTTGTTTATTACATGTGATGGCCTCTTTTTTGCATCAACCTATCCCCTTTGTGAAACATGTGAGTAGTGGTACTGGCATAACCTTCACCTCATAGGATCTATCGATGGTTTTTAATACAAAACCATCTCCTCTCTACATCGTTGTGCAAATCAACAGAAACATCATAGCAGGTGTTCTTGTTGATCTAACATCTCAAGTAAACATCATAACTAAGGACATCATGCTAATTAACTTTTTGCATAAAGATGGGTACGATGCACTTGTGAGCACCATCCACATGCATGATGGACTTTCCATACCTCCTTTTGGTAGTATCATCTTGTCAGTTTTGGTTTGACCTAAATTTGTGAATCTTTTGTTTGACATAATCCCTGGATCTGAACTCTTTAGAGTGAAGTTGGGTATCCCCTAGTTAGTAGCTATGAATGAAGTACCCTCAGTTGTGCATAAATGTTTAAAATTTTTCCATGAGTGTTTCATGCATGTAATTCATGACACTAGTTATAAACTGTCAATTTCCCATGGTAGTTACTCCTTGGATTACTCTTGGTTTGCACCAGTTGGTCCTCTTTTTCCTAGGAAGGACCTCTTGTATCAAACTTATCAAAATTACAAGATAGGGTGCTTAATGCCAAGAGTGATATACCCTCCATCACCTTATGCTATTTCACATAGGGATTGCTTAAAAGCTGACAGTGATGCTACCAAGTCATGTAGAAGGGAAGAAGAGAAGAGGTCTTGAGATCCTCCTTTTTCATTTTTTGTTGTTTAGCCTGATGCTTCCTCTCACCCTACTATGGTGCCATCAGATTCTATTTTGTGTTTGCAAGAGAATCCTATGGTGCTTGCTTGGTGAAATCCCAAGCATCCCGTGTTTGAGCTTCTTGTTCTGCTCACAAAGCCTAGGCATGTTCGGTATAATAGGAAGAAAGGTCCCCATGGGGAATCTTCTATGTCTCAGCCTTCACAGCCTCCTATCGCTTATGCTCCCAAGGCAGTAAATGGGAAGAGGCCCATTGTTGAGGCATTAGGGCTAACTCCCCTGGCTGCTTCTCAACCTACTCCTGCTACTCCCCTTCTGGAGCCTTTCCCTCCACTAGAAATAGTTGTGGTGGACACTCTTATGGATGAGCAGGAGCCTTTTGTTCCTTCACAACCTCCGGTCTCTAGCTTGAAGAGTCATAGAAACTTCCTTGCATGCAAGCATTGACAAAAATATCTGATAGTTGAGTAGGCTACCTTATAGAGGAAGAAAGAGGAGATGACCACCCCTGTATCAAGGCCTCATGTTGTGTCCTCCTCTCTCCTCCTCTTTGCTTTCATTCAACCACGATCTACATCACTTCCAGCTTTCACTGTGAGTATGAATGTACCTGACCCTAAAAGGTGCAGGTGTTCATTGCTCCATCAATGGATTCACCTTTGTTGATGTCCCTTCCAGATGTCCCTCCTTTCCCAAAACCCATGGATATTCTAAACACTTCGGTGGTATCTTCTATGGTTTTCTCCTCCTGTTCTTCCTTCACACCTCTTTCCTCATTTGTGGGGAGTTCACATCCCCTAATGGAGTAGAAGGTGGAGGGTGGTCCTTCCAGTAATAGAGGACATAAGAGGAGCCCACCTTCTCCAAAAGGTGGTCCCATGCTGACTTCTTCTATTTTAGTAATGAAACCAATCTTGGCTTCCCCTGAGTTCGTCACCACTCCCGAGTCACTCGGTGAGCCTAGCGGTGAACCTCAAGCACAAGCTTCCCCATCCCTTGAGGTACAACATGACACTCTAGTGAAGTGCATGTTTCACTCTCTAGATGAAGTTTCGGCCTTGTCAACGATTTTTGTGAAATCGTTGACCATAGCTCCACAAGATTTGAGTGTAGGATACCTTGCGGGGCCTTCTTGCTTAGCCCTTATTGCGGGAGGGTCTAAAGCTCCTCCTTTTAATATCCTGCCACTACAAGCTCATCCTCGTTCCCCTTATGATGATCTGTAGTGGGAAGCGGATGACCTCTTGGTTGATCAGGGTTAGGGGGGCCTCTTCTTTATCTTTAGATTAGATGTGTGTGTGTGTAGTGATGTGTTCCCTCATGATCTTGCTATGTGTTCCTGGATGACCCTTGTCACCCTTGTTGGTGCTTGGATACAAGAGTGGATTTTGTGTCATAAACCTTCTTATATTTATATAATCATTCTTCCATGTTTGTGATTCACTTTCAATAAATTGGGGATGATGCAAAGCGTTGGGGGCATTTAGGATTCCCTTCCATGTTGACCCAATTTTTTATTTTTACTTTTTCCTCTTGTGCATTCTTCACATGGTCTGATATAGTAGGGGGTTGATGATAGTTCATTTTATATACTATTATTATACTTATATATATATATATATATGAACAACTCTGACCCTGAAATATTAGATCACCCCTTGTGCCCTATGTTTGTGTTTATTTCTCTTGTACTCTTTTCTTATATATCTCTCTTCTTTTCTTGAGTTGTCCCTTTCATGTGTGACAATGCCATTTCTATGACACTCTAATTTTGGGAAAATGTATTCATTGCCAACTAATCTTTTCTCGAGAATCTTTGAAAACTTTTTCAAATAATCATATTCTCGACTTGAAACCCTAACAAAATGTGTTTCCTTCATCATGGGTTCGCAAAGAAAGAATTTGAGACCTTTCCTTTGAGGAGGGAGCGACTTTGACCTTCCCCTCACAAGGGGGAATTTTCTTCCTTTTGAATTCCTTGATGAAGTGAACATCTTTCGAAAGGATTCCTTGATGACGAATCGATTTGAGAAAAAATCACCTCTTCTGCACTTTCAAACAACGTGACCTTTGAGTGGACCCCTTTCTTAATGTCAAGTCCCTGAGGGACCCCTTTTAAAGCTTTCCAATCTATCGACTGTCTGCATGATTTTTTGCTTATTTACCTATGTGGCCACTTTTAGACATGTTCTATCTATGGCTAAACATGTCGCTTTATAGGTGCACCTGTAAAGCCATTTTATGACTCTACAAAGTCTCCCTTCCTTGGGTTTCCTCCATGTGAGAGATCTTGGGGGTCGCTCCCCTACAAATCTATGGGCTTGTAGGGCACTTTTTCTAGGTTTCCTTCATGTGAGAGATCTTGGAGGACACCTTCCCTGCAAGTCTGCGGGCATGTAGGACACTTTTTTTGGGTTTCCTTCATGTGAGATTGTAAGGGAAATCAGATGCGGAAACAATTCTCCTAATGTCAATACCTCAGAGAATAATGTAGATATACTTTTAATTTTTTCAATTATAGTTCAACTAAGATGCACTATGAAGTAAATAACAAAAACAGAGTATTTTGACAATCACACAGGAACACCAAATATACATGGGAAAACCCTAACGGGAGAAAAACCCACCACACTAAGAGAAATCACTTTGTATTACAGTAATGGAAATTACATACAAATGTAAGAATTATCTTTTTGGTGTCCATTTACAGTAGCATTCACCATGAACAATATTGTACAGGAACCTTCAAGTTACAGTCATTACAGATTAGATTACATTTACTAATCATACAACCACCCAGCAATCCGTCGATCCAACCAACCGATCATAATCTGCAATCATCAAGTATATCCATGTTGTTCCATGTCTGTCGAGCTTCCTCACCAAATTGTCACAATGAACTACCTTCTAACTGTTCAAATTCAACTTCTCCTATTAGTCCACGAGACTCCACATAGGATGGTCAAACTGTCAAAAGAATTCACACTGTGTTGGAATCTCAGTGAGACACTAATAGTGTCTCGCCGATGCCACATAACCTTCATATTGATATCGCCAAGATGTTTCAACAAGCTTACATGTATCAGCTTTAGTTTTCCTTTCAGCAAGAGTATTGCTCTTGCCAGGACATCCCAACGAGCCTCCTTGTGTTACACCGAGTTCAGGAGATTATCGCTAAAGCATTCTTATGTCACCAGGAGATCATACCGAGTTCCATATGCTATACTGATACTAGTGTTCTTATCAGCCAGACAATCGTCTTTCACTAAGACCATATATCGAGTCATCAAAGTTACTTCAAAACCCCCAGACATACCAAGCACCAAGTAGAAGTCAACAAGACTCTTGTCTATCACTAAGAGGTTTCTCTGAGATCTCATATGTCACCTCGAAGCCATCAATAGTCGCCAAGACACATCACCTTCACTGAGAGATATAATCGAACACATATAAGTTACACCGATGTCCACCGTTCACCAAGAGCTATACCGAAGACATCAACATCATCAGTGAGACATTCCATTCTTGCTAAGACTTCTCTCTGAGACTCTTCGTGTTACCCCGATGACTTTAAACCAAATGTTGTCGGTGAGACTTTAACTCTTCACTGAGACTTCTCACTGAGCCGCTATAGGTTATCCTGAAGCCCGTGGTCACCATGAGTCTCCTCGATACACGATAGAATGGCCTGTCAGCCAAAGATCTCCACGAGCACTAAGAGATCACACTGAACACTTCTTGTCACAGTGATAGGCTCCATAGTGAAAGCGTTCAGCAAGATAGAAGCTAGGTCAACGACCTAAACAAAACATGGTGTTCCAAACTGCTAGTCGGCCAGACATTAGAGTTGTCACACCAACTTGACTCCAATGGAGGTTTCAGCCTATGATGATTGAGGCATATATTTCCAACAATCTCCCACTTGATGAAGATCACATAGGCACCTCTAGAGCATAATAAAACTTACTGAAAATCATGGGCACTAAGGCCTATTGAACTGAAACACCACCTGAACTTGTATGTGCTCACTGACTTCATCAATGAATCTACAACATTCTCCAAAGTATCAACCTTTTCCAAACTGACCTTTCCATCCTTCACCATATCTCATACAAAGTGGTACTATACATCTATATGTTTCATCCTGGCATGGAAAGTTGGATTCTTTGCCAAACAAATTGCACTCTGACTGTCACAGAAAATAGTTATTTGCCCTGCATCAAAACCAATGTTAGAACACAAACGTTTCAACCAAATTGATTCTTTACAAGCATGAGTAGCTGCCATGTATTCAACCTCCATAGTGGACAAAGCGATTGTCACTTACTCATCCAACTCACTGCACCACCATTCAACATGAAAATGTATCCACTGGTAGACCTCCTGCTGTCAATGTCTCGTGCCCAATCAGAATCTACATATCCATGAATGCTAAGAGCCCTCTGTGATTCAACCAAGTTCCCATGGTAACACAAAGCAAAATTTTAAGTTCCCTTCAAATATCTAAACACTCTCTTCACAACATCCCAATGTATCCTTCTAGGATTTGCCATAAATTGACTAAGAACTCCCACTGCTTGAGGGCCTTGTACAAACCATTGCATACATGAGACTGCCAACCGCACTAGCATAGGGTACACTGGTCATGTCCTCCATCTTAGTAGGAGATTTTGGATAGTCCTCAATAGATAGCTTCGTTCCCTGCAAGACTGGAACCACTAGCTATTTGCAATCATTCATACAAAATATCTCAAGAATAGTCCTGATATACTTACTCTGACTGAGCCATAGTTTTCTATTCTTCCTGTCCCTGGTTTTCTCCATCCCCATAATATACCTTGTTGCACCAAGATCTTTCATTTCGAACCTAGCAGACAATTGAGACTTAAGATCAAAATCATTAGCTTACTATTTCCTATGAACAACATATCATCAACATAGAGAGCAATAACAAGTACTCAATCACTTTCAGATTTATAATATATGCAGTGATCAGATTTTGATCTCACAAATCCCAAAGACAATACAAAAGTATCAAATTTTTGGTACCACATTCTAGGTGACTAATTTAACCCATACAGAGACTTCTTTAATTTGCATACCAGTTTTTCTTTACCTTTTTCAACAAAGTGCTCAGGCTGGGACATATAGATTTCTTCTTCAAGATCACCATGAGGAAATGTTGTCTTCACATCCATCTGTTCGACCTCTAAGTCATATGCTACTGCAAGTGACAAAAGAAATCTGATAGATGTCAGCTTTGCTACATGAGAAAATATTTCGCCATAATCGATTCCCTCTACCTGGGAATAACCCTTTGCAACCAGTCTCACCTTGTACTTTTCTACACTGCCATCCAGACCAATTTTCTTCTTACATACCCATTTGCAGCCAACAGCCTTTCTGCCTTTAGGCAAGGGCACCAGACTCCAGGTTTCATTCTTTTCTAATGATGCCATCTCTTCATTCATGGCTTCCAACCAAGAGTCAGAATCGACATTCTAAATGCCTCTTTCACAGTCCTAGGCTCATCAGTGCTAGAAATTAAAGCATAGGCACAAGTAGAATCAATCAAAGAGAACCCATACCTATCTGGTTGTTTTCTTTCACGGGTTGACCTCCTCACTTGCTGAGGCTGAGGTTCTTCTTCTTTAGAACTTTCAGAACTGCTTGAGCTCTCCTCAGTTTCAGGTACATTTTGAATTTTCAATTCCTCTTTCTCTAGTGTAGGAGGAATTAATGCTACATCCTTATTGTTTTCTGACTACAAATCCAAAGTGGAAGGTTTCAACTCATGAAAGATTACACTTCTGTTGTATACAACCTTCTTTGTATCAGGATTCCAAAGCTTGTATCCTTTTATGACAGCACTATAGCCAATAAAAATACATTTGACAACTTTGTTCTCTAGTTTAGATCTTTTCACATCCGACACATGAGCATATGCCTCATAGCCAAAAACATGAACATGTCTAAGAGAGGGCTTCTTACCAGACCACGCTTCCAAAGGTGTTTTCTCAACAAGAGCAGAATTTGGAGAACGATTTATTAGATAACATGCAGAGATATAGCCTCAGCCCATAATTTTTCCTTCAAGCCAACACTACTGAGCATACTTCGTGCTCTCTCCATTGTCCTATTGAATCTCTACAACTCCATTCTGCTGTGGAGTATAAGGTGTAGTCTTGTGTCTTTTAATTCCATGGTCTTTACAGTATCTTTCAAATTCATTAGAACAGAATTCACCGCCATTATCAGTCCTTAAGCATTTTATTTTTCTACCATTCTGATTTTCAACAAGATTTTTAAATTCTTTAAACCGACTGAATACTTCTGATTTACTTTTCAGAAAATATACAAATACTCTTCTTGAATAATCATCAATGAATGACACGTAGTATCTTGACTTAGACAAAGAAGGAATATCCACTGGACCAAACACATTTGAATGAATATAATCTAGAAAACTAGAAGATTTATGAAGACTGGAATAAAAAGAAACACTGTGCTGCTTTCCATATATACAATGCTCACAGAATTCAAATTCGAGATTACAATCTTCAAGGTTTTTAAACCTTTTTCTCCTATGTGGCCTAACCTATGATGCCAAAGCATAGTCTTCTCTGCAGGAAGTTTTACTTCCATAGAGTTTACATAATTAGGGATATTTCCCTCTTTACCTCCATGAGCAGCTTTCAGTGACTTTTTAGAGACACTGTTACATTGAACATGTGCATCCAGCTTGTACAGGGTACCAATTCGAGCACCTCTAGCCAGCACCATTGAACCTCTAGTCATCTTGCAGCCATTTCCAGATAATGTAACTTGCACTACAATATCATTTATCATACTTATAGACAATAGATTTTGAGCTAGACCCGGTATGTGTATAACATCATTAATTCCCTTTACTCTACCATTAGAAAATTGTATTCTGACTCTTCCACAACCAACTATCTCCAAAGTTGAATCACTTGTCAAGTACACCTTTCCACCATTGTATTCTTCATACTTCGTGAACCATTCTCTATGAGATGTCATGTGGAAAGATGCTCCAGAATCAATCAGCCAGACATCATCTGATGTCTGAGTAGCCAAGGCTGCAATGAAGGCATCACCATCACTATGAGAAGAACCATTATCAAAAGAGCCCTTCTTCTTTTTCTCCTCTTTACAATCCTTTCAGAAATGACCAGGTTGCCCACAGTTCTAGCACTTCACCTTGGACTTCTTGCCAGGAGACTTTGATCTCCCCTATGTTTTCAATTTGGACTTCTTGTCCTTCTTGCCTTTCTCTTTCGGTCTTCCTCTGACAACAAGAGCTTCCTTCACCATCTTAGAAGATTTCCTTCTCATCTCTTCTGACAGCAAAGAACCAACAACATCTTCCATCTTGAAACTGGATGTTGTACTCCCAATAGCCATCACCAGATGATCCCATGAGTCTAGCAAAGAACACAATAGAAGCATATAGCGATCCTCTTCTTCAATTTTTACACCAATAGATGTCAATTGAGCAATCAACATATTAAATGCGTTCAAATGATTAGCTACAGACCCTCCTTCCTACATTCTCAAAGAATACAACTTCTTCCTTAGGAACAGTTTATTCACCAAGGACTTCCCCTGATAAATAGACGCCAGTCTCTTCCACAAAGAAGAGGAAGTCTTCTCCTCATGCACATTTAGAAGAATTGAGTCTTCCAAACAGAGCCTTATCATCCCCTTAGAATTCCTATCTACAAGGTCCCAATCTTCTTGCTTCATGCCTATAGGTTTAATTCCAGACACTACAAGCCATAGATCACCATCAACTAGAAGATCCTCCATCTTGAGTTTCCACAACTCAAAGTTACTACCATTGAACTCTATTTCAAACTTTCCAGACGTGCTAGCCATCTCAACCTGTAAGCAAAAATAACAAACTCTACAAGACTCCCACTGAACATAATTGACTCAAAAAACCCAACGTACCCACAAGGATAACACAATTGGCCGGGCTTTGATACCACTTGTAAGGAAAATCAGATGTGGAAACAATTCTCCTAACGTCAATACCTCAGAGAAGAATGTAGATATACTTTTATTTTGTTCAATTATAGTTCAACTAAGATGCACTATGAAGTAAATAATAGAAACAGAGTATTTTGACAATCACACAGGAACACTAGATATACGTGGGAAAACCCTAATGGGAGAAAAACCCACCACACCAAGAGAAATCACTTTGTATTACAGTAATGAAAATTACATACAAATGTCAGACTTATCTTTCTGGTGTCTATTTACAACAACATTCACCATGAACAATCTTGTACAGGAACCTTCAAGTTACAGTCATTACAGATTAGATTACATTTACTAATCATACAACCACCCAGCAATCCGTTGATCCAACCAACTGATCACAATCTACAATCACCAAGTATATCCATGTTGTTCCATGTCTGTCGAGCTTCCTCATAGAACTGTCGCAACAAACTACCTTCTAACTGTTCAGATTCGGCTTCTCCTATTGGTCCACGAGACTTCACATAGGATGGTCAAACTGTCAAAAGAATTTGCACTGTGTTGGCATCTCGGTGAGACACTAACAGTGTCTCGCCAATGCCACATAACCTTCATATCGATATCTCCAAGAGATATCATTATCACCAAGATATTTCAATGAGCTTACAACATGTATCGGCTTTAGTTTTCCTTTCGGCAAGAGTATCGCTCTCGCCAAGACATCCCAACGAGCCTCCTTGTGTTACACCAAGTTTAGGAGATTATCGCTAAAGCATTCTTATGTCACCAGGAGATCATACCAAGTTCCATATGTTATACCGATACTAGTGTTCTTATCGGCCAGACAATCGTCTTTCACTAAGACCATATATCGAGTCATCAAAGTTACTCTAAAACCCCTAGACATATCGAGCGCCAAGTAGAAGTCGACAAGACTCTTTTCTATCACTAAGAGGTTTCTCCGAGATCTCATATGTCACCCTGAAGCCATCAACTGTCGCCAAGACACATCACCTTCGCCGAGAGATCTAATCGAACACATATAAGTTACACCAATGTCGACCATTCGCCAAGAGCTATACCGAAGACATCAACATCATCGGTGAGACATTCCATTATCACTAAGACTTCTCTTTGAGACTCTTTGTGTTACCCTGATGACTTTAAACCAAATGTTGTCAGTGAGACTTTAAGTCTTCGCTGGGACTTCTCACCGAGCTGCTATAGGTTATCCCGAAGCCCGTGGTTGCCATGAGTCTCCCCGATACATGATAGAATGTCCCGTCGGCCAAAGATCTCCATGAGCACTAAGAGGTCACACCGAACACTTCTTGTCACAAACGATAGGCTCCACAGTGAAAGCGTTCGGCAAGATAGAAGCTAGGTCACAACAACCTGAACAAAACATGGTGTTCCAAACTGCTAGTTGGCCAGACATTAGAGCTGTCACACCGACTTGACTCCAATGGAGGTTTCAGCCTGTGATGATTGAGGCATATATTTCCAACAGAGATATCTTGGATGACACCTTCCTTGTAGGTTTGTAGGTCTGTAAGGAACTTTTTCTAGGGTTTCCTTCGTGTGAGAGATCTTGGAGTACAACTTCCTTGTAGGTCTACAAGTTTGTAAGGCACTTTTTCTAGGGTTTCCTTCATGTGAGAGATCTTGGGGGTCGCCTCCTTGTAGATTTGCTAGATGTAAGATGCTTTCAATCTACAACTTCATAGTTCTGCGAGGCTATGGAGTCCTTTTCCTACCCTACGCTTTTGAGCTCGCCAGATTGTGGTCTGCTTCCTCAATGGTTCAAGTATAAATTTCTAACCCTATTCACTCTTCAATCTACTTTACCAAAGCACTCATCAGTATTCATGCTCGCTAAAGTGGGGGTAAAATGTACAGGAGCGAATTTTCACCCCTTACACAAATTCCCCTTTTACACATCCTCACCTTAGAAAACCAAATCCGAAGTAGAAATTCCACATCAGCTGGCTAACTTCCTTCCACTTGGCATTTGTCTATTGTGTTGGTAGAAGACTATTTTTCAAGGATTCCCACATGGTGCACTTATATCCCTAATGGATTCTTACGTCTGAAGCTAGTAGAGGTGTTACACTTCCTATTGGGAATGATTTGTAATGTCCCTCTTCGACCAACCGACCTCAAAAATGGTAGATTCTCCCTCTTCTCCTTCAAATTCTTTCATTCTGCATTCAACTCATCTTTTTTCCATCACTTCTTGCACTCTCAAGCATTCTCGGCCTTCACTTCACTCTCAACAACACTTCAACACTCCATTAGAGCAGCAACAACACTCCAACTTCGTAAAGCAAGTGTGAAGCAAGCCATTGCAGTGTGGGCTTGAGGTTTTGTGGAACCTCCCTTCATCACAGTTGAGGGTGTGGTGATTATTCAATTCCTCTTCTCTCTTCCATTGGCTAGTGAGCTCTTAGTGGAGGTGGTGAATTTTCATTCCTCTACTTTGCGATTTGGTTGAGTAGCTTTTTACTGTTTTGTAGTGTTATTTGCACTCCTTTCTTTACTTCTTTGTCATACATTTCTCTATCATTTCTATTTGACTATCTGTGGATGTGGAAACACCAAAATGGGGTTCTAACTGAGGTAGGCCCCTATATAGCCCCAATTAATTTCCCCTCTTTCTTGTGTATAGGTGGTTGTGCTTTTGGAGCTGGCTGGAAAATTGGTGACTTGGTGAGATTATCTTCATCACTTTAGCTCTTATCTATCTATTTTATCACATCCATTTATATCTTTCATACTTTGTAATTCTATTTTTCTCCTTTAGAAGTCATTAGCTAGGTCATCAACTTGTTTTCTAATGGTTCGTATGGTATTTTTAGTCCTTTGGTTGTATGGTTGCTAGCACACCTGAGAGACACCAGCATGTTGCACTGTCATCCCAGAACCATACTTTCGTCCTCAGGCAAAGAGCTACCTGAGGTATAGTGAAAAATCTGAAAACCAACTTGCCTAGCCCCAATCTTGATTTGGGGTCTGTAGAGTGATCAAAGGATAGTATAGTCATTATTCTCGTCCCTCATTTCAAACACCCCTTTAGAGTGAGGTAAGTTAGGGAAGCTTTCTTCTCTTAGCTCTCCATGACTTGGGGCCTTGGCGTGGTTGGTTCCCCTCTCTTACACGCACAAATTTTCAATAAGAAAAAAATGGGGATATTGATTTTGACATGTGTTTTATAAATTTGAATATCAATTCCCTCAAGGATAATCTCCCATTGCCTAATATGGATAATCACTATAGGTAATAGAGTTAAAGCTAGTGTCAATGATGGATGACTTCTTAGGATATAATTAGATTGTAGTAAAAGAGTTTGAACAACACAAAATAACCTTCATCACTCCATGGAGAAAAAATTATATGTTCAAATTTTCTTCAAGATAAATGATAGCCATAGAAACAAATATTGGACATCTCAGAAAATTCATTAAGCATTAATAGCATTTCAAATTTGAAAAGACACTTCCTAGGAGTATTGTCAAAGTTTTGGGCTTGAGCCAACCATCAAACTAATGAATAAAAAATTAAATTGTTCGCAACCCTGAAAGACCATATTTGTTGTGTGTTAGGAGTACCGGTAAATTCTTGTTAGAAAGATAAGGAGAAGAGCACCCTTTATTTTGAAGCCCTAAATAGAAAACCCTTGTTGAACATTGGAATTTGAAACTACTACCTACCACATGCTGAAGAATAAGAACATGAAGTACGTTGAAACCTCAACCCTCAATAGACTTCTTTCATTGGGAATTATGCATTGGGCCTATCACTTGCTAAAGGAGGGGAAAATGGATGCCAAAAGTCCAAAGGTTAGTGAGAAGCTTTAGAATAATGTGAGGAAAGGGATACATTGGGTATCAGATGTTGTGATTGACTCTTAATGCATATCGAAAAAAAGGATCTTAAAGAGAAAACTCAAAGGCTGAAAACCAATAGAAGGGGCCTAGGAAAACTTGTGAAGGGAAGACTTCAAGTGTCAGGCTTTAGGCTTAATATTAACAAAATGGGTTGAAATTGATAAGGAAGAAAGGAGAAGACCTAAATCCCAAATTTTGAAAGGGAAATTCCTTAGTCAATTAATAATTCCTTTGTTAGAAGTCGGACATTGGGCATGATGCTTAATGAACACCTTTAATAATTTAGGAAGATGAATAGAACACCAACAACTCGAAAGCCAAAAGACCAACATAACTAACACTAAGAGGACTTTCATAGGGACTTAGACTTCAAGGTTGGGGAAACTCTAAAGTATGCAAATGATTAAGAGGATTACTGACAACCTAAAAGACCAAAAAATCTTCATTTAGAAGGTTTTCAAAATAAAGGAAGGTGAATTTGGGGTGAATAGTGATTGCATATGATTAAGTGCAAGCCCGAAACATCAACATGTCCAAAACTTAGTTATGTTTGGATTTTTTTCCATAGATTTTTCCTAAGGCATGAACAAAGAGGGTTAATGTTGGGTCCAAAGGAGTAATATCGTGCAAGATGGCCTAGGAAAGATCTATCAAATTGGTTATTATTGATGGGCCATGAAGGAGGGCATGAAATGTCAATAGGTCATAATGTCAATCTTTAAAGGGGGTTGACTAAAAAGAGCATGAACCCTCACAATTGAGCATCTTCCCTTAGACACTTTAAATTAATGATAATCCTTACACATCAACATATATTAGGAATCATAAAAAGTTAGATCACATAAGTTTCCTTTTGGAAAGCCCAAATTATGCCCTACAGATCAAAATCTACATTCCATGAAATTAATCTTGAACTTTGGGATTGACCTAGTTCAAATAAATTAATTTTCTATATTTTATTAATTGCCAATTGTTTGTATGTGGCAGCTGATCACGCAAATACTATACACTCATAATGTATCCTCACCGAGGTTCGGGGCTGGGTTGGGCCTTGAGTGAGGGTTTGGGGGTGGTAGCCCCTGATAGCATGGGTTTGGGAACACAACCCCCGACTTTTTTTTTCCATTAACACGTCAAGGTTTTTCCCACTAACACGTCAAGTGAAAAAATGCATTTGTAAAACCCTAATTTTAGAAGCTTCCAAAAAGCTTGTTATAAGTGGCTGGGATGTATGTTGTGGTATGGTACTCGTGAGATTGTAATCTATTTTGCATTGGATAATAAAATCATTGGGTGGCTGAGTTTTTGTGGATGCAACCCATATTGGGTGAACCACGCTAAATTTTTGTATTGATCTCTTTTGTGTTACTCTTCATTGTTATTTTTGGGTTATTTAATCTACATATAATTATTAATGTTTATTGCTCCCATCTGCTTAAACCCTAACACCAATAACTATGTCACTTCATCAATTCAAAAATTAAATATGCCTAGATCCTCCACATTTTATTTTTTAAAATAAAAAAAACAATTTATCATTTTCCAACTCTTTACCTAAATAAATTATAGTTGTACTTGTACCATTTACATTTATTTTAATTAACTAAAATGATAATTATGCAAAAAGACTCTAGAACACATCAAAATAGACATTAAAGAAAGTTACTTTTACCCTTAAAAAAATATGTCCAAATACATAAACTAATTCAATGCATTGGATAAATGTTTGGTAGATATCATGCTCTTGAGGTCAATTTTAAAGTTGGATTGCACTACCACTTTAAATAATGTAATCTAATCAAACCATGTAGATAGTTATCGATGATGCCAAAGATGGTAAATGATGTTAGTTCACAATGTGACATATTCTTTGTATATATACACCATGTAACACTGAGTTGCTTTGAATGCTTCAAAACAAACAAATGTGTTGCTTTAATAAATGCAAACGTTAATACATTGTACATCTTTTATTTATTATTATTATTAAAGTTATATAGTACCCGTAAATTTAGTAAAGATAATGATGTTCAAAGTTTAAATGGGTTTAACTTAGCATTATAAAAGTGTCAATAATGATGAGTAATTGACTTAGAAGGAATTTTATACACTATTCATTGGTAAACATTTTTAACTTATATTATTTAGCAAATGTAGTGACTCATAATAGCCATAAGCTTTTAAAAAGGGTAATGATAAAGTTTGTATAGAGTTAAAAAAAATGATAATAATAAATTATTATAATAAAAAATATTATAATATCTTGATTATTATGAAGGTGACAATTTTGGATTTGATTATTTATATATCAAATATATTTATAAAAGAATTGTTATGAAATGACAATTTTGGATTTGATTATTTGTATATTTAAATTTATTCTTTTACATTAAATTTTTTATCATTTTACATATTTAATATTTTTCATCACAATATCTTCTATTACATTTTTGGTATTATGCCATTAATTATGATATGATGTATTTTGACTTTAGAATGCTTTATAAATAAATAAATAATGATAAAATATTACTGAATATTATGTCATCCCAACACATACTATCTATTCCAAACAGTCCTCCAAATATTCCTATTTAATATTATTATCCAATTTCTAATTTAAATATTATTTTTATTAAATTTTATTAATAAATATTATTAATAATAAATATTTTTCATTAAAAGTGGGTAAAGAAGAGAAAGTGTCTCCTCCATTATAAAGTATATATGCTTATATATTATTAACAACCTCCACAGATAATGGAATTAACTTGGACCATGAGTTTTCTCCCTATTGATTTTGGGTTCGACTCTAAGGCCTGGGTTTGTCTGATGCACATGGTTTGTGGGTCATTGAGTGTATCCTCAGGGGATTAGTCTCGCCTCAACTCGCCCCTTCTAAACCTCAACTTGACAAAAAGTAAGACCAAGGCAAGGTAGGTTTGGCTATATATATGTATGTATGTATATTATTAGCAAAATTATGTAAGTTTATGTTTCACTAATATTTATTTAGTTAATAAATTTTAAATTTTATTTTATTTTGCAATAAAATGAATATAGATTTCTTGATATTCTTATTTTTTAGATTATCCCTCTTCTAATTATAATTATTATCTTCTTTATTTTATGTTTATATGTAAAGCTTTAATTTGAATTTCTTCACTTAACATATTAATACAATAATTATAATTATAAATTTGAAGATAAATAATATATAATAAATTATACATAAATTTTATATAGAAAAAAATTAATTGAAGAAAAAATTATGAATAAAAGAATGAATAGAATACAACATTATAATTGAAAAAAAAATATTGAGATTGTCAAAACAATTCAATTGGTAAAAAATAACTCCAAACCAAATAAAGACCATAAATAATTCACAATAATTTATCTAAAATAAAACATATACATCAAGGTCGCTTAAAATACAAAGAGTATCTAAATATTTTTCTTTCTTTTTTTCTACTTCAATTTTTTCAATAAATACTATCATAAAGGACCCATTTTTAAATATAATCTATAAAATAATATTAGTAGAGAATTAGATAAGAATGTAAATTATTATAAAACCAAAAAAAGTATTAGGTGTAAGGTTGTTGTGTATATTAATAATTATGAGACAATATACATTGAGAAATCTTTACAAATCTATATGTATGCTTTGGTTAATTTGTTGGCATACTCTTAATTTTTTTAAAGGTTTGATTGTGTGTGTGTCTATGTTACTATTTAAAAATAGTGTCACACATATTCATAAAAAAATGGATAAAAAAATTACACCCTTGAATTTCATATGGGGAAATAGCCCAAAGCATAAAATCAAAACAAATTTGATACATGGTGAGAGTAGTAGCAATAGAGGGAGGGAGAGGGGTAGGAGGAGGATGGTAATTATTTGGTTCACCCCATACATCAATAGGTTCCAAAGTGTCCACATGGGGATCCCACCTATTATTATCATTATCTTTATCTTCTTCTTTTGTAGCACAAGCAAGAAAAATGGAAAGAGCTAGTTGAGGGAATTTACTAAAATAAAACTAGTTGGAGGCACCTCCAATAGGCCACAAAAATTTCCTCCCATATGAAACAAAGAGGTGAAGTACCAAAGAGAAAGTTGTGATCAACCTTACTAACCATAATCTCTTCTCATAGCTAAGGGAGAAGATAGGGAGTGGTTTTCTTAGTTACCTCAAGAAAAGATGCTACATCCATGTGGTTCCCATAAAAAGGTGAAAAACTTTTAGAGGAAGAGAGAGATGGAAGAACTCTAGAAACTACACAAGGGGCACTACCCCAATGGTCAAGGAGCACCTAGAAATGGGCTGCCTCAAATGCAAATTTCTTATCTTACACTTGAATCTATACTAAAACATTATAACAAATTATTACTTTACTATAAATTGAAACATGATGATCTACAAAACAATTATAAAACATAGCCAAATTTCTCTTTCCATATATTGAACAAAATCTCCACCCTAAAAGAATGTAAGAATTGGGTGAATTTATGAGGGATGCAAGGTGAATCCTCTAAAAGAACCACATGCCATGAAAAAAATTATGGTCTAAAAGGATTGGAAATTCATGAATCTAGGTCTAAACATTATGAGATCTAGGATAAAACCAAAAAAAAATTCTAAGAGACTCATGTTTCCACTAAAAGGGATAACCTAAATTCAATGGTAAGTCCTTGGAAAAGAATACACCAAGAAAAGTGATCTGATTTTAGTTTCAAAATTGTCAAACTAGATGATGCAAAATCTACATCGCCAAATAGAATACAATGATTGTAAATGCTACCATAGATTCAAAGGACGGGTGCAAAAAGATGGGTAGCCAATTTGTGGCCAAATTTTTAAAAAAGTTTTGAAAGCTCATAATGTCAACGCGTTATAATGCACTCGTGTTATGGCTTGGTGTGATGAGCCTAAGGCTCGGCCACAACGAGCCCATAATGTGAGTGTGTTATAATGTGCTTGTGTTATGAGCTATTAAAAGAAAAAACAAAGGAATTCCAAATCATTTTCATTGTGACTATGTTTTTTTTTCTGCCCGTGGCCAAAACCCCTCATTTCTGCACCCGCGTTCTAGGAGGAGCCATTTTGCAAGATTTTTCATCAAACTGTTGTTTCATTGCCAGGATGTCACCACGTCTATGAGGAGGTCTGAGAGGTAAGGATTGTTTGTTTTTTGTTGTGAATTTGTTAGTTTTAAGTTTTTTTTTTATATTTATTTTTTGAATTTGTATGAGATGTTAATGAACTTGCAAACCCTCCTCAAAATCCTCAACAAGCACAACAACAACAACAACAAAAAAAAAACAACAACAACAAGTTGATCAACCACAACAACAATATCCTCCACCAATCCTTCAACATCCTCTTAGCACTTAGCAAAAGTTAATGAGTGAAATTGAAAACAATAAAAAAAATTTGAGGATTTAATCAAGAGGTTGAACGATCCAAATGGTTAAACCGTGGAAAGAATGACCCTAGAAACTCCACTCAAAGAAATGTTAAAACATTTAGATTCAATCAACAAACAATTAACTAGTTGGCAAGATAGGAGGTAGGCCACTAGGGCTTGTTATCAAGATAAATTATCATATAAGATGTAAAAGATCTAAAAATTACAAAATTTGATTTCTGCTCATTATTCACTGACCCACACACAAATAAAAATCTTACCCTCAATGTGAAGAGGTTTCCTATCCATTGGTGCCACCACCAATAGATTAGGAACTTTTTTTGGGATAGGTGATACATGGTTTTTTATTACCCATCATGCAACAATTGTGAAGTCCCATAGTATTTCCTTAGGAATCTATAATGTGAGTTCATCTTGAACAAAATCTTGAATTATTTTGATATGAGGGACTTCCAAGGGAGAGGTGGGGGGTCGGCTCAAAATAGACCCGGTGCACAACAAGATCCTATGCGGCAAGGGAGACAACCTCTCACTAGGACACCTCATGAGCACATCGTTATCCCTTCCATTGCGAAGGAGAGTGCCGAGGTAGAGACTTTGTAGGCCATTAGTTTTTTGACCCAGAGTTTCATCCAGCATGCCATCCCTATTCTACAGTTCCATCCAGGAGAGTCTTCGAGTGGTGGGCTTCGATCCCATTTGTGTCAGTCTTGCGGGGTGACTTGTTCGTATGACCCCAACGACACTCAGGAGACTTTTGTGCAAGATACATCTGCAACTATGGAGATGGCAAGGGAAGCTAACATTTTGAATGAGGCCTATGGCATTGATACTCAGGTAAATGTTAGTATGTTCATTGAATTTAATTTATTAAATTTCAATTTTGAAATGCAAGATTAACTAATTTAGTTTTATGATTTTAATAAAATTTTAGGGTCACAGTGTTGATACTGGATACATCGGTCCTACACCTGCTTATTTTTCCACTACATCTACTGTTGACGTATGTAACTAGTAAACAATTATAAATTTATTACATGTTAATAGCATTGTTTTATGAATGGTATTTTAATATGTTATTTTGGATGTTGAATAGGCTAATATTGGAGGTTTCAAGGGAACACCTCCCAATGCCAGTGGATTTAGACAAACCTACACATAGGTAATAGAATAGAGAGTTTAACTAATGAATTGTACTTAATATATTTGTGTAGTTTATATTCATATTATTGATTACATTGCATTGCACATCTTTCAAACTCAAAGAATTACTTCACATTCCATAACTAATAACTAGATGTCGATAGATAAAAAATATCAACTAGAATATAGTTGTTTAGAAAGTCAACATAAGCAGTGATGCAATTACTTCACATAGCATAAGTAGTAAGTAGGAGCAGCTTCCAATTGCATTTCCTTGTCATGGCATTCCATGAGACCACTTTTTATTGAGTCATCTTTTCAAACAATTCAATTCCTTGTCTATGCTATGGATGCTTGGAAGGAATATATGAAAGAATAATAGTAAGCAATAGCATAGACAAGGCAATGAGTTGTTTGAAAAAATTCCTCAAAGAAATGTGGTATCATGGTGATGGACATCACCATGAGACCCAGTTTCTTTGAGGCACTTTTTCAAACAGCTCACCGCCTTTTCTATGCTACCACATTTTCCATACATGTCTACCAAATTTTTTTATCAAACAGTTCATTTCCTCACTGCTATGGATAAAGCTTAAAAGAAGTGCTTTCCAACAAACTATGGATACTTGGAAAAAATCTATCAAAGCATAATAGTAAGCAATAGCATAGACAAGGTAGTGAGTAGTTTGAAAAAATGCCTCAAAGAAATGTGGTCTCATGGTGATGGAATGCCATTCCATCACCATGAGACCACATTTCTTCGAGGAATTTCTTCAAATAGTTCACCATATTTTCTATGCTACCACATTTTTCATACATGTGTACCAAAGCATTTTATCAAACCACTCACTTCCTTGTTGCTATGGCTAAAAGCCTAAAATAGGTGTTTTCCAACAAACTATGGATGCTTGGAAAAATTTCTATCAAAGCATAATAGTAAGCAATATCATAGTCAAGGCAGTGAATAGTATGAAAAAATTCCTTAAAGAAATGTGGTCTCATGGTGATGGAATTCCATTCCATCACCACGAGACCACATTTCTCTAAGGCATTTTTTCAAACAGTTCACTGCTTGAAGAATAGAAACCAACCCATTAGCCAAAATTCCCCTCCAAATTCTTTTCAAGGTCCTCATCCTCAATTTACCAATCCATGGAACCTTCCACCTTTTATTCCACTTGTTCATGTCCCACCCCTCTCTCTTCATGTCATGATCACCCTCCATCTCATAACCAAGGCCACACTATACCATCCACCCCATCCCAACATAATACCATAGAGAAGGCAATGAATTGTTTGAAAAAATTCCTAAAAGAAATATGGTCTTATGGTGATGGAATTCCATGACACATTTGTTTGTAATGGCATTCCATCACCATGAGACCCCATTTCTTTGAGGAATTTTTTCAAACAGTTCACCACCTTCTCTATGCCACCACAATTATCATACATGTCTATGAAATCATTTTATCAAATGGTTCACCGGCTTTCTGCTATGGGTAAAAGCCTAAAAAAATGTGGTTTCAAACATGATGTGGATAGGGAAAATAGTAAGCATGATAGTCAGAAATATATAGTTTAATAAGTACTCAAAATTTTGTTCATTATCTCATACATTATAAGTCATGACATGGATCGCTATTGTATTTTTCGTGATTGAATAATTTGTTGTTTTATTTTTAGATGTTGCAAAAAGATACACCTCTGAATGTTCAAAGGGAAATGAAGATCAGTGTTTCATTTGCTATAGACTCCTTGATGGCTCTGATAGGGGAGGTATGAGGAAAATTACTAAATTTCAATTTACATTCATTGTTATAGATGTTAGTTAGTGAAAAATCAAACCATTATTGATTCGTAGTTTAATTTCTATTTGGATAGTTTATAAGGGCTTCAACATGCCTCAACATGGGCATTTGAATATTTCCCTCATGGAGAGTGATCATCAGATGGTGGTAAGTGATTATTTTGTTATATAGATTATTTTTTTAATGTAATTTATATATATTAATGTCTTTACTTCTTATTGTAACAGATAAAACTTGACCAAGAACTAAATCTTAGGAGGAGCAGCAGGAGCACTCCTTGACCACAAAATGAATGAGTGACAGATGTATCGTCATCCGATTGACCAACAAAGGGAAAGATTTTATTTCAAGAGCATGAAGAGCAATTACTTTTGATTCTAGAGCCCTTTGTTGTATGGCTATATTGCATTTTTGTACATATTTTGTATTGGATATATTTGACATTGTATTCCTATATGGCATTCTCGTAAGCCTATATGGCTATTTTTTACCTATATTTTATACTTATATCGACATATATTGATGTATTCCTACATGGATATTTTGTTAATACAAATCTTTTTTATCGATGGTGTCCATATTTGCATTATAAATCCATGGTTCAATAGATATGAGTTATGTGTATTCAAGTGTATACTTTACAACTTATGTGTATTCCAATGTATACTTTGCGACTTATGTTTTGTCATGTGTATAACTTGTATTCATGCATATACTTTGTATTAATTTGTGTATACTATGTATTAGTGTGTATACTTCAAGGATTACATGTTTTTGAGTACTTGTGCTTCCCTTATTCACATGTACATGCTTGAATTATTCACATGTATTCTTATTAATTGATTAGCCCTAGCATTGAACATTTTTGTTCTTCATAGTTTGTCTTTAATATTAATTGATTGATGATAAACAACTTTATTAGTCGATGCTAAACAACTTCAATATTTCTTAGAATACTAATAGAGTTACAAATTCTAAAATTGCACAAATTGAAAAGAAAAGATTAACAGTAAATAAATGCATTGATTATTAACTTGATAATTGATTAAGAATGAGTATAAAATATATCAAGAGATGAGCCTTCTAGAATGGAAACTGCCAACTAGAAAATAGGAAAATCATTCCCAATACTTTGAAAGTAATAATCCACCCAAAATTGCAACAGGAGAGAAGGCTTATTTAAGATCCCCGAGCAATGTATTTCCTAATGCTCCCTTGTTCTTATATATCTCAATTCAGTTTAACCCAAAGAGTTCCATGAAATGCTTTATATAAAAGTAAAAAACGCGTTTTCAATTGGTATTCCATGAAATGTTTCATAAAAAGATTCCAATATATTTAATCTTTTGATTGGAACAACTCAATTAAGGAAATGATAAATAATCTTCACAACACTTGCAAAACATAATATTCATAGTTAATTTAGTTAACTTCTTGACACATTATCATACAAACATTTATTTTGAATAGTCTTTAAGCATTTTCACAGCATAATCCTCATAGTACAGAATGAATTGTTATGTTATTGATCCATCACTATATAAAAACATCGAAAGATTTTATTGTCAACTTTTTGCAATATTATTTCTTATATAGGAAATGGACTTGGGAGAAAGCAAGTTATAATTTACAATACAAATAAGAAATGGACTCAACGATCGAAACTTTATTTATCACACCAAATAATAAATGTACCTGAGAGCATCACTTATTTCTCTTAGACTCTGATTTTCAAGCATAGCAAATCATTTCAAATGAAAATGACAAAATGCTTCACAACCAAAGTTGCTAATTGAGGAAAAATAAAATGTTTCCAAGTTCCACCATTGTCCACATTTATAATTGGTTGTATATTGTTGTAAGGGAAAGGGGGATAATTAAAAAACATCTTGTGCTTGCTAGAATTGAGGATGATCATATGCTTTTTGTGTGGAAAACTCGGACTTCTCAACTGTTGTGTGTATGTTTCTCTTTTCGATTGTTTTGCATGCCATCATAAGGGATCAAGTTGGTTGAACGTAGCTCAAAGAGATTCAACGTGTTTGGGTGTGAAAGAGGACCATGCCTAATGTAAGCATACATATCGGGACACGTTGGAGCAATTTTTTTGGTCACATGAATTACAAAATGAAAGTTGCACCACTTTGCAACTGTACACTACTTTCATTTGACACTTTTTCCATTAAGTGAAACTAGATACCATGGGAAAAAGAATTCGAGATAAAAAAACTAAGAGAGTTTATTGTATAGGGGCCAAACGTGATCTCATAGGCTCAAACAAAGAGTTTGTAAGCGTCACAGTTTTCGAGTAATAGCCCATCAAAGATTGCTACCCTTTTTCACTTTGGACCCTTAAGGGATCGAGTCAGTTAAATGTAGTTTAGAGTGATTTTGTGTGTTTGGGTGCAAAATAAGACCATTATTAGCTTAAACGTACCCATCTGGATGTATTGGAATAGTCCATTTGGTCACATGAGTTGCAAAATAAAAGTTGTACCACTTTGCAACTTTCAACTACTTGCATTTGACAAATTTTTCCCCAAGTGAAAATTCGCCACCATGGGAAAATACCTCCGAGATAGCAAAAACCAAGAGAGGTTATTATAGAGAGGCCCAACATGATCCCATAGGCTCAAATGAGAAGTTTCTAAGTATCATGGTATCTAAGTAACAACATGTTGAAGTTTGCAATCATTTTGCACTTTGGATTCTTAAGGGATCGATTTGGTTGACTGTAGCTCGAAGTGATTCTACATGGTCAGGTGTGAAAGAGGGAAAATTCCTAGCATAAAAATACCTATTCGAACATGTTGGAACAATCCATTTGGTCACATGAGTTGCAGAACAAAAGCTGCACCTCTTTGCAACTTTCAACTACTTGCATTTGACAACTTTTTTCCCAAGTAAAAATTTTCCACCACGAGAAAATGCCTCTGAGGTAGTGAAAAATGAGAGAGGTTATTGTAGAGGGGCCTGACATGATCCAATAGGCTCAAACGAGAAGCTTCTAAGCATCATGATAATTGAGTAACAACATGTTGAAGTTTGCAGCCATTTTGCACTTTGGACTCTTAAGAGATTTTATCAGTTGAATGTAGTTCAGAGTGATTTAGAGTGTTTGGATGTGAAAGAAGACCATTCATAGCGTAAATGTACCCACCCAAACTTGTTGGAACAGTTCATTTGGTCACACGAGTAGTAGAATAAAAGTTGCAACACTTTGCAACTTTCAACTACTTGCATTTGACAACTTTTTCTCCAAGTGAAAATTTTTCACCACGGGAAAACACCTCTGAGATAGAAAAAATTGAGAGAGGTTATTGTATAGGGGATAAACATGATCCCATAGGATCAAATGATAAGTTTCTGAGCATCACGATGTCCGAGTAACAACCCATCGAAGATTTCAGTCATTTTGCACTTTAAACTCTTAAGGGATTCTATCGGTTGAATGTAGCTCAGAGTGATTCTGTGTGTTTGGGTGTGAAAGATGACTATTCCTAGAATAAACCCACCCATTTTGATGTGTTGGAATAGTCTGTTTAGTCATATGAGTTGTAGAATGAAATTTGCACCACTTTGCAACTTTGCACTGCTTGCATTTGACACTTTTTCCATAAAGTAAAAACTAGACACTACGGGAAAACCACTCCCAGATAACAAAAACTGAGAGAGGTTATTGTAGAGGGGCCCAACACAATCATGTATGATTAGACAAAGATTTTATAACTATCATGGTTTCTGAGTAATATCCCATCAAAGATTGATGCCCTTTTGCACTTTGGACCCTTAAAGGATCAAGTCAGTTGAATGTAGCTCGGAGTGATTTTGTGTGTTTGGGTGTGAAAGAGGACCACTTCTAGCATAAATGTACCTATTTTGATGCATTGGAATAGTTTTTTTGGTCACAAAAGTTGTAAAATGAAAGTTGCACCACTCTGCAACTTTACACTGCTTGCATTTGACACTTTTTTCATCAAGTGAAAGTAGGACACCACAGGAAAATGACTCTGAGATAACAAAAACTAAGAGAGGTTATTGTAGAGGGGCCCAACACAATCTTGTAGGCTTAGATGAAGAGTTTTTAAGCATCATGTGTTTTGAGTAATATCCTATCAAATATTGTTTCCCTTTTGTACTTTGGACTCTTAAAGGATCGATTTGGTTGAACGTAGCTCGAAGCAATTCCGCATGTTTGGGTGCAAAAGAGGACCATTCCTAGCATAAATATACCTATTCAAATGTGTTGGAATAGTCTGTTTGGTCACACAAGTTGCAAAAAAAAAGTTGCACCACTTTACAACTTTACATTGTTTGCAATTGACACTTTTTCCATCAAGTCAAAATTGGACACCACGAAAAAATGACTCCAAGATAACAAAAACCAAGATGCTATTGTAGAGGTGCCCTACATGATCCTAATTCCTTAGACAGAATGCTCATAACTAACATGGTATCCGGGTAATAGGTCGTCAAAGATTGTTGTCCTTTTGCAATTTGGATTATTAAGGGATTACGTTGCTTGAATTACAAATTTTTGAGGGCAGCAATAAATTTCAATATGAGTAAATCTCATTACAAGTGTTTATTTCAATAGACCATATGCTATATTGATATTGATATATAATCATTAGGTTGATTTTTTTTAATAAATGAAGTTTTTATAATAAGTTAGACTGTATGCTAGTTATATTGATGCAGAGCAGGGTATCAAAACACTATAAATCACTCAAATCCTAATGAAATAAAATTAGAAAAGATTAAAATGAAAGGTAGTTCACTCCCCCATCAATTCCAATGCACAAATGAGCACTTCTAGGCTGTACCAAAACATACAAGTTGTTGTAGCAACAAAATTCAATGTAGAAAAATGTAGAAAACAATGAATCTTTGTTATTCAATCCTCCAAATGTACATCCAACCCCTGTTTCAACCATTACAAATCATATTTAACTTTTTCCAACCATATCCAACCAACTACAACTAACTTTTAACATCTAACTATTCAACTTCCCTTTTACATCAAAAATGCAAAAGTTGTTATGCAACTTTTTTACAATTTTTGCAACTTTACCAAATTGACTCAAAATGATTCCTCCTAACCAAAACAGCCCAAAAAATTGCAACATGGTCTTAAAGACCTTATTTCAAAACAAAAACATGACCTTAAACATAAAGACACTACATACTAAACCCCTTTTACAAAATAAAGGCCCAGGTGCCTTGCACCATAGGCACAATGCCTTAGGTACCTCGTTCTCATAGATCTTTTACAATGTCACTCATACATTCGAGATTCTCTTATAATTTCTGCATCATAGGTGCTCATGATGAGGTTATCTTCAAATGAATAACTTGAGATTCCCTCACTAAACTTCACATGCTCTTTTATAATGGCTTCAAATCAGAATTGAGATTTGTCAAGATCATCAAAATAAGGATGTTGCATTGCTTTTTTGGCTGAGATTCTCTTTGATGGCTCATAAATCAACATTTTTTGCAAGGAGAGACCAATAAATTTTTAGTAGTTTACTTACAAATATGCAAAGTAAAAGAAGAAAAAGAAAGAGCATCCAAAATAGAAATGAAATGGAAATAGATGGAAAGCACTTACAGACAACAAATCCACACCATTTAGTTCCAACTCAGGAACAACAAGGCATAAATATTGATGCTTCCATTGAGGATGGGCATGCCAGTCTCTCAACTTAGTAACTCCTGGTCATACATATTCACTAGGAGCTCCAAGATACCTATTGCACACAACATCTCTCATGAATAGAATAACTTCATATTCGAGATGCTCTTATAATGTCTACATCATAGGTACTTATGATAAGGTTAACTTCAAATGAATAACTTGAAATTTCCTCACCAAGATCCACACGCACTTTTATAATGGCTTAAAATCATAAGTGAGATTTGTCAAGATCATCAAAATAAGGATTTTGCATTGCTTTTTTGGTTGAGATTATCTTAGATGGCTCATAAATCTGTATTTTCTGCAAGGGGACACCAATCAATTTTTAGCAAGTTACTTACAAATAGGAAAAGTAAAAGAAGGTGATAGAATTGGCATCAAAAAAATTAATGTGCATACAAGTATAAATTAATAAGAACCAATGTGCATACTTACAAATTAATCCAACAAACCATCTGGGTCTACTTTACTCTTTATTGTGTCAAGTATTGCCTCATGGTCAAACTCACAGACCTTCCAAAAGGTCTTGTTCAAAGGTATACCCCCACATTTAGTCAAATGAACATTGAATGTCATGACAAGGTTTGAATAATGAAGAATCTTACGATGCATGTCAAATTCCTGAAACAACCAATATTTAACACTCTTATGTGGGAACCTTCTAAGCCACGTTCCAGTAATAACAACTGAGCCTGTAGGGTATTCGATGTTTTCTCCATCTATAACTGGGGCCTCCAATTTCTTTTTGGCCTCAACAAAATGACACAAGTAATAGTTTGTTCCCTCTTCATTGTATTCATCTGCAATAACTACATAGACATGCCCTGCATTGATATGTGTTTGGAATCTCTTGAAATTAGTCAACATTATGAATACACTACAAAGTAAGATAACAATAGGAATTTCAAAAACTAAGCAAGTAGATATATTACCTGGTTGAACTAGATCTGATACATGGTCAAAGTCGACCAATGATTCCATTTGTGTTAGTTCCAATTCCATTGGAGGGTGATACATGTGAAGTGGGATAAAATAACTTGTCAACCATTTGTCAACCCACTCCTCTGACTCACAATCATTCTAGGCTTGCATTGTACATGAAAAACAAAATCATGCCATCTTTCGTGTATTGATACTCCATGAACCTACATTTGAGCCAAGGAAAGAGTGTAGCTCACTCGATCCTGTTAGTGTACAACAATCCTCATATGGTGCAATGTTAGTATCATCCATCAACCAAAAAAATATATGAATTGAAGATATACCTTCATTACCTAGACCCATCAAATTATTACACCACTCAACAGTTGATTTTGCATCTATCAACTTTGCACTGTCTTTATACTTTAACTCTTCTCATGCTAATGCTCTTTTCACACATGCTCCTACACTGTCATGCTACCCCTTTCAATGCTCGACCTCACAAAAGTTCCACATATGCTAAACACCTATAATGACTTGCATCTTTCTCAACCAATAGAACATGTGCGAGTTCTTGAACTGTGCTACACAATTATCAGACCATATTATATGTCAATTGTATGCTATGCCCCTATGAGCCAAATCACAGTAGAACATATGGAAGCAACCTTGCACGAACTCTGAAGAATGTGTGTGATCATCACTAATATAAAAGTGATACTCCCTCAATACCTTCCTTTGGTCCTCTATACTATTAGCTGCATGAATGAATGCTATGTGCACAAATATTGAAACCTATGTGGAGTTGTAATATTGTGACTACACCTCACGTTGTGGCTATATAGTGTAGTTCTTTGCAAAGTCAACTGTTGATACTATGCTGCCAACTAGAAAGGTGTCCTTGCATAGCTTGAATTGTGTGTCCAGCCATTGAGCTCTATGGGTATGCCTTGCATACTCATACACTATATTGTCATGAAACATGGACATAAACTAATACACTGGAATCTTCTGAATAACCAAATCACACATTTTTTCTTGAGACCCATCTTTTGTAACATATGCCACTATTTTATACTTCCTGAACTCTACTAGTTTTTGTCCCACCTCCTCTATGCTTTCCATATGTTGACATATTGGCATATGTTGCAAGCCATCGCAACACTCGCATGAACCATCCAAGCATGTTGTGTTGTAGAATATTTGGCCATCCCCTATTTCACATAAATTTTTTGATAAGAACTCTCTTGAAGATGTTGGTGGGAAATCTATGCCACAATCCTACAAAACATCATTAGTATGCAAATCTAAACATATAGAATGATAAACATCATAATGGTTAGAGAATTCAATATGTAGTCTACAATAACAAGTAGTGCATGTGTGATTTATCTTGACATAAAAAGGTTTAAGCATTTCAAAATATCTTTGACAAATACTAATTTGAATATAATCCTATTGAAATTTATGAAAAAATTGGGTTTGAGTCGTATCCAAAAAATTCTTTGGATGTGGCTCACAGTTCTGACTACTGATTCTTCTTCTTACCACATCTCTTTGATTTGGAGATGGCCTTGTGTTATTCTTCCAATAATCTTCAATTAGTGTTCTCAATGCTTCAACAATTTTTTTATCTTTTTGTGGTAGTCTCCCCGAGAATGCCCATAATGCATTTGAATCGGTTCCCTCAATTCTTTTCCACCTTTGAATGACTCTTGATAAAAAATTTCTACTAATTCTCATAAATTCACTTGTCTTTCTAATGAGATGAGCTCTCTTTGTTTGACTACTTACCAAAGTCGATGTAATGACATGTTGGGTGACATTACTATCCTTTGAGCATGAGGTCTTTCCCACACTCTCATAAGCATCCATTAGATTCTTCTCAATAGTGTTTTCACTTGATGCATTCAATGTTCTCAACCCAAGAGTCTTCATGATGTTTTTATACTTTATACCCTGCATCATTTCAACAAATAGTTGACATCTTGCGGTCTCATTTAGCCTTTCAAAGAAGAATTTCCAAATGTTATCATCATATCTTCTACAAGTGCGTGTTGGAATCTTACCTTCCATGTGTTGCAAAATATCCTCATCAATATTAATCAAATACTTTGGCTTTCTACGCAAAATTCTAGGCGGTGTTCTCCTAGGTACATACATCTCAACATTAGGAATTTCATAAATATTTAATTGAGGTAGGCTAGATTGCATACCTTTGATTGAGGGTGGAGTAGAATACATACCTTGAGGTTCACGTGGGGATGATAGTGTACCTTCTTTCTCAAATATGAGTGATGATGTACTCTCAACTTGAGATGTGGTGGATGTTGTCTAACCATATTCACTTGCGGTAGATGGTGCCTCTCCATATTCACTTGCGGTAGATGGTGTCCCTCCATATTCACTCGTGCTTAATGGTGTCCCTTCATATTCACTTGTGGTAGAGGGTGTGTCTCCAACTACGGTATCTAAATCTGTCTTACCACGATTCTTTTATATTCATGCCCTTTGTATTGCCAATGCCTATTCTCTTTTTGATGGTTGAGGTTCCTCTTCAATTGGCTTGTTTTTTATCATATCCTATTTCTTCTTTTCATGATATGCCAGCACCTGTTCTCTCTCTACTTTTTTGGTTTCATACTCTTTGTTTGTTAGTTTGTTCCTTGTTCATTTCCTTGACATGGCAGATAATTGTCCTGTAGCATGGTAATGAGATGAATATTAGTTCCTAAAAAATGTATCCATTCAAATAAATGAAATATATGCCATTTAAGGCTTCATAAAAAATACTTACAATCATCCTATAGGAGTATTTCTAGCATAGAAAAATGTCGCATGAATTTTTTCGATGGAATGCCTTAAATAAATGTGGTAATGCAGCATGCCATGATTGAAAGATAGGCTCAAAATGGAAGCATGGACAAGGCATGTGTATTCAAATTCCTCGGCAAGCAAGTGGATTATTGGCAAGCTAGCTCACTCACTAGCTTACCAATGCGGTAGGGTTGAGAAGGTAGGGGCAGTGTGTGCCTCATAGAAATGGGGTCTCACAGACCATGAGACCCCATTTCTATGAGGCACATGCTGCCCTACCTTCTCAACCCTACCGCATTGGCAAGCTAGTGGAGCATTGGCAAGCTAGCTCACTTACTAGATTTCCAATGCAGTAGGGTTGATAAGGTAGGGGCAGCGTATGCCTCATAGAAATGGGGTATCATAGTGACTGTGAGACCCCATTTCTATGAGCCATACGCTACCCCTACCTTCTCAACCATACCGCATTGGGGTCTCACTCACTAGCCTGCCAATGTGGTAGGGTTGAGAAGGTAGGGGTAGCATATGCCTCATAGAAATGGGGTCTCATGATGATATCGTCATGAGACCCCATTTCTATGAGGCATACGCTACCCCTACCTTCTCAACCCTATCGCATTGGTAGGCTAGTGAGTGAGCTCACTATCTTGCCAAGCTCACTAGCTTGTCAATGCTACCACATTTTACATACATTTATACAAAAATATTATTGTCAAACAATTCAAATACCTTTTCCATGCTTCCATTTTGAGCCATGATTGCAAGATAGGTTGCACCTTTCCCCATGTTTCTAACTTAGCCTTGAATAAAGAGTCTTGAAATAGTGGAGAGAAGGGTTAGAATCCCTTGTAGGCAGACTAATCAAGGAAACATTTAAAATATATCACAACATAAGTGATGAGGTAGGTTTAGTGATGAGGTAAATTTAGAAATAGAGATGGAAACTAAAATATTTTCAAAGATCTATCAATGTGGGAGGAGTATATTCCATTTTTTTAGAAACATGTATGGAAAATTTTGTAGAATAGACAAGGCAATCAGCTGCTTGGTATAATTGTTTGACAAAATACATCAATGAAAGCATTGGAGAGTGGTATGCACATCCATAATAAAGGATTGAGAAATAATTTTTGATTTTACTTCCTTATAAATTATGTCATATACGTGTATACAAAATTTGGAAGCATACACAAGGTAAGTCAATTGTTAAATAACAAAATGCCTCAAAGAGATGAGGTTTAAAAATGTAATTTCAAAGTGTATAGAATTGTGTAATTTAAAATGTGCATTGAAAACCTAAGGTTATAATGACAAACAAAAAATGATCAACATGGAATATGTAAAATAACAAAAATCATAGCAAGCCATAATATAATGAAAGAAAATGTGTAAAGACTTCACATACCTAAAAAACCTGAGTTTCAAATGGAGGAGTTATACCCCATTATGTAGTATTTGCTTCTTCCTTCTTCAAACTCCTCAACAATTTGATTTTTTCAAAAGCTTGTTCCCCTCCAAATTTAAATTGTATATCATTTTTGAATGGAATTAAGACTTGAATTGATATTATATGCCCTTCACTATGAAAACTCTACTATTTCATGAAAAGGTGGTGGAAAGATCATGAAAATGTGGTGGAATGTGAAAAACATGCATGCACACTTCACAACATCATCAAAAAGCTACTTTGTGTCGGAGCACACACAAAACCAAGAGAATATGCAGAATGTGGGCCTTGAGATCATGGGTATATTGAGTATTTTACCATTTTTAGAGCAAGCCAAAACATGCTTGCATTATAATGTGGGTGCATTATTTCTTACTAAAAAAATGACCATATCTCTACTGCTTCAAAATGCGCTCACATTATGAGAAAGCTAATTTTTTTATAGATTTATTTTCTCTTTCTTTGTCTCTACCCTCTACCCTCAACCCAAAACCCTTAATCCCTCTACCCTTAAACCCTCAACCCTCTACCCTAAACCCTAAAACCTATACCCTCAAACCCTAAACCCTCTACCCTCAACCCTCAACCCTTAAACCTTCTACCCTCTATCCTCAAACCCTAAACCATCAACCCTGATACCCTCTACCCTATACATTGGACCCTCAACCCTAATCCTTCAACCATATTTACCATCAACCCTAATTATTCAACCATATGTAGGTCTTAAACCCTAAACCATAAACCATCAACCCTATAGGTCCTCAACCCTATACCCTTAACCCTTATATCCTAATTCTATCTATCTCCCCTCTACCCTCTACCCTTAACCCTTATACCCTTTATCCTCTACCCTT